>JAXQQM020069124.1:0-75174 GCA_034641835.2 Pinus albicaulis
GAATAATGTGGGTACAACAATGTGAGGAGTGCCATAGAAATTCAATGGTATTGGAGATTCTAAAGTTGTGCCAAAGGTTGTTGCTTCCGATGATGCCAACGCCATGAAAATGATAAAAAAGAATGTGGGAAACGCTAAAAAACCACAGAAACCGGATGATGATTGGTCATAACCTCAACAGAACGCCTAGGGCCTAATCCGAGTGTTCTTCCAAAGGAAAGATCGGCGATATTAAGGTATTTTTCCTCAGGAATCAGTGTGCCAGAGACAGTGGCAGATAGTATGTCAATGTTGCCACCAGCATTTGGGTCAGTTGGTATGGATCACGACATTAAAATATCTCCTTTACTTAAAATAGACTCACTTCCTTGTAGATGTAGGAATCTCAACTAGTTCTGTGGTTTTGATTTACTTCTCTTCATGTTGAAGTTTTCATATTTCTTTTAGTTTCTCAAACTACGCTCATGAAGGGGTTTGCAAATTTTCTCTGCAGATTCCTCTCAAATTCTTGCAGTTAAGGCAGCGTTGCATTTGTCTGCAGTACCGACAACTGTAATATGCTGTGAAGAAGAGCTCAAAAAAGTCTTAGAGTTCTGTAAGATGTGTATAGAAAAAAAGAAAGTTGGAAGCATGTATGTATGTGGATGTCCTGGAACTGGGAAGTTTTTTCTTTTGGAGAAAGTCAATTTTTTGTCTATTGAATGGGCTAAAGAGGTAGGTAAATAGTCCTTTGGTATATTTCTTTTCTAATTAGATTTCTATTTTCTGGTTTCGAAGATTCCACTGAGGCAAACAATGGACTTAGTCGTGTCACCTGATAGATAACTTTCTATATCTAGAACCTTTGTTTGACGTTACAAAGGTGAGGATATCTGTTTCATTAGTGGGAAATGTTATCAATCAGGGATGAAAACTGAGTTTCTTATGATTTGATTTCAAAAGTTGACTCTACATGTGATTAGGTTGGGATGCCACCCCCCACTTCAGTGGTTGTTAACTGCACTTCTTTGACAAACACTTCAGACATATTCAGCAGGGTAAGTACAAGACAAAATCAGGGGATTGCTCCAATGAATGACAGCCCCAAATTTAGCATTTTACATTCATAATAGACTTAAGAAATACACAATGAAGGATAGTTGAATTACACTGATGAGAACATGTAGGATTGATATGCTATATTAATTGATATTCTGCTTCTATAACAGATATTGGAGCAATGCCAAGGAAATAAAAAATGCTCGGTAAATAGCTCTCCATTTCAGGAGTTGAAAAGCTTTCTGTGTGAGAAGAAATAGTCATATTCCAAAAAGATAATGTAAGAATTATATATTAGTAGCATTTTTTTGTAAATTAACTCCTTCCTATGTGTTTTCTTGTTAAATTTTGATGTGCAAGATAAGTATTTCTATTGAGCCTTTGACAATCAAATATGCAATGTTAAAGCCAAACACTTTATAAGTCCTCATTGATGTATTTCTGTTTTTGGTAAATTTTCTTATAGTATGTAAACAAGTCAACTTCATCGTGATCTCTTAGTGCATGCAAACAATTCAACTTCATTGGTGTTCTAATTCTACTCTGCTATCTTATGAAAAGGTTTCTGATTATCGATGAGATGGATTATTTGATTTCAAAAGATCAAGCTGTGCTTTATGATCTCTTTAGGCTTCCAACATTCCCAAATTCACACTGTATGCTGATAGGTAAGCTGAAGAGTAGTGGATAAGCTAGACATATTTTTCTTGTTTACTACTCACAGACATCATGAATTATATTTTTATTGAATGGTTTGTAAGAGAAAATCCCTGATGGATCTGTTTGTGTAGGAATTTCAAATGCAATAGACTTGACTGATCGGTTTCTTCCCAAATTATAGTCCTTAAATTGTATGAACTATTGCCCTTTGCATCATTTTATGATCAGTGTAATATTCACACATGATTAAGGGTGGGATCATAGGAGTTGGACATTACTAGACTTGGTATAGAAAATGATAAAAAATGTGTAATAGGCATGTGTCAGTGTTGAATTTATACAAAGAGAATGAAAATATGCAGTTTCTTTAATTCTAGTAGTTGGTTAGTTTTGATATTGACTTTTTTTAAGATGCTTCCTTAATACTGTAGTGTCAAGCCTCTTCCACCTATTTAGAGGTGTGATGTTGCATACATCGTACAATCACCTGGTTCGACTAAATGGTCCTTAGGGTAGATCAATGGTCCCTTTGCAGGTGGTGCATTGGCCACTTCTTTTAAGGATTTAACCTTGGTGTGGTCCACAACAGTGCTTTCTTTCACTGACTTGGGTTTCCTTTCATGGTTGATATTGGAATTTTTGGTCATGAACTATTTGATGATAGAGCTGATTAGTTTGGTCATTGGTGATGAATCCCATCAGTTGTACCTTGTGAGGTTATGTGAGTGTCAAGGATCTCATGCCTCTTGATTGGTCTAGCTGTATGATAAACTAGACATTGTTATTGCCTAAATTAATTGAAGGCTTTTCCATTTGAATTCTGGGGTGTTGGATTTTATTTGTTTACAGTAGATATATTTTATACCATCCTTAGATCAAAAATTTCTTTTTGGCAGGTAAACCTCTGGTTATGACATTTCGTGCCTATTCAAAAGATCAGACACTGAAGATACTCCAGCAGAGGCTAATGGTAATTCATTATTTTTTGATTGGAGATGCCCTTTTGTAGTTGACTGAAAATATTATTGTATACATATTTATGGGCATAGTATGAAAAATGCAGCAAAAAATGCTAGACATTCATTTATATTTCTCATAACTAAGGGAATTGTCTATAAGATTTACGATTACAGTGATTTGACCTTTTCTTAGCTTACATATGGTGAAATTTCACTTGGTTTTAGGGTCTCCCATGTCAAATATTTCAACCGGAGGCATTGGAGCTTTGTGCAAGGGTAAGTTACTACCTATCCAGTTAAAATTTTATTCAAGAGATTCAAGTTCTCTGCTTCTGATTTGAAAATTTATGTCTTTTATCTTTTTAACATTAACACGGATATTTACATTAACAATACATGAAAATACAAAAATGCCCCAGTCATACATTTAAGTGCAGGAGATTCTTGATTTGTAATACATTTGTCCAAAGACATGCTGGTAGCTTGATATATTCAGCCTGATATAGAGGAAAGTTAAACCTTCTGTTTCATTATAGTATATGCAAAGGTTCAACAATGTACTAAACGATGGGTAAAGCATTTAAGTTTAGAGATGAACTGCCTTTTAAAAAATTGGAAGAAGAGTTTGCATACTTGTTGTCTTCATCCAGTCCTTTTCGGTTGTCTGACCAATACTGTAGTATGCATTTTTTCCATATATGTTGGAACCCCTTTGGCTCTCTTTGGAGTCTTTAAAGATTTCAATTATAGCCCAAATTTTGTCCACCCACTCCAGATGTGTCACATTTTCCCTGCCACTTGCCTCATCCTTTTGTTGATGGAGGTGACCTTTTGAATCTATTCTGGAGATTAGGGGCAGCATGAGGAAAGTGCTCCCTTGAAAAACAATAAGGTTGTTCAAGTGGCTCTGACATAACAACCAGTCAGGAAGAGGAAGCTTGCCTTCAAGTAGTTAATGTAATCATGACAATTACTTGCCAATTCTCTCTCCCAGGCTTTAGCTACTACATTATTTCCCAGTTTTCCGCACCTAGTTGTTAATATTATATATTATATGGAAAATCTAATTGGACTAAGTACCTTCATAGTTGATTTGCTAATGCTTTCCAAATTAATCTTACAGGATAGAAGTCCCCTCTACTTTGTAAATTAGACTTTAGTTATATCTGGTAAGTTGGAGGATCCTGTTCATGTTTTTTTGGATAATGGTTCCTTCTTGCACCATAGTAGTGAGCATCCACCTCTATCAAAAAGTGACACTATTTACTTTGTTGGGAGTTTGACCAACCTCATGTAAATATCCATGATAGTTAAGCTGGCCTCCTTGAGGGAGTATACAAGAAGCCACTTTTTGTGGGATTTAAACCCTGGCAGTGGCTTTAACAACGCCCATTTTCACTAACCTTGCCTGCCTCTTGTAGCTGGTTCCTGTAATGTTATTTTCTACTCCTTCCAACTATTGTTTATGAACATCATAAACTAGCTATCTGGAAAGCATGTCTTCTATATTTTTGATTCTCTGATCTCATGAAATTGACATCTTTCATGAAAGTTCCCTTTCATTGTTGTGATCTACACAGCCAGTTCTGATCCAAAAGTTGTTAATCCTCCCAACAATTTATTATTTGCCTTTGTGAAATGTATCTTGATTCAAATTTTTCCATAAGAAGGAGATGCCTATCAGTTTGATCAGATTCCACTCTTTACGTATTTATCCCTAGAAAGGACCCTTTTCTAATGAGGGGAAACAAAAAGTAATGTGCTCAACAGCAATCCCGGTCCTTAAAAATTTGGTAACCTTGCAGTTCCACATACCATAATTAACCATTTCTGACTTGTGGCAAACCATGTAATATGCATTTGTAAAGCCGGTATGATGTAGCTGATCCACAAATGCTAAACTGTTATGAAGAACCATCCATGCTGATAGGTAAGCTGAAGAGTAGTGGATAAGCTAGACATCTTTTTCTTGTTTACTACTCACGGACATCATGAATTATATTTTTATTGAATGGTTTGTAAGAGAAACTCCTTGATGGATCTGTTTGTGCGGGCATTTCAAATGCAATAGACTTGACTGATTGGTTTCTTCCCAAATTGCAGTTCTTAAATTGTATGAACTATTGCCCTTTGCATCATTTTATGATCAGTGTAATATGCACACATGATTAAGGGTGGGATCATAGGAGTTGGACATTACTAGACTTGGTATATAAAATGATAAAAAATGCGCAATAGGCATGTGTCAGTGTTGAATTTATACAAAGAGAATGAAAATATGCAGTTTCTTTAATTCTAGTAGTTGGTTAGTTTTGATATTGACTTTTTTTAAGATGCTTCCTTAATACTGCAGTGTCAAGCCTCTTCCACCTATTTAGAGGTGGGATGCTGCATACATTGTACAATCACTTGGTTCGACTAAATGGTCCTTAGGGTAGATCAATGGTCCCTTTGCAGGTGGTGCATTGGCGACTTCTTTTGAGGATTTCACCTTGGTGTGGTCCACGGCAGTGCTTTCTTTCACTGACCCGGGTTTCCTTTCATGGTTGATATTGGAATTTTTGGTCATGAACTATTTGATGATAGAGTTGATTAGTTTGGCCATTGGTGATGAATCCCGTCAGTTGTACCTTGTGAGGTTATGTGAGTGTCAAGGATCTCATGCCTCTTGATTGGTCTAGCCATATGATAAACTAGACAATGTTATTGCCTAAATTAATTGAAGGCTTTTCCATTTGAATTCTGGGGTGTTGGCTTTTATTTGTTTACAGTAGATATATTTCATACCATCCTTAGATCAAAAATTTATTTTTGTCAGGTAAACCTCTGGTTATGACATTTTGTGCCTATTCAAAAGATCAGATACTAAAGATACTCCAGCAGAGGCTAAGGGTAATTCATTATTTTTTGATTGGAGATGCCCTTTTGTAGTTGACTGAAAATATTCTTGTATACATCTTTATGGGCATAGCATGAAAAATGCGGCTAAAAAATGTTGGACATTCATTTATATTTTTCATGCATAGGGAATTGTCTAGAAGTTTTACGATTACAGTGATTTGACCTTCTCTTAGCTTACATATGGTGAAATTTCACTTGGTTTTAGGGTCTCCCATGTCAAATATTTCAACCGGAGGCATTGCCAATTGGAGATTTGTGCAAGCGTAAGTTACTACCTGTCCAGTTAAAATTTTATTCAAGAGATTCAAGTGCTGCTTGATTTGCGGATTTATGTATTTTATCTTTTAACATTAACACGGATATTTACATTAACAATACATGAAAATAAAAAAATGCCCCAGTCATACATTTAAGTGCAGGAGATTCTTGATTTGTAATACATTTGTCCAAAGACATGTTGATAGCTTGATATATTCAGCCTAATATAGAGGAAAGTTAAACCTTATTTTTCATTATAGTATATGCAAAGGTTCAACAATGTACTAAATGATGGGTAAAGCATTTAAGTTTATAGATGAACTGCCTTTTAAAAAATTGGAAGAAGAGTTTGCATACTCGTTGTCTTCATCCAGTCCTTTTCGGTTGTCTAACCAATATTGTAGTATGCATTTTTTCCATATATGTTGGAACCCCTTTGGCTCCCTTTGGAGTATTTCAATATTTAAATTATAGCCCAGATTCTGTCCACCCACTCCAGCTGTGTCACATTTTCCCTGCCACTTGGCTCATCCTTTTGTTGATGGAGGTGATCCTCTGAATCTATTCTAGAGATTAGGGGTAGCATGAGGAAAGTGCTCCCTTGAAAAACAATAAGGTTGTTCAAGTGGCTCTGACATACTAACCAGTCAGGAAGAGGAAGCTTGCCTTCAAGCAGTTAATGTAATTATGACAATTACTTGCCAATTCTCTCTCCGAGGCTCTAGCTACTACATTATTTCCCAGTTTTCCGCACCTAGTTGTTAACATTATATATTATATGGAAAATATAATTGGACTAAGTACCTTCATAGTTGATTTGCTAATGCTTTCCAAATTAACCTTACAGGATAGAAGTCCCCTCTACTTTGTAAATTATACTTTAGTTATATATGGTAAGTTGGAGGATCCTGTTCATGTTTTTTTGGATAATGGTTCCTTCTTGCACCATAGTAGTGAGCATCCACCTCTATCAAAAAGTGACACTATTTAGTTTGTTGGGAATTTTACGTGGCCTCATGTAAATATCCATGACAACTGGGCGGCCTCCTTGAGGGGGTATACAACGAGGGCCAATTTTTGTGGGATTTAAACCACGGCGGCGGCTTTAACAACGCCCATTTTCACTAACCTTGCCTGCCTCTTGTGGCTGGTTCCTATAATGTTATTGTCTACTCCTTCCAACTATTGTTTATGAACATCAGAAACCAGCTATCTGGCAAGCATGACTTCTATAGTTCTGATTCTATGATCTCATGAAATTGACATCTTTCATGAAAGTGCCCTTTCATTGTTGTGATCTACACAGCCAGTTCTAATCCAAAAGTTGTTAATTCTCCCAACAATTTATTATTTTCCTTTGTGAAATGCTTCTTGATTCCAATTTTTCCATAAGAAGGAGATGCCTATCAGTTTGATCAGATTCCACTCTTTACCTATTTATCCCTAGAAAGGACCCTTTTCTAATGAGGGGCAACAAAAAGTATTGTGCTCAACAACAATCCCGGTCCTTAAAACTTTGGTAACCTTGCAGTTCCACATACCATAATTAGCCATTTACGACTTGTGACAAACCATGTAATGTGCATTTTTAAAGCCAATATGATGTAGGTTTGATCCACAAATGCTAAACTATTATGAAGAACCATCCATCTTTGATAGGTAAGCTGAAGAGTAGTGGATAAGCTAGACATATTTTTCTTGTTTACTACTCACGGACATCATGAATTATATTTTTATTGAATGGTTTGTAAGAGAAACTCCTTGATGGATCTGTTTGTGCAGGCATTTCAAATGCAATAGACTTGACTGATTGGTCTCTTCCCAAATTGCAGTCCTTAAATTATATGAACTATTTCCCTTTGCATCATTTTATGATCAATGCAATATGCACACATGATTAAGGGTGGGATCATAGGAGTTGGAAATTACTAGACTTGGTATAGCAAATGATAAAAAATGCACAATAGGCATGTGTCAGTGTTGAATTTATACAAAGAGAATGAAAATATGTAGTTTCTTTAATTCTAGTAGTTGGTTAGTTTTGATATTGACTTTTTTTAAGATGCTTCCTTAATACTGCAGTGTCAAGCCTCTTCCACCTATTTAGAGGTGGGATGCTGCATACATTGTACAATCACCTGGTTCGACTTAATGGTCCTTAGGGTAGATCAATGGTCCCTTTGCAGGTGGTGCATTGGCCACTTATTTTGAGGATTTAACCTTGGTGTGGTCCACAGCAGTGCTTTCTTTCACTGACCTGGGTTTCCTTTCATGGTTGATATTGGAATTTTTGGTCATGAACTATTTGATGATAGAGTTGATTAGTTTGGTCATTGGTGATGAATCCCGTCAGTTGTACCTTGTGAGGTTATGTGAGTGTCAGGGATCTCATGCCTCTTGATTGGTCTAGCCGTATGATAAACTAGACACTATTATTGCCTAAATTAATTGAAGGCTTTTCCATTTGAATTCTGGGGTGTTGGCTTTTATTTGTTTACAATACATAGATTTTATACCATCCTTAGATCAAAAATTTCTTTTTGGCAGGTAAACCTTTGGTTATGATATTTCGTGCCTATTCAAAAGATCAGATACTGAAGATACTCCAGCAGAGGCTAATGGTAATTCATTATTTTTTGATTGGAGATGCCCTTTTGTAGTTGACTGAAAATATTCTTGTATACATCTTTATGGGCATAGTATGAAAAATGCAGCAAAAAATGCTCGACATTCATTTATATTTCTCATACCTAAGGGAATTGTCTATAAGATTTATGATTACAGTGATTTGACCTTTTCTTAGCTTACATATGGTGAAATTTCACTTGGTTTTAGTGTCTCCCATGTCAAATATTTCAACCGGAGGCATTGGAGCTTTGTGCAAGGGTAAGTTACTACCTGTCCAGTTAAAATTTTATTCAAGAGATTCAAGTGCTCTGCTTCTGATTTGCAAATTTATGTATTTTTTCTTTTTAACATTAACACGGATATTTACATTAACAATACATGAAAATACAAAAATGCCCCAGTCATACATTTAAGTGCAGGAGATTCTTGATTTGTAATACTTTTGTCCAAAGACATGCTGATAGCTTGATATATTCATTATAGTATATGCAAAGGTTCAACAATGTACTAAGCAGTGGGTAAAGCATTTATGTTTAGAGATGAACTTCATTTTAAAAATTGGAAGAGTTTGCATACTTGTTGTCTTCATCCCGGTCCTTTCGGTTGTACGACCAATATTTGTAGTATGCATTTTTCCATATATGTTGGAACACCTTTGGCTCCCTTTGGATTCTTTAGAGATTTCAATTATAGCGAGATTTTATTCACAGCTCGAGTTTGTGTCTCATTTTTTTTCCACCGCCACTTGCCTCATCCTTTTGTTGATGGAGGTGACCTTCTGAATCTATTCTAGAGATTAGGGGTAGCATGAGGAAAGTGCTCCCTTGAAAAACAATAAGGTTGTTCAAGTGGCTCTGACATAACAACCAGTCAGGAAGAGGAAGCTTGCCTTCAGGCAGTTAATGTAATTATGACAATTACTTGCCAATTCTCTCTCCCAGGCTCTAGCTACTACATTATTTCCCAGTTTGCCGCACCTAGTTGTTAACATTATATGTTATATGGAAAATCTAATTGGACTAAGTACCTTCATAGTTGATTTTCTAATGCTTTCCAAATTAATCTTACGGAATGAAGTCCCCTCTACTTTGTAGGTAAGACTTTAGTTATATACGGTAAGTTGGAGATCTTGTTCATGTTTTTGGATAATGGTTCCTTCTTGCACCATAGTAGTAAAGAGCATCCACCTCTATAAAAAAGTGACACTATTTACTTTGTTGGGAGTACGACCAACCTCATGTAAATATCCATGACGATTCGTGGCCTCCTTGAGGAAGTATACAAAAGGCCACTTTTTATTGGGATTTAAACCCTGGCCGGCGGCTTTAACAACGCCCATTTTCACTAACATTGCCGCCTCTTGTGGGCAGTTCTGTAATGTTATTTCCTCTTCAACTATTGTTTATGAACCCCAGGAATCTAGCTATACGAAAAGCATGTCTTCTATAGTTATGATTCCTCCACCCTCGGAGGTGACATCTTTCATGAACCTTCCCTTTCATTGTTGTGATCTACACGACCGGTTCGGTCAAAAGTTGTTAATTCTCCCAACAATTTATTATTTGCCTTTGTGAAATGCTTCTTGATTCCAATTTTTCCATAAGAAGGAGATGCCTATCAGTTTGATCAGATTCCACTCTTTACGTATTTATCCCTAGAAAGGACCCTTTTCTAATGAGGGGCAACAAAAAGTAATGTGCTCAACAGCAATCCTGGTCCTTAAAACTTTGGTAACCTTGCAGTTCCACATACCATAATTAACCATTTCTGACTTGTGACAAACCATGTAATATGCATTTGTAAAGCCATTATGATGTAGCTGATCCACAAATGCTAAACTGTTATGAAGAACCATCCATCCAGGTACACTTCAGAGTTAAAAGAAGAATGTGACTTCTAGATACCTTGAATTGTTATTTGGGTATACACTTGGATACAAGGCCCATAAGTTTCTTATCTTTATTCTCGGACATTAAGATAATTATTGCTTGCAAGTTTCTTGTAGTCTTCGTGGACCTGTAGGACAGCACTCAACATGGCTTTCTTTTGTTGTTTTCTACCCTAAATTTCCATAGAACTGAAGGATTTTAGCTTCTAAATTTTGGTTCTGAATTTTATATAAGTCAGCTGCTTTTACTTGCTTGCATGTTGTTGAACGGTAATGGAGTAAATGAGCATTGTTTAGAACTTGAATGTTATGACAACCTCAGTTATCTAAAATAAATTCATGCTGAGAACTGGCTTTTTGAATTTTCAAGCATAGAGGCATAATGAGGGAACTTCAAAAGAGGAAATCCCTCAGCTTTTTAT
Organism: Pinus albicaulis; assembly: GCA_034641835.2. Taxonomy (NCBI): domain Eukaryota; kingdom Viridiplantae; phylum Streptophyta; class Pinopsida; order Pinales; family Pinaceae; genus Pinus; species Pinus albicaulis. Next base: position 10,755 of record JAXQQM020069124.1, read on the forward strand.
AAATACCAGCAAGCATTGATGAATGAAAATCGCTCTATCTCACTCATTATTTCTTGGCAGGATATTGATTATTTTTTATTGTGCCATAGTCCTTTATTTGTGGGCCACAGTAGCAATATTGCTTGTTTATTTATTTCTTTATGTTATTTTCAGCCTTTTATAAAAGCGGTGCTTGCACTTCCACATTGTATTCATACTGATTATACTCTTTCAGTTCCACTGACCTACTTATCAATGTGATCATTTGTTGGACTTTAATAAATTATCATATCTTTTACAAATTTTACTTTTAGTTTTAAACAGTTGTGAATACTCTAATGCTTACTTTCTTTGGACACTGTAGAAAGTTGTTGCTGCATCAGGGGATATGCGCAAAGCTCTTCATGTTTGCAGGTAGACTATTTCCCCTAGTCTGATAAGTGTTGTCCATGATTGTTCTTGTCAAGTTAAATAAAAATCTATAGTCAATTGATATGTCCACTCCAAATACTATTTAGTATTAACTGTCTTGACATGTAAATCTATATCCGGATTTTGTCTTGACATATGCTTGGGATGCTTAGGTAACCTTTTTTGTGGAGCATTTTTTTCCAAGCTACAGAGCTTGGGGAAACCCCCAATGTACTTCCCTTCATTGTGAGGATGGTACCTAGGATAAAACCTAGAATCTTCAGGGCACAAGGCCAGTCAACAACAAGATTCAACACCATTACAACAATATATTTGTTAGGAGTTAAACATGCCACTCGTGGGAATTGAAACTGGGTGGGAAGGATAATGATCATTCCTCCCAACCACCAGAGATCAACCCAATTAACATCTTTCTTTGTGGAGCTTATAGTCAATATCATGATAATCACATTTTTTTTAGCAAATTCATTCTACTCTTTAAACAATTTAAAGCACATTATTTTGACAAGGATAGGAGACTAGGAACCTTTTTTATTGTATTGAAAACAATTATTTGTCGTCTTTGTCAGGAAAACTAGTTCTGTATGTAGTTTTAATATTTATCAGTACTGAAAGCTTCAACTTATTATATTCTATTCATTTTGGATCATGAAAGAGGTGCTGTTGAGATGCTTGAAGCAAAATTAACCAGTGGGATACATGAGTTGGATAATATTTTGCATGAGAAGTCAATGACCAATGGATTGAATCTACCGCCTGAACGATTAACGAAGCAAGAAATAAATATGGTGAGCATTCTTCTTGTTTTTTTCTTTCACGATGATGGATATATTTTGAACTAGAAAAAGCTGCAGCCGAACTGGACAATGGTGTAAAACACACACACACACACATATTAGAAGCAAGAAATAAATTGTGTGAGCATTCTTCTTGTTTTTTTCTTCCACGATGATGGATATATTTTGAACTAGAAAAAGCTGCAACCAAACTAGACAATGGTGTAATACACACACACACACACACACATATATATATTAGTGTTTTTCTGCAGCCTGAGACAGTCTCGTATCCAAAATTCCCTATTCTTGCCCACCCTATTCTATTCTCTGTCGGCTTCGAAGGAATATTTCCTTACAAACTGAAACATTGAAAAAATACTATAGATATAAAAAACAGATTAGAAATTCTCTAAAGTTTTAGTCCCACTTGAGTCCCCATTGTTGCTTTTGTTGAGTGCATTTACATGTCAAATTGTTCCACAGGGTTGATTTCACTTGTAGGATCCTCCAGTTTTGGTTTTGGAGTGTTAGATGCACAAATCCTCATCCCTGGCCATGGGAAAGTTGCAAAGTGAGGAGTCCTCAACAATTTAGAAGTTGACAGGGCAGGAGATGAAACCATCTCCTATGGGAGGTAGAGGTGACTCGAGATTCTACTAACTAGGGATTTTAGAGAACCAATCTGAAACTCTAGCTTCAATCTGCATGAAGTTGGTGATCTCCTTCATTTCCTTAAGGTTCTGTAGTCAGGGTGTATTTTCCATTGCACATGGACCTTTGCCCTATTTTTGGCTTCTAATGTATTGTCACAATCCTCTTGCTATTGATTGCAGTAAATGGTGAAATTCATCACACATCATTGGGTTTGAACAACCTCAAGCTCACAACACTTAACCCCTTGTTGAACCTCTCAAAATTCATACAAGTTGCATCATTTATGCCTACAATGATAGTGGCCCATTTTTACTAAAGAGAAAGACAAGTTCCAGACTGGGTTACCCCTCACCTTAGCACTGCAAAGAGTTGCCTTGGGATTTAACAAAATTCCACCACATTATTCTTAGAGCAGAATACCCTTGCTTGCTACTAGTGTTAGAATGCTATGCAGGTCGAGAATAGGGGTGAAATCAATGGCATTGAGTCCTTCCAGAATTGACATAAAAATAAACCCACATACATTTTCCAATTCAACCATTGTATTGAACATAAGCTCACATGTCGATGAGAGAGTAGTATGGACTTTGGAGTAATGGGTGTTGGTGGAGACTTAACTCCCCATCTCTTGGAGCTTGCATGAGAGGGCACTTGTTGTTGTGTGCACTATGACATAACCTTCATAATGAGTGGCCATTTCAAGGGAGGGGCATGAAATATGAAGCCCCCCATTTACTTTATGGAAACCTTCATTCAAACTTGCTCTTTTGTAATTGCAAAACATGATTTTTTTTTTTTTTTGAAGTATTGAACCAATCCAATAGTTATTTGTGTTACATGAGATAGTTTGAAGTTCAAGAGAGGGGTTTCACCTGCAGGGTGCTTTCACTAGAATACTTTCCTTTTGTAGGTCCTTAGCAGTCCCTCAGCTGCTCTCTACAGTTGCATCATGGCAATCCATGTGCAAATTGTGCTTCTGGAAGCTACAGTAAGATCACATTGTTGTATGAGCCTTGTATATTTTGTAGCATGCCAGTTAGTGAAAACTGTTACTGCACAAGGAAAGATGTTTAGAAAGTCAACCTACAGGGTACTTCGACTAGAATACTTTCCTTTTGTTGGCCCTTAGCAGTCACCTCAGCTACTCTCTACAGCTGTAGAAGACAGAGCTCAATCCCTACCTACAAATACTTTTTGCAAGTAGCCCTTGGCATATTTGTATTTCTGCAGTTGTACAACATGATAAAGTTGTCACTATTAATGATATGTTCATGTTGTTTCATCTAGATTACTGTGGAATGGGCTCTTTAGAGTTTTCCTGTAATAATGGAAACTGATAATATTATATCAAATGCTTGAAACTGTTTTGTAGGTAAGAATTGATCATATGGCCAGAGCATTGGCAAAAATATTTCGGTCAGCTGTTGTTGACACAATACAATATTTACCACGACATCAACAGGTATTCTTTTAATTTTTCTTTAAACATGTATGCTTTTAAATCTTCTTTAGCAAGGAATTGTAGGCTAGTATTATCAAATTGTGAAGGAATGTGACATTGAATTAATTATTGTACAGATAGTTCTATGTTCAACAGTTAAGTTTTTTCGGCGTCGGAAGAAAGATGCCACACTAGGAGAGGTAACTTTTGTTTGATTTTCTATTGTTAAATCTATTTTGATTCTTTGCGCCTTTGGTTTTGTAGCTCTTTATTTTTTGGACTGAGCATCTTATATGATGACATGTTTAATACTTTATTTGTAGTTCATACCATAATTTTACCTTATGCAGGAGCTACGGATTTTGAAATGTTGGGACATGATTCTCTTGGTTCTGTTAGGTCTCCTATGTGTTGAATTATTATTATTATTATTTGTGACTTGTTTCATTTGTTCATCATATATTGCTTCCGATGCAGCTGAATGCAACCTACTTGGACTTCTGTAAAACAACTTCAATGTACCCTCTCACTGGTCCTGAGTTTTCAAGCATGTGTAGGGTGCTTAGTGATCAGGTATGCATTTGAATCCATAAAATACGAGTCAGAAGGGCTGCTATATTTTGATATGAATGCAATGTGTTAACTCTTATGTGGGTTGCAAACTAGGCCCTTCTTAACCTTGGTCAATCCCGAGAAGATAGGCTAAGGAGAGTGACCTTAAGAGTAGATGAAGGAGATGTAAATTTTGCCTTACAGGTATACAGCTCTGCCACATTTCTAATAAGTTCAACATAAATTCTCTTTATTTGGATCCTTTCATACGTTCTCTAGATTATTTTAGGTTTCTCTTCATATTGGATACTTGTGGATGACGAGCTGTTGAAACTCAAATTGTAGGGAATACGGTTCTTCAGAAACTGTCTTCAATAATACAGCATTTGGAAGGTAGATTTTGCAGAGATTTATTCATTTTCATTCATCTTAAGATATCTTCAGTCATCAGCTAAAGTTCTCAAGATGCAAGGTATCTAAATGAAATATTCCTTTCCGTCAATTCATCTCAATGGATAATTACTATTTTAATTTTTAAGGCTGCTTGTATTGAATCTTAGAAAACAAGGAATTGGAAAATGTACATGCAACATGTACATTCTCTGAAACTTGTCAAGATAAGTTAGTTTCCTGATACTGTTTCTATTAGAAGTTAGAACTTTTGTAGCCTGTAAATATAATAGTAAAATAGGTTATGTTGGACTGAAGTATATTTCTTTTCAAGTAAGAAATTGCTTAAAATATTATCACTTTCTTGCAGGCATTTCCGTTCCATGCATATGTGGATTGCTTCTTATATATGATCTCTTCATAGCAGCTTTCTTGCATGTCGATCATAGAGAGGAATCACACGAGTCTGGATTCAAAGGTGATAGTAGGAAATCTGCCTATCTCATGAAGTCCATTTCTATTGTTGTAAGGAATTTGGTGGCAGAAATTTTGAGTTAGCGAAGCCCCGAAGCTCATGGCTAAAATCTATGTCCATTCTTGTAAGGCACCCATGTTCTCACTGTGGTTTGGGAGCTCTGCATTACCGCTGCATATGAATTTTCGATCATCATGGTCTATCTGTGATGCAGGGGCATTAGGCTCTAGAAATACTTTGTACTTTTATAAGACATAGGGGGGTCTTATGTTTTTAAATTCTCATGTAAATATTAGTATTTTGAATAAAATGGTGAGGAATTGTAAATGTTCTCTAACCACTAGAGAACATGAGGAATGTGAAGAGTCAGTTTAGTTACTTTAGGGATTTTTGTCTAAAGTTAGGAATTCCGGAATCTTAAGAGTTTGTTGACCTGTTAGAGGAGATGAAGCGATTCATTATCTTCTAAGCCAAAAAGGTATTAAGTATAGAGGTCTGTAGAGTAGAGTTCGGAGCTGTTCAGAGGCAGAGTATTGAGAATAGAAGGGCCACTGATTGAATATCAGGCCAAAGAGGAAGATTGCTGATGTAAGTGCTGTGTGTGTTAATACCGAGTTTAGTTTTCTAAAGATTATGTTTCATTCCTGAATTATGTGTTGTGTGAATGAAACGGAGCTCAATATTGATTGAGTGTGATTGCAAATTTGTGCGAATTGATCACATAATGGATCGATTCTGAGAGAGGAAGAATTCTGTGTGAGACATTTAAATGTGAATCGAACTTATGTGTTAAATGTGTGAAAGGAGGGTTCGATTCTTTTTGAATTCTCGAGTTATATATGTTATGGAAGGATTTGAATCTCTGTGTGAAGGGTTCTGTTTTGAAAGTCTTGTGAGAATTGAATGCATTTAAATATAAGTCTTTAGTTGATGAATTGTTGTGTATTTTATGAGAAGAGCTCCATAAAAACAACACACTTTTGACCTTTTGAATGGGCAATGCAAGTGGTTTCTGTATCAGATGATTGGGCATGTTTTTGTTTTGAATTGGGTTGGTTCAATTCACAAGAATCGATACCGATTCTAGTAATTTCGATATCAGCGTTTGACCTTTGAGTATGCATCGAACTTTGATTGATGAGTTGCTATCAGAGTCAGGTGAATCGATTCCAAGTCTTAGGCGGTTAAGACGTGGTTTGAAAGGAGTAATTCACTCTATTAGGTGAAACCGTAAGAAGTGGAACCTGGAGCTAACGATAAGGCGGAACCGATATCAACTTGATTTATATTATTATATAGATTTTATTTTTTAAAGAAAATATTTTAATGTCGTATAGAATAAAATATCCAATGTGAGTTATGAATAAAATATTTTAATATGAATTAATAAAATGGTTCAATACACATGTTATGTAATCTCTATAATATTCAAAAATACAATTTAAACAGTATAAAATTACACATTGTTTTTTGCACTCTAAAGTAAGTTTGCAACAAAAGAAATTTAATCCCTCTCAGCTCATGTTAGATCCATAATTTAGATGGATCTATGTTGGTAAATTACTCAAAACATTAACTTTATAACAAAGTATTTCATTACACAACATCCATTAACAAACCATGTTATTACAAAGAATAAGTGTTATTACAAAATGTCTATATCAAATGTTTGGTTGTTCACATTGCATGGTTTTATATAATAATTTTACGTCAAATTGGTCCAATGGTAATTTACTCCACCTCAAAAGAATAGTCGTCCATCCTTAAATTAAGGACTTGGTTAGAACATTCGATGGAGGTCATTGGTCTACTTATTGCCTATTCAATTTATGGTATTTGAACCTTTGATGGAGGTCATTGGTCTGCTTATTGCTTATTTGGACTTATAAGTTATAACTACCAGATTTGAAAAGATGCATATACTGAAAATGTATCTCTCCTTGTACAAATTTAAAACAAGACATCATTTGTACAACAATACTAGGAGAGCATTGGCAAGTTCTAGAGTGGACCTCCTCTTCAATCAATGGAGCTATCAGGTAAATACAGGGTGCCACTGCTACTACTTGTGGGATTCTGCTACAAACAGATTCATGGCATGGCATGGGCATGACATGGGGAATTCTGAATGGAGTTTTTCTAATGGTTCTCTTCATGTTGATGGTTATAATTTTAACAGATTCAGCAGGGTGGCTGCAACTGGCACATATTCCTTTCAATATCCAGATTTTGAAGGCACGAGAAGGAATAATATTTTGAAGAAGTGAGAAGCAGTTCACCTTATTATAGTTACCATGCTAGGTCTTCCTTTAAGAGATTCCAAGCATCAAATCATTTCCATAAATATGGTTGTGTAAGAGTCGTGATGGTGTTGTAATGTAAATTATGTTTCCATAGTTGAACATCTAAAGTATTTTGCGATATTGTTATTGTACCATGGCACCTGGATCGGATCCAATGTTTATCGACACTTTTTTAATAGCATGTTTTCTTTTCTTCCCGTTGTTGTTCATTTCTCCTCAAACTCCTCTCCAACCTCAATATCAGTGCTAGTAGTAGCATGAGCAACAACACTACGCTTAGCAGAACTAGAAGAACGCGTTTTCCAAACTGCACGAGAACTACTTCCCTCACGAGTCACCATGTGCCATGCTTGGTCTCGGTGGTTCTCTTCCTTCTACTCTTGGTTCAACTACCATATCTTCATTGGAACCAACACCCCGAACTCCACTAGACAATGATTCACCATTTTGTAGTAGTGATTCGCCATTTGTACTGGTGATTCGCCATGATTTTACAAGATAATATAATCTCGTGAGAGATTCGCAAAAAAATTATATATACATATTATATTGTTAATAAAATCGCCTTCCATTTTTCCTATGTATCATGGGGATTCGCCCATTTATTATATATATAAATTTAGGGGGGTTCTTAAAATTTTCCCTGGCTTTAACATATTGAAATATATAGAGAGAGTGCATTATAAAAAAATACAGAAGTGTACCCGTTGAGCTTTATCCATCCCCTGTGCCAAAATATCTTCCATTACAGCTTGCCAAATCCTTTTCCCTCTAAAATGGAGGTTGCTGGTCTTAAATAAGGCTTATTAGGTACCAATGATTCAACTGAAATGGAAATGCAAGAATATATATGCCCGTAAATTTTAATTGAAAAATCGTTAGCGTGTTCAAATTACCATACCGGGTCTACCTCCTCCACATCTCTAGTGAATGACGACCCGTCACAGTATCTAACCATAACGCGGTTCCAACTATAGAAATATGTTCAACAGTTTTCTCTAGTTTCAATGAATCCCATGAAAACCCAATTTATAATCACGTGGCTTTAAAGTCTCGACTAGAAATACTTGGATTTTGTGATGGAACATCACTTAAAATGCCTCGAAATTCTATTGTTTCTCCCATGAACAGAGAATAACCCAATGGAGAATTTTCTCTTTGGGAACAAGACAACGTATCATAACACCATCCTCCACCCTGCACAGAAATTTTGCAGTAAATAAAATATCAATCCCAATAAGATGGATGAGCTCAACACTCTGAGCACATTAATCTATCTCTCATTATTTTGAATCAACCATGAAATGTAGTGTGTGAATAGGTAAGAACAGTTTTCAAACAAGGAGCCTCAACAAGAGAGCATAGGTTATTCAATAACAAAGACAACCTGGAGGACTTCATGGACATAGAAACTAAGAGAAATGACTTGCCTCCATATGAACAAGCCAATTATTTGCACCTGGTCCAAATCCCCTGTGTAAATGGTAAGCTGGAGGGTTTCCATCTAAACAAACTGCAATTAACAATGAACTACATAGTTACATTCCAAAAACTTATAACTGAAAACATAGACCCTATGTAAATGGTAACCTGGCAGGCTTCTATCTAAACAAGCTGCTTAGCAATGAGCTAGATATTTAGGCACATTACTGAAAACAAACCAAGGCACAGATATTCACATACCAGCTCCTTCGGATACTGCATTGTTCAGCAGAGTGATGTTTACGAGAAGCACTACATTGGTCGAATTAGCATGTGACAATTCCTTTGTTGCCTCGGATGCCCCATGATATTGGAACTGTCTATGGGCATCTATTGGTCTCGATACCATTGTAATGAAAATTAGTACTCCAATAAATGCACAGTTTATAGATGCCGTATTTGCAGTGCCTCTTCTGACCATCTCGAATAGCCAGTTTATAGATGTTGTATTTGCAATACTTCTTCTGACTATCTCTGAAAATGTTAGTTCAGTGTTTAGCCCAAATGCCAAAGAAAATGTTAATTCTATGAAGCAGTTGGGAAAATGGCCAAACTGAACTTCCACAGATAACGCAGAAGCTGGAAGTCTCAATATAAATGAAATGGAAGTCATAAACCATCGATCAGTTTTCCATTAGCCACATAACACACTGTTAATTGACCACACTATTTACTTACATATGGGAAGAGGGCCTTTACATAAACCACATTACATGTTGTTAATTGACCTAGTTATTTACTTATACAAGTCTTCTCTTATATTGAGGATAAATTCATAATACGATCAAATGAAGGATGAAACGCCGATAACCAAATAAGGATAGGATGTATGTACCGGAACTGAAAGCAGAATCTGTGTCTTGCCACCAGTCTTGGCAATGCCAAGAGCCACAACCTCTCCCCCTTCGGGTCTTTTCTGAGCTGAGGAGGGTAACAAGATACCGCCTTGGGTTTTCTCTTCCGCCTGCCTAAGCTTAATCAGAACTCGGTCACCCAGGGGCTTCAATGTAGAAAACTGCAATACAACCCACAAAACAATGAGATTTCATCGCAAAGCACTACAAATGCCGTGGGAGTACAGTAAAAATGACCGGAAAGCGTGTACCTTGGAAGCCACGAAAGTTGCAGCCCTGACAGAGAGCGTGGTACAAGGAAAGTGTCTGAGAGACACTGAGGACAACGCCATAGACGGCTTGCTGGGAAAAAGGCTCTCATAGGACTTTAGAGTTAGGCCCCTGCCCATCTGAGAGGTCGCCATTTCGAAACATACCGCCTTGGGTTTTCTCTTCCGCCTGCCTAAGCTTAATCAGAACTCGGTCACCCAAGGGCTTCAATGTAGAAAACTGCAACAAAACCCACAAAACAATGAGATTTCATCGCAAAGCACTACAAATGTCGTGGGAGTACAGTAAAAATGCCCGGAAAGCGTGTACCTTGGACGCCACGGAAGTTGCAGCCCTGACAGAGAACGTGGTACAAGGAAAGCGTTTGAGACACACCGAGGACAACGCCATAGATGACTTGCTGGGAAAAGCCGGTCTCAGGCCCTCGTAGGACTTTAGAGTTAGGCCCCTGCCCATCTAAGAGGTCGCCATTTCGAAACATACCGCCTTGGGTTTTCTCTTCCGTTTGCCTAAGCTTAATCAGAACTCGGTCACCCGAGGGCTTCAATGTAGAAAACTGCAATACAACCCACTGAGATTTCATCGCAAAGCACTACAAATGCCGCGGGAGTACAGTAAAAATGCCAGGAAAGCATGTACCTTGGAAGCCACAAAAGTTGCAGCCCTGAAAGAGAGCGTGGTACAAGGAAAGCGTCTGAGAGACACTGAGGACGACGCCATAGACGACTTGCTAGGAAAAGCCGGTCTCAGTTCCTCGTAGGACTTTAGAGTTCGACCCCTGTCCATATGAGAGGTCGCCATTTCGAAATCCAAGAAAGCTTGACTAAAAGAAATGCAAAAAACCTTACGGAGCTACTGACTGATTGAAAGACAATAGAAATGAAGTTTTACAGGCGTAACAATAAGAGCGACGGTGAAGGCGAAATACCCTGCGTAACTGTAAGAGCGAGAGTGAAGCCAAATATCTGAAACGGTATGGATAGATGGCATGATGATATGATGTACGCATGGAAAGGTTAAAGATACAGATCGCCTGCACAAACGAATGAACCGCAACAGGTGTCGTGTGTAGAATGAATATGAATAGCAACAGGTGTCGTGTGCAGAATGAATATGTTGACGATCAAAAATCTGATCTCTTTCATAAGAGAAGGCCTATCGGCCTAATAAGACACATGTTATATATGTCTACAAAAAACCATGATAATTGGGCTAGTTGCCCTCTGTCGGATGAAGATCTATGTTCAATCAGTGATAATAGCTAAAATGATCATGCCCATTGTGTTCTTTTATCAACCAAGTCCCCCTAGGCTGGAGCACGGCCTCCTTGGATAGCGAGTCGAAAATATGGTTGCGCTCCCTGTAAATATGGCAACAGATGATAGAATCAAATAGTGATTTTAAGCGCCATGAGTCCTCCAAAATGTGTCTAAGTGTGTGCACGTGACATGCAGATCACTGATTGAATCAACGGATAACAATCTTTGAATCTCCAAATATTTGCCAATGTTGACAGCGATGTTCTATGACAAATTGTAAAAGGTGTCTCAATGTGATGAGTTCTGCAAAATTATTTGTGTCGAGCCCCAAGCCCATTTCAATCCTGTAATGGAGATGTTTATTCTTGTATAACACTGCACCTCCTCCGCATCCATGATTTTGGGCGGATCCGTCAAAGTAGGCCCAAGGGTGATCACGATTAATGACTTACGGAATCAGATTGCGAGGAGGGTCGGGTGGCTCGTCCTAAGGGAGTCAATGATATGAAGATATAACATTGGCTGATGCGAATGGCCAGTGGGGCACTGCATTGAGGAATATGAATTTGTTGTGGGTGATCCAGAGACTCCAACAAATGAGAAGGGGAGGATTGTGATCCTTGTGGGATGGGGCATTATTCCACCAATACTTCCATGCATCAACAATATCAGTCCCATGCCACATAGTAGAATTGTGAAGGGCAGCGAATGTTTGTGACCAGAAAGCTCAAGTTGCATGGCAGTGCAGAAATAAATGATTAATGGATTCAGATTCTGCCATGCACAGAATACACCATGTGGGTCCATATATGGAACGCTTCTACAGGTTATCCCCTGGAGGGGCAATGTTGCGAAGGAGACAACACATAAACATAATGGATCAGGGTGGTGCTTTTATTTTTCATAGGCATTGCCACCACCAAGTGGTGTTCAGGGGTCGGGAATTTGAAAAGATATAAAGATAGCCATCCTTGGGGGTGTAATGTCCATGAGACACATGCTGCCAGATTAGTTCATCTTCCCCCTAAGTAATGCGTACATGTGATTTAGAAAGTGCCAAGGTGTAGTTATGCCAATCCTCATGCCATTGCTTAGGAAACCCAAGCTCTATAGCAGACTTCCAACCTTGGGCAAAAATAGATGTAGATGTCAGATCTATAATCTGATCAATAGTGGTGACCCTTGTTCTAGTAATATGTTCAATGAGCTCGGGTGGAAGATGATGTGCACCTCCACGTCCAACGCATGGATCCAATCCAATACGAGTTGATGATCCCGAGTTGATATGCCAGGAGAGCCCATCTCTGATAAAACATAGGGAGTTGATGACAACCTTCTAGACCATGGAGATGTGGTGAGTGCTCCAGGTGGGCCTACAAATCCAATCCATGATCGAAAGTGACCTGATGTATTTATGGGTGACTACCTCTGTCCAGAGGTTATGAGAATTCAAGATCTTCCAACCCATCTTTGCTGCGAGATCTTTGGCAAATGTATCCAAATCTTTGATGCCCCATCCTCCCCATTTCCTGGGTAATGCAATGTTGTCCCATTTGATCCATGCAAATGTGTGACCATATTTGTTCCCCATCCACAGGAATCTTCGACAGCTCTATTAAATCTTATTGAGTATTCCTTTGGGAATCCAAGCTAATGACATCCATTACATGGGTGTGGCGACTAAGACTGTATTGATGAGAGTCAGTATGCCCGTCTGAGAGAGCCATCGGTGGTGCCATATAGAGATCCTTTTTTCCAGCTTGGATATTAGCCATGACCAATCAACATTATGATAAGCAAGTGGCTTTAATCGAAAACCCAAGTACTTAAGGCCCTCCAAAAATTCCAGAATAGTGAAGAGAAAAAGTTGAGAGGCAAGTACCTGCTCCTGTTGTGTACATCTAATGATGGTTAGAGTAGATTTGTGATTATTGCATGACATGCCAGTGGCAAGGCTGAAAGAGGATAAAATGGAATAGAATGTAGTGATGTCCCCCACTGATCCATTGAGAAAAATAAATACATCATCTACAAAGAGCAGATGAGTGAGTGAACATCCCCCTGCAATGCGAATAACCATAAGCCTACCGGAGTGACGCTCCTGGGAGATCAGTGGACTCAGAGTTTCCGTGATGATCAGGGAGAGGAGTGGTGAGAGAGGACATCCCTGTCTAAGCCCTCTCTCAAAGTGAAAAAAACAATGATGCAAATCCGTTTATAAGAACACTGAAGGATACATTAGTGATGCAACACATGATCCAGTTGATAAAAAGCAAGGGGAAACCTAGGTGTGTCAGGATCATACGAATATATAGCCAGTTGGAGTGGTCGAAAGCCTTGGCCAAGTCAATCTTGAGAATGATGCCTTTGAGGTGCTTAATCCAAATGGAGTGTAGAGCTTCTTGTGCCGTGCCTATGGCCTCATATATCTGTCGGTGGTGAAGGAAAGCAAATTGTTCCGGAGATATATTAGCGGAGAGGATTGGCTTGAGTTGGTTGGCTATGATCTTGGCAATGATCTTATATATGCAGTTACATAAAGAAATGGGGCGATAATCCGCAAAAGTGAGGGGGGAGTCGGATTTAGGGATAAGTGCAATGAAGGTGGAGTTGAAAGCATCATATAATCTGCCAGTCTGTCTGCAGTGCTCCACTACGTTGAGAATATCTTGTCCCAGGGTATCAAAAAATGACAGGTAGAATTCAATGGGCCACCCTATCTCATATATACTATACATGAGAATACATATTTTGCTTCAATTTTTTTAAGAAATTTGGCCTTGAGAATGTTCAATAAAATTGGGAAAAAAAATCAATTAATTTCTGGGAAAATGTTTTTTAATATTTATAAGGATTTTTTGGTTTTCTGAGAATTTGAGTGCACAAATAAATATATATATATATATATATATAGACAGAACCGAAAGTTCACTAAACTTTGTACAATGTCGAATTTCCTTATAACATAGGCTAATATGGTCGTATCTTGCTATTATAGGCTAGATTAATGGTAGAAACAATAGGTGATTATGGGACAGTAAGAGGCAAAGATCATCTTTCAAGTCTTAACAATAACTACTTAGGGATAAGGGAGGTCATAGTGAAGAACAATTGATGATGTTGAAGTCATAAATGTTTGCTAGCACCACATCACCATGGCATGAATCAAAGCATATGAATACTTGGGGCATTCCCCATGGAGCAACCATCCTGCTTAATTCATGAATTCTTGGGAGACTACAAGAGGGAGACAATGGGTTTGTTCAAAGATCAAGAAACATTTCCTGAGAAAAGAGAGCTTGAGATGCACCATACTATGTGCCAGGTTGTGTGTTACAAGGCAGGAGCTGAAATCTTCAAAGAGGGACGTCCGAAAAGTTGGGCAAATCAAATTTAATCCACACCCAAAACATCCTAAGGAAATGCTAAGTCATCCTTATGGGTTCTCATGTTGTAAGTGGCCTCTTGGAAGAGGTATATCAAGCCCATCTGTTCTGGGAGCTTTGACACACTCAATTTACCAGGTGCGTTCACAAGTCTAAAGGTCAAGGAGATACGGGGCCATCTTCTCCACGTTCAACGTCTTCACCTATATCATCGTTACATGGAAAGGACCCCTGGAGAACCTCTTCAATCACTTTTTTCTTAACAGAAACTGGGAGATCTATGCATATAAAATCTGTGGAAAATGCATGTAGTCAAAATACAAATAGAGGAGCCCCTTCTGAGAGAATGATAGTTCAAAACAAGGATCTGAATACCGTCTATCAAAAACGAGAGTATAGATGTTCAGATTTACATAAGACAGCCTTCTAAGGTAGATTCGATAGTAAATATCAAGTGTAAGAAAAAATTTACAAAACATCAAGATTAACCCAGGGGGTGAAGGATGTTAACCATCTCAGCTGCTGTCTAATCCCAGAAGCCTGTTCATTCAAATGTTGAATTATTGTTAGAGCTGAGGTTCCCAGTCCTGATTGTGCAGATGAAATGATATTCCTAATTTCGGCCTGAAGACCTAATTGGAAGCCATCCATTTTGCACTCAAGCATTCCAAAATCCTATTGAATCCGCTGGAGAGCATATTTCTGTTAAATAAGTATATCCACTGACGCCTCAAGCGGTGCTGCTAATGAGGCATGGTAAATTTTGCCATGCATATCCATGATAGTCTCCTAATGGTGAACCAGAAACAAGCGAAACTTCAAGAATCCTGAATTGGCCATGAAGCCAACTGTATAGAGGGAGCCCACATGGTTCCAGAAGAGTTGAAGATGGGTGTAGTGTGGTGGAAAAAACAAACAGAGAGATTGTCCAAAGCCAATAAAACTGTATGCTTGCAAATAATCTACAAGGGTGCTGCCATTAAATCTGTGGGCAAGCTTACACTCTACCATCTCAAAAAGATCCTGCCAAAACATACCTTGGTCCTTATTGTACCATGATGAATTCACCAAAGCAATTGTGTCATGGCCGAGAGAGATATGCCACCATGACTCTGTAATACATGAGAACTGCATTTATGAGAAGCCGGGGTGTGCCATATCAAACCAACTGTGAGGTGGTCATGCCAACGATTTGATGTCTGGGGTTTGGCAACCCACCACTTGTTCCATTAATTTGACCTTGATCATCACGTTAACCATTAAGGGATCGGTTGTTGATAATGCTTGGAATTGATCACAATATCCCCACATTTTACCTTGTGTGACTAAATTGGCATAAAAGTCTGCTTGTTTGTTGAGGCTACAAAGCTGAGAGAACATGATAAAACTCCATGATTGAAATAGATTTTAAGACCATCCAAACCCTGTGGAATATTGAGCTTGGTTTAAAATCATGAGGAGTGGTGCCAGTCTGGAGATGCCTGGTCATGTTTTTCAAGTCACCAATAATTATTAGTTTTTGAAGGCTGAAGGAGCTACCCAAATTGATACCCTGGAGAAGAGCATAGCTTCTGCTTGATTTTTGTTAGAAGCCTGACCAAGGCTCTAAAAGCATAGGTGAATTCAATAGTTCCATTGGAGAAGAGCATAAGCTTCTGCTTGATTTGTTAGAAGCCTGACCAAGACTCTACGCATACGCAAATTCAAGATCTCCATTAGGGTTGACAAGAACCCCTTCTGCACCTAACACCTTAGGGTTTCGTTTTAAGGCACCATCACTGCAAAGAATATGTGAGTTCTTGGATTGCAGCCATTACCAAAATTTATGTAATTGAATTGAAGCTGCCAACATGATCAAGGGCTAAAAGAGCAAGATACAGAAGACAGAATATTAAAATTGATCGTATCATATTTCCTCCACTTGGTCCAATTTTTGTGGAGTCGAGAGTTTGAACTGACGAAGAATAGGGTGTTTCACCAATAAAGTAGTTTCCTTGGTTGCAACAGACTTGGAGGGCAAACAAATATTATGAAACAGACAATTTCAAGTGAGCCAAATTCTCCAGCGCACGAGTTTTGGCAAAGCAAACCACGCTCATTTAAATAAAGGCTTATCTTGAAAGGATCTCAAGTAAAACTTGTGGCACCTATCAAACAAATGCAACCAAGATGATGGTTGTTGAATTTGTGACCAATCCCTTGCAGTATCGTATTTCAAACCAAACTTGCCTTGCCACACACCAGGAAAATGTGAACATATGATTCACTGTAGGAGAAGCGAAGGATGCCTCTTGAAGGTCCATGGATGCCTCTATTATTAAAGTTTTCAGCTGTGACAATCTTTCCATGGACAAGGGTTCAACAAAATATATTTAATTTTGGTCAACCCATCCAGGTGTCAAATTTTAGTCCATAATCCAGATTTCAGAGGGATTGCAGACTAGAATAGTTGGTGCTCGTACACTTGTTTAACGAGGTAATCCTAGGATCTCCAACCTCTAAAATCAGATTCAGTTATATGTCTTGGTGCAATTCCTTCTAGCCTTGTAATTAGAGATTGAGTAAGATTCCAAATGTGCACTAGAACATCCCCAAAATCCCAATATATCTAGGCACCAGAAGGTCCAGACTAAAGATGAGATATCAAAAAAAAAAAGATTTCCGTTGACTGTCTAGATATTACTTGATAGGAAGGAGAGACTGATCTTAAAGAAGAGGTTGATTCCTCAAAATATTATCCTGCTAAATATTTATCTGTTGCCCATTACTGGGGATACAAATCATCTTATCTTGCAGTATAGGAACGGCAGCACTAAGTGACTTCCAAATTTGAGAGCCACTCTTCACCAAGGGATCTCGATCCAGGCAATCGAGTCTACCCACCTCTTAAGTATTTTTTGTTTATTACCCTCTTCCACCACTCCTAATTTCCAAAAATGAGTCACCACAATAATTCAGTGCCTAAGGCAGTATTTATTAGATCTAGATCATTCAATGCTAAACCTCCATAAGCCATTGAGGCATGGACTACAGCTCGCTTGTGAGCTAACTAAGTGGAACCTCTTGTGATAGAACTTCTCCCCCCTTCCCCAGCCCCCGCCAAAGAAAATGTCTGAGAACTTGGGCAACAAAATTCTTTACATCAATTGGAGCTAAAAGAGCAGAGAACTGAAAGAGGGATAAAGTTGAAAGGACAGACTCAATTAAGATGAGACAACTTGCAGGATTTAGCTAGTGGGCACCCCATATTGATTGAACTTGGCTTTTATTAAGCAAAATGTGCTTCCATGCATTTGAGGAAGGAGATTGCAAACACAAAGTTTCTAGGATACCCAAAGGAATGTCAATTATCAATGAAGGGAAATTGGAGAATTATGGAAATGATTGAGAGAGTCCCTTATCTAGTGCTCTAGACATACAAATGACTCAGTACTATTGATCATACCTCCTGATACTCTAGTGAAGAGATTTAGTACCGCCTTGAACCTGGTTGCAACCTGGTTGCAACTATAGACGAAGCCTCTCAAATTAAAAGAGTGTAATCTGCAAACTAGGAATAACTTACCCCTTGACTTTTCGAATGCCTGGAACAAATGAGGAGACAACAACCCTTGCCTCAACCTTTTGGTCGCATGAAGGAAGCCCGTGGCATAACTGTTAACTAGGGGGAAATCCAAGGACCTGTAGACATATTGCAAGATGCGGATAAAGATCATATTTGATGATACACCAGCATTTTTTGTAGAAATGACAGGAAAGGTTGAATTTGTCCCCTTGTGAACTCACTAATGAAGGTTTTCCAAAAAATCCAATAACCTTGAGTGGCTTCTGTATTATAGGAAAAAGGAGAGTGGAACTATGAATAAACAATAAACAAGGATAAATACATCCTCATCCTGCCAATGGAGTGAGGGTAAACAGCTTCTAAGGTAAACAGCTTCTAACTTCTTGAACACAACCCAGTGAAGTCAACAATCACTGCTGAAAGGCTACACTATACCCATATGACACAGGATTTATCTGGTCAAAGTGGAAGCTGACCCCTGTGTCCTTTGATGGGGTTATAAAGTAAGTTGCCTGTGATTAGTCTGGAGATATAGCCAGACGAGGAAGTGTCTTCATAAAATCTAAGCATCGTGTGAAGGTGAAACTGACTGAATGGTGACTCTGGAACACCCACTGACAAAAAAACACCTTGAGTACGTGTTAAAACTGCTTCTAGTTAGCTGACTACAGCTGGGTAATTCAGGGCCCCTAGATTCTTAATTGAAACACCTGAGGCTCGCAGAAGTTGAAGCCTGTGTGGATCTCATCCACAGGGATATGGTTGCACAACTGTGGATAGGTTTTTAGGGGAGGCCGTAAGTCAGCTTAGCACAGAAAGCTTTTGACTGGTTCATAATCTCAATGGGGATTCATAGGCATGCTCGAACTTAGGCAATGTGGTATCACAACCATCAATACTTTTCCCGATGTTAAAAAATAGATACATCATAATCCATCAAAATACCAAACTTTCAGAGTTAAGGTTAATTTCTGGTGAAAATTCACAGTTGCTTGATAAGGCAGGTTAAAACGTTCAGGTTAATGATTGGGTAGTTAGATTTGAAGGCTAGGTGTAGATGTTTTTTTGCCCAAAAATCTATTCTAAACACTATTTACTAAATGTAAACCAGTGCCTCGGAAATTTAAAGAAAAAGTTAAATAGAAAAAACACATCTTATTAAATCTATGCTAGCTACAAAGCAAACAAACATGATATAACGCCATCAATAAAAGACCTAACCCATCAAGTAGCACGGCTTGAGATCTGAAATGTTAAAGAGGGCTATTTTTCAATTTTCAAGTGTTTGCAGGTCATGGTCATTTTTTATTTCATGAATTTACAGAGCATAGCATAAGCTTGATCAAGTCTTTGTCCGTCCAGGGAAGCTCATAAAACTTGACATTGCTAACACGGGAGGAATAATGAAGTCCCTATCTTGAGCACCTGCTCAATGAAGTAGGCGGCTACCACAATTAATTCCCGTATTTTACGATGTCAAGATTTATGATTTTCCTATTCAATGGCTGTCCTTGCAACACCAGTGTCACCAGAAACACAAACATCCTTCTGAACAGAAGGGTTGAACAGAAGGGTTGAGATGAAAAATGGCTAGTGAACCAGTCTCTATGTTAAAACAAAAAGGATTGAGATGAATGGCAAGTGAACCCGTCTCTCCCATTAAAACAAAATACCTTCTGAAAGCGAAGAAGCGAGGATTGAGATGAATGGCGATGGGAGGTTGATATATATAACAAGATGAACTGTAGATTGGGACTGTACTGTTATAAAAAGTCAATAAAAATAAAACCCTAGTGATGGTGGACAGCGAAGCTAAACGATTGCTTTAACGTGCTTGAGGCATCTTCCTGTCCTAAGCGCGCCGGGACTGTACTGTCATTTATAAAATAGTCAATTAAAATAAAACCCTAGTGATGGTGGAAAGCAACGTAACGTGCGTGAGGCATCTTCCTGTCCCCGCTAAGCGCGCTGTTAGCTGTAAAGATATTCCAACCATGCATTGCATATTTAATGCTTTCCATCGCTGCACTGAGACGTGTGGGCCACTTTTTGGACTTTCTGGATTTGCGTCAGATTTACTAATATGCTTTTGTCAAATGGCCAAAAATAATCGAATAGTCGTTAGTGTGAATTTTTGAACGTTTTTATAGTGGATTTTTTTATGGTGTAATTTCTTTAAAATTTTGCAGGAATTTATTGAAAAAAGAAAGTTTGATTGCTAATTTTCTACAATCAAAATGCTCTAGGAATTCTTTGAAGGCTTTGAATCCATATATAGAGTCAGAACCACTTTAAATAACAAAAACCTAAATTTTACCTAAATTTTTTTCATTGGATTCCGACACCTGAAACTCCAAAAAATTGCACTAAAAACAACTCCAAAAATAATAATGTAATTTACAATCACCAAACAAATTAAAATTTTACAGCCACAAATTTTAATAGTATGTCAAATTTCCTCGTAATAAATTTACAATCACCCCAAAAAATTAGAACTTACCACATCAGAGTCTTTTCAAGTGTTAATTATCAAAGTGAAACCCTTCAATAATTATTTTCTTGTTTATTCCAAATAACTTGCCCATCCAAACACAAAATTCAAAATATTTTATAAATTCTACCACTATATTATTTTAAATTGACCATAGTAGAGACACGATGTACCAAGAATTCCAAAAGACCTAGAATAAATTAAAATTAAAAATCAATCAAAAACTTAAATTAAAATAAAATTAAAAGTCAATTAAAATGACCGCTCTAATTAGAATTTATAAATATATATTACAAAAATTTTTACTGAAAGTTTTTTTCTCACAATTTATGGATCCCAGAAGCAAAATTCCTAAAATATCATAGTTATCAAATTCGAATTTCCAAAAATTTGAGAATATAGATATTATAAAGATTAACAATTTTTTTTTTTTCAAAATTTAAAAAATTGAAATAAACTTTTCCTTATTTAGATGTTTAGATATTTTTTATTTATTTTCAACATAATATTTTATGTCTATTTATGATGATCTTAAAATAATGAAAAAAACTTTAAATTTATTAGTATTGCAAATTTGGAAAATAAACCAAATATACTAATATGAATAACAAATACTCGATCTAAATTCACTAAATTAATTTTTATGTGATATTAAATAAAATGAATTTTTTTAATTGAATTGCAAATCAATAATTGCAATAAACAACTATCCTCTAAATTAATAACTATCATCCAAATAAAAATAAGGAAAATTATTTTAAAAAATTTGTAATTTTTTTATTATAAAACTTAGATGTAGTTTTATAATAATAAAAAATTGTTTAAATAGATTTTTAAATACAAAATTTCTTTTTCACTTATTTATAAAATAAAAATTATAAGGTTTGAAACTTATTAATAAAAATTGTAATGTACTCTGAATTCACCCTGAAATGGCTATTTCTATGTATAATCACTCTCGTGGCATTATTATTCTTGTGTATTTTATTTACCCTAGATAATTCCTAATTGATGAATGGAGATTCCAAGAAAAAAAGGAGAAGTTAAATTGAATATATAAAAAAAATTTCGTGCTGTCTGTGTTAATACATGAATTGAACCGTATTGACTAATTTCTGAATTTCCCAATTCATTTTGCGTCAAACTTGGTAACTATGGTAAATATCACATAAAAGAACTTTTAATTTATGTGTTTGGAACCATTTAGTGTGGTTCATTTTCACAACAAAATGAAAAACAAAATCAAAAAATTAAATTAAACATAAAGGAGATGTTTTCTAGCCTTTAGAATATAACAACTAATTTTGACTAAAATAAAATAATAAATAAAACTTAGTTGTAAATTAAAAATTAAATTAATTATATTAATATTATTATTTTAATCAAAGCAAAGTCATTAATAATAAGTTCAAACTTGGAGGCGAAAAAAAGTTACATTCTGCGCTGCGATTGCTCGGCCCTGCATAATCTTCGAGTTGCAGACTGCGAGCCCACGCCCTTAGCTGGCCCGGCTCCTGTGATCCCACCCGCTTGTGAGCTCTGCTTGCTGCGGCCTGCCTTCATGGCTCGTGCAGCAGACTGAAAGTGCCGCTCTCAGAGACTGTGACCATGGAGGGGCTGGGTACTCCTCAGGCGTCTCTCCCGCCTCCTCCGCCGATCTCTCCCGATGATGCTTTCAACAAGCTCTTGGCAGGGCTGCCAAAGAAGAAGAATACTGAAGCCGCGAAGTTTGTCAAGAGATTGGATGATATTCCGGTGATCTCCCTTCCTCCAGAAACCCCGATCCAAGTCGCCCTGTCTCTGGCTGAACGGGCTCTCATCGGCCAGTTCACTGGGCTATGGCCGTCCCCAAAAACCACAGAAAGCTAGGTTAACAGAAATTGGGCACCTCTGATTAAAGAAAGCGTCACCTCTTACTTTCTGGGGAGAGGTTACTTCCTCTTCGAGTTCACATCAAAAGAAGACAAAGACCTGATCTTCCAAAATGGCCCCTACTTCATGGGCCCTCAGGGTCTGTATTTGAACAAATGGACCCCGGACTTCGATCCGACAGTAGATGTGCCCAAAGCAGTCCCAGTGTGGGTCAGGCTCCCAAATCTCCCAGTGCACTGCTGGAACTGGGATTCTCTAAGACACATTGGAAACGCCCTAGGGAAATTCATAGATCGTGCGAACAACAAGGACCAGTACGACTGTGCCAGGATCTGTGTAGAAGTAGATCTGGAGGTTGGACTACCAGAGGCCATCACAATAAAGGTCGGAAGCTGGACGCACATGCAGAAACTGGACTATGAGCAGCTGCGCTTCAAATGCCGGAAATGTCATGTTTATGGACATTTTGCCAGAGGCTGCCCGACCAACAATGAGGATGGGCAGGGGAAAGAGGATGGATGGAATCAAGTCAAGCGATCCAAACACAATCTTAAGAATCAGAAGCAGGGAGGCCCTAATGGCAAAGGAACCCAGCAGGCCACGGTTAAGCAGATCCCCACCAAATCCACTCCTGAAAACAAGTACGATCCCCTGAGTTCGCATCCAGAGAGCACACAAGAGGGCGAGGTTCAAAAGGAGGTAGAAGCTACTCAGGAGACAGAGGCTCAAAAAACACCCACAAGCAAAGGTACTCCCTCAGCCTCCCACAAAGGAACAAGTGTTGAAGATCCAAAAGGCAGGATATTAGAAGATGAGGAAGAAGAGCAGGAAACGGAAGAATCAGATGAGGAAGGAGAAATAGGAGAGTCTCATACCTCAGTAAGAAGATCAACAAGACGCCGGAAAACCGACAGGGAAAAAAGGGAGCAGGAGACCTACAAAGAGAAACTTCAGGGCAGCCAACCAACTTTGGAAAAAATGGTAGCCTCAAAATCTAAGATATTGAAAAATCCGCCCCAAGGCTCCAAGGGAGCCCACCAGAAGCATAAATAATGAAGGTCATCTCCTGGAATTGCAGAGGTATGGGGAGCAAAGCTAAAGAAGAAGCCATCAGAAGTCTAATCAAGACAGAAACCCCAGACTTACTTCTCGTCCAGGAGACAAAGCTGGAAGATATAGTCTTCCTACAAGTAAGAAAGAAACTTTGGAATAAAAGCGAAGCAAGAGCAATCTCTGCCCGGGGTGCCTCAGGAGGGATAGGCACTCTTTGGAACGCCAATAAATTTACAGTCCTATTGGAGGCTAGGAATATCCATTGGTTGATGCTGAAAATGCAGAACTTGGACACTAAGGAAACGTTCTGTCTATTCAATGTCTACTCTCCAGTCAACGTTGGGGAAAAAAAAGACTGTTGGGACTCTATAAGGCACCAAGCAGACCTGACAAACCTGAAAAATATAATAATTGCTGGCGACCTCAACCTCACACTGCACCCATCAGAAAAAAGGGGAGGCAGTGTGGTTCGAGATCCGGCTAGAGAATGGGTGGAGGACATAGTGCAAGACTGGGACTTGCTGGACATTAAACCCTCTTCAGGTAAGTACTCTTGGTCTAATAAAAGAGTGGGACCTGGACACATTGCTGCCAGGCTAGACAGATTTATTATTCAAAGCTCCTTTTTGCTGCTAGGTTTAGAGCCCAAAATGCATATTCTTACTAGCAGCGTCTCTGATCATAAGCCCATAAAGTTAGAACTCTTAGCTCACTTTGATCTGGGCCCTATTCCATTTAGATTCAGCCCTCTTTGGGTAAAGGAGCCTGATTTCCTGCAAACTGTCAAGGAATGTTGGAACCAGCGTGTTAAAGGATCACCATTCTATATTTGGGAGGAAAAGCTCAGAAGGGTGAAAGGAGTTCTAAAAAGATGGGCCAAAACGTTGTCCAATCCGGCCACAAAAAGGAAAATCATTAAAGCTGCTCTTGTGTCTCATCAAAATGGTATGGAGAACGCTAGGCTCACAAAGGATCTATTAGATCAAGAAACCTAGTTGCAACAGCGCTACCACAAAGCCTGTTTAGCTGAAGAAGAGTATTGGAGATTAAAATCCCGCAACCTCTGGCTTAAAGCAGGGGATAGGAATACCGCTTATTTTCACAAACAAGCCCAGGCAAGGAAATGTTTCAACAACATCTCAGAGATCAAAGAAGAGGGTGATATCCACAAGGATTTTGATCACATAAAGAAAACAGCTTTTGCTCATTTTCAAAACCTATATAGTGAAGACAAGGATCCAAGCCACTATCCAGATCTGTTAGATAACATACCCTCTATAATTTCTCAGCGAACTAATGATTCTCTTGAGGCCAAAGTCACTAAAGATGAAGTGAAAAAGGCTCTCTTCGATATGGACCAGGATAAGGCCCCTGGGCCGGACGGCTTCTCTGCTAGATTCCTTCAAGTCTGCTGGCCGATTGTTGAAAAAGATCTTCTCAAAATGGTACAAAAATCCCAAAATACTCAGAAAATAGGAGGCAGTACTAATTCTGCATTTTTAGCTCTCATTCCCGAGGAAAAAGGTGCCAATAACTTCACCAGATTCCGGCCGATTTCTCTTTGCAACACAGGGTACAAATTAATCACCAAAGTAATAGCAAATAGACTGAAGCTCATTCTCCCCAAAATAATTCCAGAGAATCAAGGAGGCTTCATCCAAGGTAGGCAAATCGTGGACAACTTCTTCCTGGTACAAGAGGCAATCCACTCAAGTCTCCTTCGAAAAGAGCAAGGTATGGTGATTAAACTTGATTTAGCAAATGCGTTTGATCGAGTTAATCACAGCGTTCTTTTAAATGTTATGAATAAGTTTGGCTTTGGAGCGAATTTCATTAATTGGATCCGGGCATGCATCTCAGAGCCATGGATTGCCCCTCTTGTTAATGGAAGAGCCACAGACTTTTTTAAAGCCTCGAGAGGACTTAGGCAGGGGTGTCCACTATCCCCTCTGCTCTTTGTCATCCAAGCCTCAGTCCTTAGCTTCCTTCTAGACAAAAAGTTGCAAGATCATGAAATCAATGGACTGTGTATTGCAAGAGGGATCAAAAATATTAATCATGCCTTGTTTGCGGATGACACTTTGTTGTTGGGTTCTGCCTCTATTTCCACTGCCACAAAATTCAAAGCGGTTCTGGATGATTTCAGTGAAGCTACAGGCAGCGCTGTTAACAAGAGCAAATGTCATATTTTCAGCTGGAATACTTCGCCCAGACTGCTATCTGCCATCTCCAGATGTTTGGGCTTTGAAGCTTCCACCTCCTGGTCTTCTTTTAAATACCTGGGCCTCCCAATTTCTCTCAAGAGACCTGCAAGCAAAGAATGGCTCCCACAGCTGGAAAAATTCAAGGCAAAGATTCAAGCCTGGGGATATTCCTGGCTGAATACTGCTGGCAAAACAGTCTTAATTAAATCAGTTCTCAACAGCTTGCCTCTTTTTCAATTCGTTGGGCTCCTCGCTCCGGCTTCCATACTAAATAAAATGGAGGAATTCATAAGGAGGTTCTTCTGGAAGGGAGAGAAACAGAGTGAAAAAAAGATCCCCCTTATCAGCTGGGATACCATCTCCAAACCGCTGTGGGAAGGAGGTCTAAACTTCAAAAATCTTTGTCAACAGAATGTGGCAATGGCTGCAAAAATCGTTTGGAGGATCATTGCGCCCAATCCAGGCTGGGCCCAAAAGGCGCTCTGGAAAAAATATTTCAGAGGTTCAAGATCCAGATGCTTAGAAAATGTGATCCGCCTGCCAAACTCGTCATTCCTCAAAATTTATGATAGAGCTGCATCTCTCATCACCGCCCACTCTTATTGGATACCAGGCAACGGCAAAAAAATCAACATCTGGACGGACAGAATCATGAATAAGGAACCAATAGAAGTCAGAGTCTCCATTAATTCACTGCGCTGCTGGATGGACAGAGAAGGATTGAGAACGCTGTGGGATATCTCACGCTGGAACGACTCAATATGGGCAGGCTGGAAACGTTTAAAGGTGCCGGAAAACCTAAACTCCAAATGGATCACGCTGCTCCACTCCCTGCACGGATTGGCGCCCACGCACTCGAGGAAAAGAGATGTGAAAGGCTGGGGGCCAAAAGCCAGAGGTTACGTAGTCTCCCTGGGGTACGCTAAGCTGAACGAGAGACCATACGTTCCCCCTGATCCAGCTCCTTGGCAAGGTGTCTGGCAGCGGTCTTCATGGCCCAAGGTTGATTTCTTTGCCTGGGTTTTCTGTCACGGCAAAATCTTAACCTATGACAACTTGCAGAAGAAAGGATTCTACGGCCCATCCATCTGCTCACTGTGCAATGAAAACGCTGAGACAGCAGTTCATCTAATTCTAGAATGCAGCTACTCCAGGCAGATCTGGTCCTTCTTTACTCATGATTTGGATCCTAACTTCACTCTTCCTTGCTCCACCTCTGAACTTTTCTCTGAATGGAAAAACAGATATCCAGATTCACCTCCTAAAAATCTGATTATTAAAGCAGCATGGGTTGTTCTCCCAAAGATCATCTGTTGGCAGTTATGGCTAGAGCGGAACAGAAGAATTTTTAGAAATACAAAGCAGTGCCACGAAGTCTTAGAAGCCAAGATCAAATGCCACATAAAGGAGTGCTTGATTGATATAAAAGACGACTCCAATCTCAGTCAACAGGACATTGCATGGGGATCAACTCTAGAACTTCAATTCCATCCTGCAGTCCGAAAAGCCCCCACTATCAAAGATTGGCAAATAAGGAAACCAGAGAATGACTTTCAAGATTGGCTTAAATCGCAAGCAAAGCACTTCCTCTTTTTTGATGGAGCAGCAAAGGGAAATCCAGGCAAAGCTGGTGCAGGAGGTGTTGTTCTAAATCAAATTGGGGAAAAAATTCTCTCCTACGCTTGGGGACTTGGATATTCTACCAGCATTCAAGCTGAGGCCTTGGCCCTCTTCCAAGGACTCAAGATCCTTAAAGACCTGAACATTAATGAAACAATTGTTATAGGCGACTCCCAAGTCATTATAAACGCAATGGTCTCCAATACTCCAGTATCGGACCTCAATCTTGCAAGGCTGATCACTAGGATCAAACGTTTGGAAAACAATTTTCAGAACTTGAAGTACTATCATGTGTTAAGAATTCACAATAAAAAGGCGGACATAGAAGCCAATAAAGCTGCCCTACTCTCCGCCGGGGTCAAGCTGAAAGAGGAAGAAGAATCATGGGAACCCATTCCATAAATAGTTCGCTGCCATGTTCTACTGTCTGCTATTAAACAAATTTGTATGTATCTTCAAGTGGGGGGAAATCTCTGAAATCAACTCATTGGGGGTTTATCCAAGGAAGAAATCTGCAAGCTTCAGCTGCATTCTCAGCCTTAGCAGTGAGATGCATCAAGGCAAAGAAGCCCAGAATGTAATCAGAATTTCGGCATTCAGCCCATGATTAATATAAAAGCTCCATAACCGTTTCTGTAAAAAAAAAAATAATAAGTTCAAACTTAATTATTCTAAACAATAAAATTGAAAAATAATAATAATAAATGAAAACAAACAAATAAACAAAATAAAAATAATAAAGTCAAATTTAACTATTCTAAGCAATTAAAAAAAATTAGTAATAAGAAAATGGAAAAAATAAAATAAATAAAATATAAATATAAATCAATTTTATTATTTAAATCCAAAAAATAAAATAATATGGGAAAAAAAATTAATAGTAAATAAATAAGAAATAAAGGAATAAGAGAAATTCTGATTAAATAATAATAAGAAGAATATTAATATAAATAAATAAATATTATAAAAAATTAGGAATACTTCAACCATCGTTTCAATTTTCTATTCAGATTGGTAGGTCTCCTTTCAATTAACAAGGCCTCCCTAAACTTACAGTGATAAAAATGCCCCTGGAATCTTCATTGCAGATGTGATGTTTTAATTTTTCTGCATGTTCTGCCATAACAGAGGAGCGGGACCTTGCATGTTTGATGTCAGTTGCATGCAATGAATCCTCTAATTAATTGAGCGGCCAGTTTCACTAATGTGCAGAGTCCCACAGGAGCAAGGGATGACATAAACACATTTCCCATCTTTAGGTTCAGGGTTCTTCATATATGTCTTGGTGCAATTCCTTTTAGCCTTAACAATGTAATCCTAGGATCTCCAACCTCTAAAATCAGATTCAGATATATGTCTTGGTGCAATTCCTTTTAGCCTTGTAATTAGAGATTGAGTAAGATTCCAATTGTGCACTATAACATCCCCAAAATCCCAATATATCTAGGCACCAGAAGATTAGACTAAAGATGAGATATAAAAAAAGAAGATTTCCGACTGTCTAGATATTACTTGATAGGAAGGAGAGACTGATCTTGAAGAAGAGGTTGATTAATTAATATATTATCCTGCTAAATATTTATCTGTTGCCCATTTCTGGGGATACAAGTCTACAAGTCATCTTCTCTTGCAGTAAATGAACGGCAGCACTAAGTGACTTCCAAATTTGAGAGCAAAACTTCACTAAGGAATCTCGATCCACGCAATCGAGAATACCCCCCTCTTAAGTATTTTTTTGCTTATTACCCTCTTCCACCACTCCTAATTTCCAAAAATGAGCCTCCACAATAATTCAGTGCCTAAGGCAGTGTTTATTAGATCTAGATCCTTCACTCCTAAACCTCCAGAAGCCATCGCGGTGAGCTAAGTGGAACCTCTTGTGATAGAACTTTTCCCCTTCCTTCCCCACCCCCTGCCAAAGAAAACGTCTGAGAGCTTGGGCAACAAAATTATTTGCATCAATTGGAGCTAAAAGAGCAGAGATCTGAAAGAGGGAAAATGTTGAAAGGACAAACTCAATTAAGATGAGACGACTTGAAAGACTTAGCTAGTGGGCGCCTCATATTGATAGAACTTGGCTTTTATTTTAAGCAAAATGTGCTTACACGCATTTGAGGAAGGAGATTGCAGACACAAAGGTACTAAGATACCCAAAGGAGTGCCAATTCTCAATGAAGGGAAATTGAAGAATTATGGAAATGATTGAGAGAGTCCCTTATCTAGTGTTCTAGACACACAAATGACTTTTAGTACTATTGAGCATACCTCCTGATACTTTAGTGAAGAGATCTAGTACTGCCTTGAACCTGGTTGCAATTATAGAAGAAGCCTCTCCATTTAAAAGAGTATAATCTCCAAACTAGGAATAATTTACCCGACTTTTCGAATGCCTGGAACAAAAGAGGAGACAACCCTTGCCTCAACCTTTTGGTCCCATGAAGGAAGCCCTTGGCATAACTGTTTACTAGGGGGGAATCCAAGGACCTGTAGACATATTGCAAGATGCGGATAAAGATCATATTTGATGATACACCAGCATTTTTTTGTTGAAATGACAGGAAAGGTTGAATTTGTCCCTTTATCGACTCACTAATTAAGGTTTTCCAAAAAATCCAATAACCTTGAGTGGCTTCCGTGCTATAGGAAAAAGGAGGAGTGGACTATGAATAAACAATAGACAAGGATAGATACATCCTCATCCTGCCCATGAAATATGAGGGTAAACTGCTTCTAACTTCTTGAACAAAACCCACTAAAGTCAACAATCACTGCTGAAAGGCTACACTTCACCCATATGACAAAGGATTTATCTGGTCAAAGTGGCAGCTGACCCCCTGTGTCCTTTGATGGGGTTATCGAGTAAGTTGTATGTGATTAGTCTGGAGATATAGCCGGACAAGAGGAAGTTTCATCATAAAATCCAAGCACCGTGAAGGTAAAACTGACAGAATGGTGACTCTGGAACACCCACTGACAAAAATACACCTTGAGTACATGGTAAAACTGCTTCTGGTTAGCTGACTACAGCTGGGTAATTCAGGGCCCCTAGATTCTTAATTGAGACACCTGAGGCTCGCAGAAGCTGAAGCCTGTGTGGATCTCATCCACAGGGATATGGTTGTACAACTGTGGATAGGTTTTTAGGGAAGGCCGTAAATCAGCTTAGCACAGAAAGCTTTTGAATGGTTCATAATCTCAATGGGGATTCATAGGCATGCACTAACTTGGCAATGTGGCATCACAACGATCAATACTTTTCCCGATGTTAAAAAATAGATACATCATAATCTATCAAATACCAAACTTTCAGAGCTAAGGTTAATTTATAGTGAAAATTCACAGTTGCTTGATAAGGCAGGTTAAAACGTTCAGGTTGACGATTGGGTTGTTAGATTTGAAGGCTAGGTGTACATGTTTTTTTGCCCAAAAATCTATCCTAAACACTATTTACTAAATGTAAACCAGTGCCTCGAAAATTTAAAGAAAAAGTTAAATAGAAAACACACATCTTATTCAATCTATGCTAACTACAAAGCAAACAAACATGATATAACGCCATCAATAAAAGACCTAACCCATCAAGTAGCACGGCTTGAGATCTGAAACGTTAAAGAGGGCTATTCTTCAACTTTCAAGTGTTTGCAGGTCATGGTCACTTTTTATTTCATGAATTTACGGAGCATGCATACGCTTGATCAAGTCTTTGTCCGTCCAGGGAAGCTCATAAAACTTGACATTGCTAACACGGGAGGAATAATGGAGTCTCTATGAAATAGGCGGCTACTACAATTAATTCCCGTATTTTACAATGTCGAGATTTATGATTTTCCTATTCAATGACTGTCCTTGCAACACAAGTGTCTCCAGAAACACACACATCCTTCTGAACACAAAGATTGACATGAAAAATGGCTAGTGAACCAGTCTATATGTTAAAACAAAAAGGATTGAGATGAATGGCTAGTGAACCCCTCTCTCCATTTAAACAAAAACCCTTCTGAAAGCGAAGAAGCGAGGATAGAGATGAACAGTGAGGGGAGGTTGATATATATAACAAGATGAACTGTTGATTGGGACTGTACTGTTATAAAAAGTCAATAAAAATAAAACCCTAGTGATGGTGGAGCGAAGCTAAACGATTGCTTTAACGTGCTTGAGGCATCTTCCTGTCCTAAGCGCGCCGGGACTGTACTGTCATTTATAAAATAGTCAATTAAAATAAAACCCTAGTGATGGTGGAAAGCAACGTAACGTGCGTGAGGCATCTTCCTGTCCCCGCTAAGCGCGCTGTTAGCTTTAAAGATATTCCAACCATGCATTGCATATTTAATGCTTTCCATCGCTGCACCGAGACGTGTGGGTCACTTTTTGGACTTTATGGATTTGCGTCAGACTTACTCAGATGCTTTTGTCGAATGGCCAAAAAAAATAATGAAAGTTTTTATAGTGGTTTTTTTTATGGTGTAATGTGAAAAAATGTTCTAGGAGATTTTGAAGGTGTTGAATCTATATATAGAATCAGAACCCGTTTAAATAACAAAAACCAAAATTTTACCTAAAAGTTTTTCATTGGATTCCGACAACGGAAATTCCAAAAAATCGCATTAAAAACAACTCCAAAAATAATAATGTAATGTACAATCACCAGACAAATTAAATTTTACAACCACAAATTTTAATAATATGTCAAATTTCCTCATAATAAATTTACAATCACCCAAAAAAATTAGAACTTACAACATCAAAATCTTTGTGTTAATTATCAAAGTAAAACCCCTCAATAATTATTTTCTTGTTTATTCCAAATAACTTGCCCATCCAAACACAAAATTCTAAATATTTTATAAATTCCACCACTATATTATTTTAAATTGACCATAGTTGAGATACTATGTACCAAGAATTCCAAAAGACCTAGAATAAATTAAAATTAAAAATCAATCAAAAACTTGAATTAAATTAAAATTAAAAGTCAATTAAAATGACCATTCTAATTAGAATTTATAAATATATATTACAAAAATTATATAGTAGAATATTGAGATATTTTTAGGTAAATATCATAGTTATCAAATTCGAATTTCCAAAAATTTGAGAATATAGATATTTTTTTTTATTTTTTTTATTTTTTTTTTTTTTTTTTTTTTTTTTTTTTCTAGTTTAGACTAATCCTACACCCACGGGTTTCGAACCGGTGACCTTGCAGAACGGAGTGCCTTAACAGGAGAATATAGATATTATAAAGATTAACCAAATTTTTTTATTTCAAAATTTAAAAAATTGAAAGAAACTTTTCCTTATTTAAATATTTAGATACTTTTTATTTATTTTCAACATAATATTTTATGTCTATTTATGATGATCTTAAAATAATGAAAAAAACGTTAAATTTATTAGTATTGCAAATTTGGAAAATAAACCAAATATATTAATATGAATAACAAATACTCAATCCAAATTCACTAAATTAATTTTTATGTGATATTAAATAAAATGAATTTTTTTAATTGAATTGCAAACCAATAATTGCAATAAACAACTATCCTGTAAACTAATAACTATCATCCAAATAAAAATAAGGAAAATTATTTTAAAAAAATTGTAATTTTTTTATTATAAAACTTAGATGTAATTTTATAATAATAAAAAATTGTTTATATAATTTTTAAATACAAAATTTTTATAACATATTTTAATATAAAGTTAATTATTTTTTTTCATTTCCTTTTAACTTATTTATAAAATAAAAATTATAAAGTTTGAAACTTATTAATAAAAATTGTAATGTACTCTGAGTTCACCCTGAAATGGCTATTTCTACGTATAATCACTCTCGTGGCATGATTATTCTTATGTATTTTATTTACCCTAGATAATTACTAATTGATGAATGGAGATTCCATGAAAAAAAGGAGAAGTTAAATTGAATATATATAAAAAAATTCGTGTTGTCTGTATTAGTAAACGAACTTAACCCTATTGACTAATTTCTGAATTTCCCAATTCATTTTGTGTCGAATTTGGTAACTATGGTAAATATCATATAAAAGAACTTTTAATCTATGTGTTTGGAACCATTTAGTGTGGTTCATTTTCACAATGAAAAACAAAATCAAAAAATTAAATTAAACATAAAAGAGATGTTTTCTAACCTTCAGAATATAACAACTAATTTTGACTAAAATAAAATAATAAATAAAAATTAATTGTAAATAAAAAATGAAATTAATTATATTAATATTATTATTTTAATCAAAGCAAAGTCATTAATAATAAGTTCAAACTTAATTATTCTAAACAATATATGTAACATGCCTGAGAAATATTTGGGTTTTTAGACGGTTATAACCACCGTCGAAGTGTTACAATAGAAGCTTTTGGGTCAGACCTAGAGGGAAAGCCTCAGATCGAATAGACGTTGGAAAATCTTGTAAAATTTATTGGCTACCGAAATTCATGATCTCTCAAGATTTTTTTTTATTGTTGAAGCGGAAGAAACATGGAGTGAAAAGGAGCCATTGGATGAGGTGTGTCAGCTTTTAAAGAACATGCGTTGGCTAATCTTTGATCTTTCAAAGAACCTGTGCATGCCCGAAAGTAAAAGTATATTAGATCATCATGACAGTTAAAAAGGAGCCATTGGATTTCTGTCAACTTTTAAAGAACCCTCGTCGTGCCCAAAAAGAAAAGTGGAATACATTTTGGGCTGGGCGAGTAAGGCTTTATGGCCTTCTTTTAGGAAAGGCTATGATAAAGTGGAGGAGCTTTCGACATTTTCCATTATAAGAGTCGACCTGTGAAGTTCAAGAAGGGTTTATAAATATCGAGATAAGTAACCATGCATTTTTCTTTGGAGGAAGAAACTTATGAACGATTTTTCTCTTTAAAAATATAGTATGATTTCGAATCTTTTACCCATTTTCTGGAAAGAAAAAGAAATATTTCATATGAATTGTTATACGCAAATAGTCACATTTTGTCTTAGTTATATACTATGGTAAAAGACAAGCTTACGACATAACTTCTTGAAAAGATTGTTATTATGTTAAACTCTTAGAAATATATTATTCTTAGAGATATAGCATGGTAAAAGACAAATTTACTATGCTATCCATGTTGTCTTTTCTTGAGAAGATTTCTATTATGTTATTCTTTGCTATTATGCCAATCTTTTACATAATAGTTAAGAGTGGTAGTATTCTAAGAAGCTTTTTGTAAAAAGAATCCATGTTGTCCTAAATATTGCTATTATGTTAATCTTTTTTACATGAAAATAGTATTTCATGATGATACAAATCTAAGAAGGGAATATGTGTTTCCTACAGTAAAGGAAGAGCTATCTCTCTTGCATGCACAAAGAGGGAGAGTTATCTCTCTTGCATGCACAAAGAATAGCCATTATGTTATAGAGGCGTGTTCTTTGCATGAGGCGTGTTCTTTGCATGTATAAAGAAATGTTGAGCTATCTTAATATTTAGGAGAATATGTGAGTATCTTTATGATATCAAAACTAATATGTTAGTTTATGTTAGTTATTTTGGAATAAGGTCGTGCATAGGCATGCAACATTTGTAATAAATATCATTGGAAAAGAATATAAATATTTGTATGTGGGAAAGATAGCATGTTGTGCTAAACCACATTGGAAACGATTGTTAGTATAATCTTTGAAAAAGAAGACATGTATTTGTATTCCTAACTGCATAGTTTTACAGAAAAGAAAACTTATGTTTACATGCTCACTAGCGTTGAGATTCCCTTTGGTAAGACTCGTAAAGGAAGCTATGTGCTTCGTTGGAGACTCTTTTGGAATCTATATGCATTTGCATGCATGGGAGCAACATTTGATATGTTAGATTGCACTCCATGTACTAAAAGTAATAGCTCAAGGGTTAGCTATTTTGACTAAACTATGTAAATTGCATGCACGAATATCGTAACTAATGTATCAGTTTATTTTAAATATATGCTAGGGAGATGTAGCTATTGTCTTGCGGGAATGTGCGCTTATGCGATGAAAAGATTAGTTAATGTGATGACTTATAACTAGCACATATGAGGTATGTGTTGTTAAAGGGAGAATGTCAAGGTACTTTACTTGCATATCATGAATATACATGAGTAGATGGAGAAACTACTATAGTATAGATTTATGAAATGATTTATTATACTTTATGAATATTGACATCAATGTACGTTGAAGGTAACATTAGCAGGGTATGACAGTGATATGTATAAAGGAAATATTATGCTTAACCCAGTGGCAGGTAAATGATTATGGTTCATGTAAATGAGTGCGAACTACCGAATGATCCAGTGTACGATGGACCATTGTAGGTACATCCATGCCATCGAGATATGAAGATATGAAGACCAGAGGATAAATGGTATCATATTTATTGTAATGGCTTTAAGCTAGATATTTGTATATTTCCTTGTAAGATTTATAAACGATGGTTAAGGGATGGTCTCCCTTATAAGCCATTGAGTGAGGGCTGATCACCCTCACGAGCGTTTAATAATAAAATTAAACATTTGTTGGTTTTCACCCTACGGGGTTTCCAGGGTATATTGGTGTTCAATGACGTGATTGATTATTATGTCAAGATGATGATGTTGATTCCTTTCTTGTTGTGAAGTTTCATAATGCCAAGTATGTGATGACTGCATGGATAATGAAATGAGTGGATGGTTACAACATACAGTGTTATGTTAATGTATTGTAATGGAGGATTGTTAATGGTTAAGGAGCTTACTATTATTATTCTAAAGTTACACTATGAACTGGTAAACATTCTATGTAATGATGAGTAAGGAATATTTAACAGTGAATGGATAGTTACCCATAAGTAACTTGTATAAAAAAAATTTAACTCCTTACATTTCCATGTGAAGTTAACGATGTATGTTACAAGTGGTATCAAAGCTAAAGGTTGCAACACTGGCGCCTTTGGGATTTAGCGAAAAGAAATTGAGAGATCTGAAATGAAAAGTGTGTATGTGAAGGAAGGCATCGCATCTCTAATCTAGGTTGAATAAAGAGTTTCAAGAGATAAGTATTATTATCTTTCTTTTCTTGAAACAATAGTTATTGCATTTATGGAAAATAAAACCATGTTTTGCATGCCTATTATGTTATATGTCCTCGAAGAGGAATCATGAGTTTGCCTACTCGATTATGTTAAGTACTCTGTTGGGAAATTAAGATTAGAATATTTATGCATTGTATGCATAGGAACAACAGTCAATGTGTTAGCTTTATTCTATTTGCATGCTCCAAAGGCAAAATCTGAAGTGGTGGGTCTTTTGTAAAAGTGTAAGTAAAACGAATGCACATTGTGTCATTTTCCATTAAAGAAATTTCTGAACAGATACGTGTGTGAAAAATGTCATAATAATGTGGGAGTTATTTGACATGAATTGATAATTACTTACTCACACTAATGTAGAGATGTTAGAAGAAAGCATGTCGTGACATTGTATTCACATCTTATATATGCACATGAATAGGTGTTAAAGGAGCACTCAAAGATTGATTATTTATTGATTAAGGTTTTATCTAATCATGCTATAAAATCTTGTCGATGTTG
The DNA here is from genome assembly GCA_034641835.2 of Pinus albicaulis. NCBI lineage: Eukaryota > Viridiplantae > Streptophyta > Pinopsida > Pinales > Pinaceae > Pinus > Pinus albicaulis. Next base: position 47,406 of record JAXQQM020069124.1, read on the forward strand.
CTAAAAGAAAGCATTGTTGTAGAGGAGAAATGTGAATTTCCTGATGGGGATGAGTACTTCAGTAGGGAGAGAATTTCCTCAAATGAAATAAAGATAAGTATTTTATTTTATTTTATTTTATTTTAAGAAGTCTATGCATATGCATGTTGATTTCCTTTAAAAATGAATTGTTATATACATGGCATTGCATGAGATTAGCTTCCATTTAAGAGAATTCTTAAAAAAGGTACATGATATTATAATATACTTTTTCCAGATAAGAATATGCATAGGAGATTAATATGTGTATTATGCTTTATTTCTTTAGGAAAGAAAGTATAAAAAGCATGAAAGAAAAATAGTTACTTTTTGAGTTTGAAAAGAAGTAATTGTTGTTGCATGCAATAAAATTTCTAAAGTTACCATGCACTACTTTAAAAAGATGAATGTGTATAGTGATGGTGTGTGAAACTAATGCATGAATGCAAAAGATGAGGAAAGTCCTTATATAAGATGATAGAGTGTTAAAATTAAATTGAATGAAGCCTCTTAATGGGTGAAGCTGTGAGACTTGACTATAATGACTAGTTGACTGACTAGTTTTTGCATGAGTCGTCATGAATGTAGTAAGATTATTAGTGGCATGGAATGGCTAGTTTTAGAGTGACTCGTGTCATGGATGCATTAAAAATATTAATAGCATTGATTAGTTATGAATGAATAACTAATGAAAGTTATATGCACAAATCGATTTTGACTAAATTTATTTGAAAGTTGTGAACAAGTGATTATGATAATTACTTTGTGTGTCAGTGTGTTGGAACAGAACATTATGGGAATTGGAAATGTTTGCACTCATACCTTAATCGTTATTGACACATATGCATTAATGAATATTTATATATATTGGTATGCGTGACAACATCTTATGCAGGGACTTAAAATGATTGTGTAAGATAATATGTGTTTGAGAAATTCATATTTACGATTAGCATTGTTTCTTATAGTAAGCATGGGTAGCTTAATGGAAACAAAAAATCTGTGAAAATAAAACATCACAAACATTGAAATGTGAATTGCAACAGTAAATGTTAAAGTATCATGTTTTAATGTGCAAGATTTTGTTATTTCAGAAATAATACTGTACAACACATGTATGTTACTTCCAGGGGGGAAGTTGTGACATCTTCATTAAAGTTAACTAGTATTAACTAGTTAAAGACAATTTGTTTAATTTTCTTTTATCGGGCAAGAAAAACTTAAATCATCATTGTTGATAAAGAAAATTATTTAATTTGCTGGAATTAATTAATGAAAAGGAAATATTTTTAAGCTAATGGTGAAAATGTTTCCAAGAATAGGAGGTGGTTGGGGACATTTGGAAAGACAGTTACCTACTCCTCTGAGGATAAAACTGCATCCCAGAGGAGGAGTAGGCATTCTGTGAAATTGGTAAAGGGGGAGTATTTTCTAGAGCTGGTTGGGACCAGTTGAAAATAGCTTACAGCAACCCTTGTAAAACCAGAATTTCTGAGTTTGACTGGATTGGCCATCCAGAGGTCATAGCAGAAAGAGAATTATTTCCACTGTTAACCCGTGGCACCATCCAGATTATGGATCTAGGGGGCAAGTGGAGGACGTAATAGCCTCCCTTGATGGTTGGGAGGACCACAGCTTGAAAGACTAAATTTCTAGATAAGTATAAAGACTTTTTAGTGTGTTGTGCTATTTTGAATTAATATGGAAAGATTGACTGCCTGGATGTGAAAATGACTCGAATTGGCTGTAGAAACCAACTCCCATGGGTTGGGAGGAGCATTTTTCTTACCATGATGGTTCTCAGAGTGGAACAAGTTAAGTAAAAAGTTATGTGATATATTAAAATGAATTACTGAATGTATAAGTTCATTTATTTTATTACTAATGTGTTTGAATGTCTTAGCAGAGGCTAGGATATGCCTATGGTGCATTGATTGACCATTGGTATGATTAGAGAGCTAGGTGCTCTCTTAGTACTTTTTGAAGTACTGTGTGGATGTCTTTAGCAGGAGCTAAGACAGTGTGCACGTGATGCATTAATGAGAGGGTTGGTTCTCTCTGAGTACTTATGGAAGTACTTTGATTAAAACATCTCTTTATATTGCAATAATGTTTGATAGTTGCAAGTGTTTTCATTTGATTGAAACTATGTGACTAAATTGAATTAATTGTTAGTCATACATTACAGGCTCTTTCTAGGAAGTGTTGATGGGTGTTCAACCATTCTCAGAGAGCTTGCGTAAAAGCCATCATTTCTTCCAATAGTAATTGGTAAATAATGGTAAGTTCATATAGAAAATTTTCTATACTTTTATGAATTGAATAAGGGATAAGCAGTTAGAAATGGAAATGAAATTTTCTTTGCATTATACATGCTTATGAATATGGATAAAAACATTATTGTTTCAATTAATGGCATTTAAGGAAACATAAGTGTTTCATTGTGAGGGGAAGGACCCATTTGGGTTGTTTATATTATTATATCATGAGTATAAGTTTAAGTTTTAGTGAGAGAAGCACACCGAGGACGGTGTTCTCTTTAAGGGGGGGAGTATGTAACATGCGTGTAAATCTTTGGAATCAATTATAATAAAGAATTAGTTGGGTTTTTAGATGGTTATAACCACCGTGGAAGCGTTACAATATAAGCTTTTGGGTTGGACCTAGAGGGAAAGCCTCAGATCGAATAGACGCTGGAAAAGCTTGTAAAATTTATTCGCTACCGAAATTCATGATCTCTCAAGATTTTTTTTTATTGCTGAAGCGGAAGAAACATGGAATGAAAAGGAGCCATTGGATGAGGTGTGTCAACTTTTAAAGAAAATGCGTTGGCTAATCTTTGATCTTTCAAAGAACCTCTGCATGTGCGAAAGTAAAAGTATATTAGATCATCATGACAGTTAAAAAGGAGCCATTCGATTTCTGTCAACTTTTAAAGAACCCTCGCCGTGCCCAAAAAAAAAAGTGGAATACATTTTGGGCTGGGCGAGTAAGGCTTTATCGCCTTCCTTTAGGAAAGGCTATGATAAAGTGGAGGAGCTTTCAACATTTTCCATTATAAGAGTCGACCTGTGAAGTTCAAGAAGGGTTTATAACTATCGAGATAAGTAACCATGCATTTTTCTTTGGAGGAAGAAACTTATGAACGGTTTTTCTCTTTAAAAATATAGTATGATTTCGAATCTTTTACCCATTTTTTGGAAAGAAAAAGAAATATTTCATATGAATTGTTATACGCAAATAGTCACATTTTTTCTTAGTTATATACTATGGTAAAAGACAAGCTTACGACATAACTTCTTGAAAAGATTGTTATTATGTTAAACTCTTAGAAATATATTATTCTTAGAGATATAGCATGGTAAAAGACAAATTTACTATGCTATCCATGTTGTCTTTTCTTGAGAAGATTTCTATTATGTTATTCTTTGCTATTATGCCAATCTTTTACATAATAGTTAAGAGTGGTAGTATTCTAAGAAGTTTTTTGTAAAAAGAATCCATGTTGTCCTAAAGATTGCTATTATGTTAATCTTTTTTACATGAAAATAGTATTTCATGATGATAGAAATCTAAGAAGGGAATATGTGTTTCCTACAGTAAAGGAAGAGCTATCTCTCTTGCATGCACAAAGAGGGAGAGTTATCTCTCTTGCATGCACAAAGAATAGCCATTATGTTATAGAGGCGTGTTCTTTGCATGTATAAAGAAATGTTGAGCTATCTTAAAATTTAGGAGAATATGTGAGTATCTTTATGATATCAAAACTAATATGTTAGTTTATGTTAGTTCTTTTGGAATAAGGTCATGCATAAGCATGCAACATTTGTAATAAATATCATTGGAAAATAATATAAATATTTGTATGTGGGAAAGATAGCATGTTGTGCTAAACCACATTGGAAATGATTGTTAGTATAATCTTTGAAAAAGAAGACATGTATTTGTATTCCTAACTGCATAGTTTTACAGAAAAGAAAACTTATGTTTACATGCTCACTAGCGTTGAGATTCCCTTTGGTAAGACTCGTAAAGGAAGCTATGTGCTTCGTTGGAGACTCTTTTGGAATCTATATGCATTTGCATGCATGGGAGCAACATTTGATATGTTAGATTGCACTCCATGTACTAAAAGTAATAGCTCAAGGGTTAGCTATTTTGACTAAACTATGTAAATTGCATGCACGAATATCGTAACTAATGTATCAGTTTATTTTAAATATATGCTGGGGAGATGTAGCTATTGTCTTGCAGGAATGTGCGCTTATGCGACGAAAACATTAGTTAATGTGATGACTTATAACTAGCACATATAAGGTATGTGTTGTTAAAGGGAGAATGTCAAGGTACTTTACTTGCATATCATGAATATACATGAGTAGATGGAGAAACTACTATAGTATAGATTTATGAAATGATTTATTATACTTTATGAATCTTGACATCAATGTATGTTGAAGGTAACATTAGTAGGGTATGACGGTGATATGTATAAAGGAAATACTATGCTTAACCTGGTGGCAGGTAAATGATTATGGTTCATGCAGATGAGTGCGAACTACCGGATGATCCAGTGTACGATGGACCATTGTAGGTACATCCATGCCATCGAGATATGAAGATATGAAGACCAGAGGGTAAATGGTATCATATTTATTGTAATGGATTTAAGCTAGATATTTGTATATTTCCTTGTAAGATTTATAAACGATGGTTAAGGGATGGTCTCCCTTATAAGCCATTGAGTGAGGGCTGATCACCCTCACGAGCGTTTAATAATAAAATTAAACGTTTGCTGGTTTTCACCCTACAGGGTTTCCAGGGTATATTGGTGTTCAATGATGTGATTGATTATTGTGTCAAGATGATGACGTTGATTCCTTTCTTGTTGTGAAGTTTCATAATGCCAAGTATGTGATGACTACATGAATAATGAAATGAGTGGATGGTTACATCATACAGTATTATGTTAATGTATTGTAATGGAGGATTGTTAATGGTTAAGGAGCTTACTATTATTATTCTAAAGTTACACTATGAACTGGTAAACATTCTATGTAATGATGAGTAAGGAATATTTAACAGTGAATGGATAGTTACCCATGAGTAACTTGTATAAATTTTTTTTAACTCCTTACATTTCCATGTGAAGTTAACAGTGTATGTTACAATAAAATTGAAAAATAATAATAATAAATGAAAACAAACAAATAAACAAAATAAAATAATAAAGTCAAATTTAACTATTCTAAGCAATTAAAAAAAATTAGTAACAAGAAAATGGAAAAATTAAAATAAATAAAATATAAATATAAATCAATTTTATTATTTAAATCCAAAAAATAAAATAATATGGTGAAAAAAAATTAATCGTAAATAAATAAGAAATAAAGGAATAAGAGAAATTCTGATTAAATAATAATAAGAAGAATATTAATATAAATAAATAAATATTATAAAAAATTAGGAATACAAAGTAGGGATCCAACACCTGCCAATACTTCAACCATCGTTTCAACTTTCTATTCAGATTGGTAGGCCTCCTTTAAATTTCCAAGGCCTCCCTAAACTTACAGTGATGAAAATGCCCCTCGCATCTTCATTGTAGATGTGATGTTTTAATTTTTTGCATGTTCTGCCATAACAGAGGAGCGGGACCTTGCATGTTTGATGTCAGTTGCGTGCTCATGAATCCTCTGATTAATTGAGTGGCCAATTTCACCAATGTGCGGAGTCCCACAGGAGCAAGGGATGACATAAACACATTTCTCATCTTTAGGTTCGCAGGGTCCTTCATGTAAGTGTCATCTACAAACATTTTTCAAACCTTAGGTTGGGATAGAGTTGAGGACAAGGCCTTAGATTCAAAGTCCTCCATAAACAGATTAGCCACTACTAGGGAAAGGGGGGAACCCATGAAATGCCACAAGTTTCTAAATAAAATTCACCTTCAAAACTAAAGAAAATTAGAAGTAAGACAGATTTCAACCAAATAAGTTGTATATGGGTCCGTAATGCGTTTGATGACTTCAATGGCCTTGTTAATGGGGATATTAGTGTATAAGGAGACCACATTGAAACTCACCAAATCATCACCAGGATCCTGTAAACCACCCTCGGAACCTTAAAGATGGGAAATGGGTTTATGTCATCCCTTACTCCTATGGGACTCCATACATTGTGAAATTGGTTGCTCAATTAATCAGAAGATTCATGAGCACGCAACTAACATCAAACATGGATGGTCTTGCTCCTCTGCTTTAGCAGAACATGTAGAAAAAACAAAACATCACATTCACATTGAAGAGGTGAGGGTCATTGCAAGGATTGATCATTTTCATCACCGTAAGTTTAGGGAGGCCTTGGAAATTGAAAGGAGGCCTATCAATTTGAATAAAGACAATGGTTGGAAAATTAGCAAGTGTTGGATCCCTACCTTGTATTCCTAAGTTTTTATAATATTTGTGTATTATTATTATTATTATTATTCAGAATTTCTTGTATTCTTTTATTTCTTATTTATTAACTATTCTTTTTTTCCCATATTATTTTATTTTTTGGATTTAAATAATAAAATTGAGTTAATTCATTATCTTTATTTATATGTATATTTTATGTATTTTATTTTTTCCATTTTCTTAATACTATTTTTAGTTTTATTGCTTAGAATAGATAAATTTGACTTTATTATTTTTATTTTGTTTATTTATTTGTTTGTTTGTTTTCATTTTCTTATTACTATTTTTTAGTTTTATTTTTTAAAATAATTAAGTTTGACCTTATTATTATTGACTTAGTTTTGATTAAAACAATAATATTAATAGAATTAATTTAATTCTTTATTTACAGTGAATTTCCATCCATTACTTTGTTTTAATTAAAAATCATTTATTAAATTATGATTCTAACGGCTAGAAAACATCTCTCTTCATCTATTTAATCTAATTCCATGATCTTGTTCTTCATCTTGTCCTGAAGATGAACCACACTAGATGGTTTGAAACCGGTCGACTAAAAGTTATTTTATGTGAATTTTACCAAAAGATCTCTCAACATTCATAATATGGATCACAAAAGCCTCAATTCGGATATATACTTCCTCACATATACCTCTGTGGTGATCTGGCTCTGAGAATTGATTAGTTATTACTGCTGCGGTGATAACTATACCGCCTTGCATATAACTCTGCGGTGATCCCGTTCTGCGGTGCAAATGATTTGAATTATAATCCGATTTTGCGGTGTGATTAGATCAAATAATTGATTGGTTATTACTTCTTCAGTGAGAACTATACAGCCTCACATACCTCTGCAGTGATCCGGTTTTGCGGTGCGAATGATTTGAATTATAATTCGGTTATGCGGTGCGATTAGGTCAAATAATTGATTGGTTATTACTTCTACGGTTCACAATACGATCATTCAAGTGTGTCGAGGAGAGTGGATTTCTCTGATCCGGTCTGCGAGCTGTGGTTCGATCCTGGGCACTTGTGGTCTGCTGTTCGGTTTGCTGATATCAGGTGTACACATTCCTTATCTTTTTCTAATACATATCTGCTCATATATTCTCAAGTATGAATAATTCACCACAACTACCAAAGATTACCAAAGGTAGACCTAGCACAGTTACTCTACAGAGCCTTTATGAGTATATAGAGTCTTTAGAGAAACGTAGAGAAGAAAGAGAAGTCCAGCTACAAACCGAGTTAGAAGCCATGTTGGAAAACAAATTCACATCTCTTGAAGACAAGATCCAAAAACAAATAGAAAATAAAATATAACTATTGGAGAATAAAATGGAGGCAATGGAGACTAGGTTGCAGGTCATAGAAAAACAAAACCAAGATACAAACCAAAAATACCAGCAAGGAGATGCTGATACTATAGACAGTCTTAAAATGAAGGACATGATTAAAGAACTAGAAGAAAAAGTTAACAACCATCTCACCCTAAATAGTGTGGCAAGTAAATTAGATATCAAACCAATTAAAGATGAAATGAAAAAAATGATCGAATTAGACCATGAGCATAACAAAAGGGCCTTGAACCTTATAATCTTTAGTTTGAAAGAGGAGGTAGACAAGGATACTTTAGTCATAGCCCAGACAGAATTACATAATACATTACAAATTGAAACCATGTGTCTCACAGAAGCAACAAGGTTGGGGATATTAACTAAGAAGAAAGTAAGGTTGTGTAGTGCCCCATTCTAGATTGCTGACCTTGATATGACATTAACAATGATTTAGCCTTAAGGCTCACACATTATTATTTGAGGACCTCAGGTGGAGGATACAGTCACTTCACTCTACTATTAGTGGATGTGTTTATTTCCTAGTTGGTGTTAGGATGATGGTGGCTTTGATGGATATGTATTTTCTATTGATGTTATGATGATGATAGTTGTGATGGATGTGTTCCTTATGTTGTCTACTTACATTACTTCTGGTTCACGATAAACAATGATGTGGATGACTATGTCATGTTGATGATTTTGTTATGAAAATGACTAACACTAAGAAACTTGGTTACTAATGATTATTGAGTATTACAGGAAACCACCAAAGGCACTCGCATATGATGAGTTGACAACATCTGGTTTGATAGAAATTAATATTTTGAATTTGAAATTCTAAGTTCAGTTTGAAACTTGTTATATATATATATATATATATATATATACTCTGATGATATGTCATTGGTTGCAGGAACATGTTAGTTTCTTGGCCGAATGACTCACATATGGGTGATGGGGTTGCACAATTGGATGGAACTTCATGCGAGGGGTGGGACAGTGTCCCTGATCTCACCTACTAGCACTCCCGCCATGACTTAGGCTGGAAAGGTCAAAACACCTTTGCCTTGAAGATCATGATGTCGTGAGGGCAGGTCCCAAATTGGGTTCGCTCACGAGGATTTTCTGGGGGGCGCGCATCAAGGCGGATTCCTTGATCCCCAGCACCATTAGTCTCACTATAGCAAGCAACATACGAGATGGTAAGGGTCTCCGTCGTTGCACATATAATTTCCCTCGTAACCACTAGATGCTTGAAGGGCAAGTGGTGTGGCACCCTTGGAATTTCAAGAAGAAATTCTTGAAGGGCACAACCGACTTGGCACCCTTGGCATTGAAAATAAATTCTTAGGCATGGCACCCTTGGAACTTCGAAAGGAAGTTCTTGAAGGGCATGACCAAACTCGACCCTCGACATCATTAAAGAAACTGATATATATAACCAATATATGAAATCCAACTAATTCATAACAAGTGATATGAGGTTAGAACCAAAGGAATTAGATCAAGAATAAAACTTAGGGTAAGGGAGAAATAGGAAGAGATAAAATAATTACCATGATAACTCTACCCTTTCTTTGTTAAAACAAAATATTAAGTGGATAATGTACATAAGTAACTTAATTAGGCAAAAGGGGGAAGGAGGGACAAAGAGTTAAATATAAATATTTATTAAAAACTTCATTAAGAGAAGAGGGTGGTGAGTTATAATAGGTTAAATAAATTAAAAATGGAGAAATCAGAGAACTTCCATGTGGCAAGAGCCAACATAAGGATATTCATCATAAAGGAAAACTGAGGTAGTTTAGGGGACCAAATCTGAGACTTATCAATTAACTGCAGTAATAAACACAAATTAAGGAGTAGAAAAGGGGAATCAAGAGACAACTAGGAGAAGAAATAGGAAGTCTTGTTGGGTTGAGGAAAATTACTATTTTAAATGAATAATTAAGAAAATTATTTTGGAGAGTCTTGATGAGAGGATGACACATGGGTGGGTGAATAATCAAATTTTGGGTTAATAAAAAAGAATTATTTATTTATGAAGTTCCAAGTGTCACCTATGAAACTTCCTATAAAAGAAAGGGAAAGGGAAGGGAAAAGGACTTTTTTTTTGGGTTACCCTATGGTTGGATGGAGGAGATGATGTCAATTTGAGTGGTTATGAGCTATAGTTGAGTTTGGTGAGATAGAGTGTTATAGAGAGGGGACTCTTGAGCCAAGAGAGGCTCACCTCTTTCAGCTAGCATTTCCTTTGTTGTACAACCCCATTGCAGCTCGGGGGTCTGCGGGGAAGGAGAGTACCCAAGGAGTAGGCTGGGAGGTTAACCGGTGAGTCACTACATTCGGCTTGAGCACGATAACATTCAGACGTGGAGGCAGATGACAACAAAGGAGCTCAAGTAGTGGCAAGTCAAGTTGTTTCTCTTCTAAGGGTGAACGGTACATGTGTTGATTGTATTCTGTTTTTTTTTATATAATGCATCGTTGAGCTTATGGGCAATAATAAATGGATTTATATGTGTTGAAGTTAATTTATGGATTTAAGTATAAGTGATTTTATTTTACTGAGTTCAACTTGTACGATTATGGTTTGAATTCCTATTAATGTGTTTAAAAAAAAAAAAAAAATTTAAAGCCTAACGTCTATCTAGTAAATTATAGATTTGAGACTCTACAGGTTGATCCGAATAAAGGTGAGCTCTACTGACCATAAGTATGATATACTTAGTAAGTCCTCAAGTCTAAAAGGAATGAGCATATTTATAAATGAAGATCTCATTCCAGAAGATCAAGCAGAATTAAGAAAGGAGGTTCAAAAGGTAAAAGAAGCTAGGAAGGAAGGAAAATGGGCAATAATCAGAAATAGAAAAGTCGTTATTCGAGATAGAAACCAAAAAGATAGTAATAAATAGCAATTCAACATGCTCTGAATTCTTTCTTGGAACTGTCGGGGATTTCCATGGAACAAAGGCCCCAAGCTAAGTTGGATCTCAAATGATGTTGATATTATATTGCTTGTTGAAACTTGGGAGCATGAAGAATCTAAGGTCCCTAACATAGATGGCTTTGCACTATGGTCTACCTAGAACAAGCGATCCTCCCGTAGAGGAATTGGGGGCATAACTTGCTACATTAAGAAGAACATCTCCCCCCATGTTAGGATTTATAAAAACAACCCTTACAACCAATATAGTTGGATAGAGATTACTGACATTAATGATAAAAATACCTACATAGCAATATGTTGTTTTCCCCCCATTAATTCTAACTTCTATAAGAAAAAGAATCTAGATAAAAATAGTCCTTAGAATGGTTTAGAGAATGATATTTCTAGCCTAAGGAATGAAGGTAATATCCTTTTAATGGGTTACTTTAATGCTTGAACTTCAAGAAACGAAGCTATTTTTCTAAGCAATCATTCCAACCCCAATCCTCTTTGGTTAGACGAAGACCTTACTCTGGTTAGCCAGTACAAAAGGAGCTCTGAAGACCTCGGGGATAATTTGTTTGGGTCGGAGCTAGTCAAGCTCTATAGTGCTCAGGATCTCATAATTTGCAACGGTCTAAAGAAGTGGCCCAATTCTAGCTAGATGACCTGCATCCATGGGCTTGGTAGCAGCGTGGTAGACTATGTTATTTCCGATCTCCCTTTATACAATGAAATAATAAATTTTTACATCTTAGACGACCACGAGCCTAACTCTGATCATAGGCCTTTACTTATAACTCTCAATTTTGTCATGCATAGAGATCCCATAAAAGATCATCCTTATAGCCAAAAGAACTTAATCTTTGATAGAAATAAAAACAATCTCTTTCTAAATGAATTAAAAACTAATTTGCTTCCTTTATCTAGTATAGACAACATAGATGACCTCTATCATAAATTTACTACAACCCTCTCATATTCTATTAACAAGTTCTCAATTGAAGTTTCTAATAATAAAATAAATAGCAAAATCAACCCATGGTATGACAAAGATTGTAAAAGTGTGAGGAGAGCAATTAAGGAAGCTGCTGATGAATCTCTTAAAATTGACAAGATAAAAATCTACAAAGCCCTAACTAAAAGGAAAAAAAGGCAATATATTCGTAAAAGACAAGAGAATCTCTTACACCTCTCTAAGGTGGCTCCTAAGAAATTCTGGAGGCAGATTCTAACTAGGAAAACTAAAGATAATAATAAAATTGCTTTACATGATTAGAATTCCTATCTTAAAAAGCTTTATGAATCTCCAAATGTCAGGGTTAACTTTGAAACCCTGCTCACAACGAAAGAAGTTTTCTCATTAGAAGACATTGATTTTGGGGTTAAACGTCGAGCAAATGGAAAAGCTAAAGACATTGAAGGCTACTGGGCGGAAATCTTAAAAATTGGAGGTCCTATCCTCATCTCCCACATCCACAAGGTTTTCAATCAAGCAGTCAAGCAAGGGTTCACTAAGCCATGGACTCAGAGTCTCATTATCCCTATTTTTAAAAGTGGGGATACAAATAACCCCTCTGATTATCAGACAATTATGATCAACCCTCTCTTAGCCAAGTTATATGGTATTATTTTGGAAAAGAAGTTGAGCATATGGCTTGAAAGTGAAGGTAAGCAGGCTAAAGGCCAAGCGGGTTTTAGAAGGCAACACTTAACAACGGACCACCTCGTTATGCTTAGGATCATTGTGGAGGAATTCCCCAATGATAAATCCAATATTTCTATTGCTTTATGGACTTTAGAAAGGTTTTCGATACGGTTCCTAGAAACAACCTATGGAATAGATTAGAGGAGCTAAATGTTCCTTTCGAGCTAAGAGCGGTCGCTATAAGGTTATACGAGAATGTAATTGCCAAGTTAAAGAGCAATGAGGGGTGGACGAAAGATATTAAGTGTAATATCGGAGTTAAACAAGGTTTCCCCCTCTCCCCTTCCCTTTTTGGCATTTACATCGACAAGCTAGAAGGTTTTTTAGAGGAAGCAGGTTGTGTTGGCACGATCTTAGCTGGGATAGTCATCATCCTTCTTCACTATGCTGACAATATTGTTCTTCTCAGAAGGTGCCCATCTGATCTTGATAAGCAACTTAGACTTCTTAAGGATTTCTGCTCTACCATGGGTATGACTGTTAACACTAACAAAACAAAAGTTATGATTATCAAATCCAAGAAGGACACTTGCACTAATTTTATGTATGACAATAGTAACTTGGAAGAAGTGTCTTCTTACAAGTACCTAGGAATTGATATTCATCACAAGCTTAGCTGGAACTATAGTATTGAGAAAAGGATTAATGGGGGGTGGAAAGCTTATTTTGGTATTGAAAATAATTGTAAAACGACAAACCTCGTAATGTGGGATAGAAATAAGTCCCTCTTTGAAACTTTAGTCACTCCTGTTATCTTATATGGATGTGAGGTTTGGGGTTGCAGCATCTTTAGAGAATCCTGGAGAAAGATTGAGCAAATCGAGAAGCGTTTTATAGCTACTTGAGCAGTGCCAAAGGTAGATTGTACTGGTATAAAGTGTGCAACCTTTGTCAAAGTATCAACTACTATCATGATAGAGTCATGTTGGTATTTAGTTCTTGGTAAACCAGTAATAAAATCCATGGAAACTGTTTCCCATTTCCATTCTGGAATAGGTAAAGGATTCAAAAATCCTACTGGATGTTGATGCTCTACCTTCACCTGTTGACATTCCAAACATCTAGCTAAATAATTAGCCACATCCTTTTTCATACCAGACCATAACATGTTATTTCTTAAGGCTGAAATTAATTTATGATATCCTGGATATCCTGCATAGGTTTTTTATGATACTCATCTAGAATTTTTCTTTTTAATGAGTCCACATTGGGAATGTATAATCTGTCTTTATAATAAATCAAGCCCCTCTGTTTTTGCGTATACCCTTTCATCTCTTTTCTCTAAATTTGTTCCCGAAGTTTGTCATAGTTTTGGTCTTGTCTCATCACTTCTTGTATCAATCCTTCAATATCAAAGTTTGCACTACTTCAAACATTATTAACACTTTGATAAACATTTCTGCTTAATGCATTTGCAATATTGTTTTCATTCTCCTTAATATGTTTGATCTCCATGTCAAACTCACTAAGGACAACCATCTAGCTTGTCTAGCATTCAAATTAGGTTGTGTGAAGAGATACTTTAAACTGATGTGATGTGTTATCAATTTAAACTTTTTCCCTAAAAGATAATGTCTCCACATCTTCAAAGCATGTATTACAACAACCAACTCTAAATCATACACACTATAATTTTTTTCATGTTTCTTGAGTTTCCTTGACTCATATGCTACGACTGAGTTTTCTTGTAGTAACACTCCTCCTAATCCCTCTCCACAAGCGTCTGTGCATACTACAAATTCCTGATTTGGATCATCAATCTTTAAAATAGGTGAAGTCGTAAGTTTAAGTTTTAACTGTTCAAAGCTATTTTGACATTTTTTTGTCGACTCAAACTTAACTCCTTTTCTCTGTAGATATGTAATAGGGTAGGCTAAGGCTGAAAATATCTCTACAAACCTCCTATAGTATCCTGTGATTCCCATGAAGGATCTTATAGAGGAAAAATCAGTAGGTACATGCCAATCCCTTATAGCTTGTATCTCGTCTGGGTCCACTACTAATCCTTTCTCTAAAATTATATGGACCAAGTACTAAATTTTATCTTTGAAAAAATCACATTTGCTAAATTTAGCATACAACTTATTTTCTCTAAGTGTTTGTAAGACAATTCTGAGATGTTCTTTATGTTCAGCTTCATTCTTAGAATATATCAGAATGTCATCAATAAATACTAGGACAAATTTGTCCAAATACTTGTTTAAGACATTGTTCATTAAGCACATAAAAGTAGCAGCTGCATTAGTCAACCCAAAAGGTAGGACCACAAACTCATAGTGTCTATATCTTGTTCTGAATGCAATTTTACTTATGTATTCATCTTTAATTCTCAGTTGATGGTAGCCTGTCCTTAGATCAATTTTTGAGAAGACTGTGGCTCCCTTAACTTGGTCAAATAGATTATCTATCCTGGGTAGAGGATAGCTATTCTTAATTGTCAGTTTATTCAGTTGACGATAATCTATGCACATCCTGAATGTACCGTCTTTCTTTTTGACAAACAGTACCAGTGCTCCCCATGAGGATACACTTAGTCTTATATAACCTCTATCCAGCAAATCTTGTAGTTGCATCTTCAAGTCCATCAATTTTGGGGTACGCATTTTGTATGGGGCTCTAGAGACTGGTGTAGCTCTTGGTACTAATTCAAGTGAGAAATCAATTTCTCTTTTAGGGGGCAGATGAGGAATTTCATCTGGAAACACATCCTTGAACTCTCAGATGACTGGTAAATTTTCCAAAAGATCATTTTCAGGTTGTTGTCATAATTCTTGCACATGCACAACATACACTTGGCAACCTTTTCTTGCAGTTATTTTCAATTGAAGTGCTGAAATTTGTCTCACAGATATGGGTTTGGGTTTTCCTTTTACTATCACATGTTTTCCCTCACCATCTATATAGTGTAATGTTTTGTCTAAATAGTTTAGCATAGCTTTTTGTTTTTCTAACCAATCCATTCCTACCAATACATCATAGGACCTAAAGGTAAAATATTCAAATTCAGTTCAGTTTTGTACCCATTTAAATTCATAGTTGTCTTGGGTAATTTATGAGTCACTTTTATTTTTGTACCGGTAGCTAACTGAACTAACCATGATTGTTGGAATTTCTCTGACTTTAATTTGCATTTTTCTACCATTTGTGGAGTTATATAACTTAAAGATGCACTTGGATCTATCAAAACAAAAACAGGTTGTTCAACAATCATACCTTCTATTTCGACCATAGTGGACTGGTGTTCAACTTGACGATCTTCCAGGGAAGCATTGATTTTGGGGATGTTTCTAACCACATCATTTAGAGTACTTGCCTCTCTCAGCACTTGTATGTTCTGAATGTTTCTATGGCGACAGTCTCTCAGTATATGAGGTTATCCACAACCCCAACACTTTAGAGGTTCCCTCATTTTAACAGTTCCTTCTCTCTTACTGTTTCCATCTATTTGTTTAGACCCTGTTTGTGATTGGGCTGGGTGATTCTCTCCAGTTTTGGTAAACTTATTTATTTGGTGATTTCTCCCAAAGTTCTTTAAGTATGTTGGTTTTGTTCTTTTCCCACTAAAGTCACCATTTTCTTTGTTCTGCCAGTTTTTTGCTTGTTCATTTTTGCCTTTGAACTGCTGGTAACACAATCTTGCTTTGTGCACCACTTCATCCATTGTCTTGGGATTATCAAATTCTATCTTATCCTTGTATATAGTAGGTAGGAAGTTTAAAAAGCGTTGTACCTTTGCCTTCTCTTCCCTTATATAAGGTACATAACGAATCAGGTTGGTGAATTTGGTAACAAACTCATCAATGGTAAGATGTCCCAACCTAAGCTCATGAAACTCTTTGGCTTTATCATCATAATATCGTTCATTCAGATATCTATGTATAAATTTGATTTGGAAATCCTCCCAAGTGACAGTTTTTTCATCTATCACATGAACTATCTTGGTTTCCTTCCACCACAAGGTAGTCTTTCCTTGTAATTGATAGATAGCTAGCCTGGCTTTCAAGTTACTTTCATACTCATAAAATTGAAAGTAACTTATCATGTTTAGAAGCCAAGCTTTTGCATCTTCCTCTTTCTCTCCATCATAGGAGGGAGGTTTGATTTTTCGAAATTCACCCTATAATTCCTTGTTCCTCCTAGACTATTTTCTAGAGGCTTCATCTTCCTCAGACTCTTCTGAGTGGTTTACAGTTCCCTTTATCTTTCTTTTAGAACCTTCACCTTCGTGACTGTTCCGGGAGGTTAATTCTCTGATTAACCTTTCATGCTCTTCGCTGGCTAATGATAGCCTTTCACTGTGGGTTTTAAGTTGTATTATTTCTCTTTGCATTCGATGCATCATAGCCATCAATGGAGCATTAGGATCTGCTGGATTTTCTTCACCACCCAGATCCACATACAACTCATCCCCTTCACTCATGGTTTGCAGTTGTATAGTTATGCACTGTTTCACTGTACATAAAATAAAACATTAGTGAAAAATTAATTTAATAACCAATTTACAGCAACAAAATTTTTCTCTGGTGTGAGCACACATTACGGCCCAGTGTGTTAACATGGGCTCTGATACCATTTGTAAAACCTCCATTTCGACAACAATTTTTTTTTCTAGTTATAGTGTTAACACTACTTTCACTCTAGTGACAAATTAATTCTAGTCATGTTTTGACATCCATCCACTATTAAAATTTGGCCTTACTGCACAATTACCTCTTTCCATTTATTTATGTATTGATTTGAACTGACCTTAAAATTATAAATAAATGATATACTAAGATTAGGAGTTGATTCCTAGATTCATTTCCTCTGAAAGCTTGTATATTCATAGCTAACGTTTCCCCCTCTTACTATTAACGAAAATTTCCATCTTTATGTCAATATTTTTAACCCTTTTCAAATCTAACTCTCCTGAACCTATATAAATTAATTAGCTTGACCTTACAAGCTATAACATCTCATTATAAGTTCTAATACATACATATATCTTAAATTTACAACCATCCCCCTTTAATTATAAGGGGGTTAATTACAACTAAGGCTTAACCTTGCTTTTGAACTTATAGTTCATATAACCTGTCAAACCTATATATATATATATATATACATATATACTACTATAATAGGATCCACCTTGCTAGGGTTTCTTTAGCATGGTTCTATCTCTCCAAATAGGATTAATTACTAAATGGTAAACATTGAATACCCTTTAACTACTCTACTTCTCAACGTGTGAAATACATTTATCAAAACATCCAATGAAACCCTAGGTGCGTGTTTACTTACCTTTACACGCACGGTGATTCAGATTGGATATAACTCTTAGCTGTATAACACTTATGATATATTTGATATGGTACGTTCTATGGTTCTACTTTTGACACGTTATGTTTTGACCTATACTGTGGCATTAATACGATTCCTCCTCCGTATTAAATCCCACCAAACCATACGTTCGTGATATTTCTTGGGATTTCCCTTCATTTACTTTGTGGTACTGCATCACATGGCTTTGTCAGGCTCGGATTCAACCCGTCTATCCACGGGAACTTTCTCATACGTCAGATTTCCTACACGTGGAGGGTGGCGATCAAATCTCCATTAGGGTTTTCAACAAATCCTTGGCTTTCGTTTTTAATTTGACTGGGACTACTTTCATTTCACGCATTTGAAGAGCAGAGATAACTATGTCACGAATTTGTAACTTCACTGCTGAAATAGTTCTCGGCTCTTATTTCACTACCTGAGCATGATACACGTTTTCACAAATCTGAGAGGAAGTATTCTGGTTTCTCGTCGAGTATTACCCCTGTATACTCTCGAGGTGAATTTTCTGCATTGCAATATTATCTACATTGCATAATTATGATTTGAAATTGGAATCACCATTGTTGTCATTGTATTTCTCATCAAATCTTGTTACTGTGTTTTTGGCTAGGACCACGACGAGGCAATGTCATTCCTCAATGCGGATTTCTGGTCAGGGGTTTTTTCATTGGAATACCCTCCAGGTAAATCTCAGTCATATATTCAATTACATTTCAGTTCTTTGTCTGGTTCTTAATTTACTCAATTGATTTTACGCAACCCCTGATTTGATGTGCTATTGGATTTTCAATTCGGGCGTATGACTTTATATTTTTGTAAAGTCCCAATACTGTAGATCTGAAGATTTTGTTTTCATTCTGGGGGTTATTCTTTTCTTTGTTCTTCCAAAATTCTCGGTAATGGTTCCCTAAATTATGATGTTTACCACGTTTTAATTTGAATTTCTTTGAGACGTATTGTTTATGAAAGTCCAAGTTGGAACTTGAAAGTCTTCTCTATATTTTTAACATACTCATATTGTTTTATTCAAGTATTTTGTTTCTGGTTAATCATTCCTGAAACACTACCTGGCTTGCAGACTCTAACAGTGTTTATTCAAACACAAATGGACATTCCTGAGGCCTCTCTCTCATCCTTGGTTTGACGTCGGAGAGCCTGAAGCAACCTACAGGTACTTCGTGTTCCACGGTCTCTATTTTAAACAATTGGCTTATATTACCTTGACTGGTTTTTTCGTAGTCTTTTTAATAACTGAATTATCTGTATCGGTTCCTTAGATCGAATACAATAAGCGAATTCTCACTTTTGTTGGGTCTCGGGTTAGAATCCCTTCTCGTGTTTTCTAATTCTAGTTTTTCGTTCTCTCTCTCTCTCTACAGAGGATTTCAATTGCTAGTTACGCAGACCTTTCCATAAGTTCTATTTTCATTTTTATTGTTCTTAACGATGGATTTTGGTTCAACATTCAACACACGGATTTGGTTGCATTCCATTTGAATTTAGTTCTGCTTCTATCCGAATAGCTAAAACGTTTTCAAGTTTATTATCCTGTATATGAATAGCTATTCTTCTTATCTGATATATATCCATACATGTGTACTACTCATACTCTGCGACTCTGTCACAACTTCTTCATTTATGGTTTTTGAATTTACATGTACAGTGCGTAATTCTCGGCACTAATTAAGGTAATAATTTAATTCTTTGAAATTTAAATTCTACCTTTTTTATTTACGGTGATCTCTTGCAGGTACACACACACACACACACACACATATATATATATATCACCTACTTTTGAGATTTGTATACGTCCACTGCTCTTTGTTATTCGATCGTAATATGTGGACTATTTTTATCCAGGGTGGTCCAGGTACCCATTGGGTTTTCTTATATGAAACTCTACATAATTTTGCCGAGAGACTTTACGGTTTTCTATAAAGGGACAAAGTTCCCTCTGTGTATAATTTTATTCTAATCAGATCTTACTTAGCCTGTACAATTATATGGACTGAAACGCTTATAATGATGTAACTATATGGACTTATCATTTATAAATGTGTGAATATGTACTGTATAAACTATTTTATTTTCCAATGAAATATTGTTGCAACTCCAATATAGTACTTTCATTCCAGCTATGATTTCACTTATAGTTCTATTGCATGAATATATCCTGAATAGGTATATTTCCTTTTCTATCTAGTAATTACCAGTGAATGAAATTTCTTACCTAATAGTACTACAACATAATAATTTGCTTGACTATAATGTGTATTCAGTTATCTCTCATGCATACTTATTTCTATTTGGTAATTGTTTCATAATAAAATGTACAACTTGGCAAAATAGTACTAGAACAGAATTATTAATACACTAACAATTTCCTGAGAGTTACCTAACCTCATATTTAAGCCTTCAACAAGGTTTAGACATTCTCAGAGTTGGTCCTCTTCAGAGTTATGTCTGTACAACAATACAAAACAAACTATATTTATTATAGTCAAATCTGTTCAATGTACAAACCTTCCACAATTATTTCTAATTAACCTTAATTCCACAACATAGACTCATATTCAGAATTCAAAAAGTTCATATATATAACTATACTATCTTACTTCATCAACAACCTCATAATAGAACTAAAGTATAAGTTAAAATGAAATTAACTGGTACATACCACTTAAGGTAGACTAGGTTCCACCCAACTTTTGAGCTGTTTCTCCACAGCTCCCCCCGAGAAGAGATCAAATTCTCCAGCAATAGACAACCCCTTGTCTATCCTGAATATGCTTATTTAAGCTTGCTTTCCCCTCAGCCCGTTTCCCTTAACTGTGTCTAGTTAAATTAGGATGTTGCTTTCCTTTTGTTTCTTCCACAAAAGTACTTTAAAGCTAGCTTTTCCTCTTTTTAGCTTTATTCCACCTTTTCCGAATAATTTCCTCTTTACTCGGGTAGCTTTTTAGATTTTTATCTCTAATCTAATTTTTAATATTTAATTTGTTTCCTCCAAGGATTTTTGGAGGACTGAGGAAAGTCTTATGAACCTTATCCATCCTCATGGATTTGGTTTCCAGATCTCTAATAATAATCTAGTCTCTGCACAATTAATTTCCATTTTATTTTATTAACTTAAAATAATAAAATAAATCCACACAATTGTTTTCCATTGGGGTCCATTGTACCCTTTTGGAATTGTTAAAATGTCTAATAAAAGCATAGAAACTAGGGACATTACACAAAATAAGGTATAAAGAGTATTAATGATATTTATTATATTCCACAATTGAAGCACAATTTGTTAAGTGTTGGCCAACTATATGAGAAAAATTATAAAGTAGTCTTTGAAAATAATATATGTACTATATATGATGAGAATAAGGGAAATAGGGTGATCATTGTTGTGCCTATGACAAGAAAAAGGATGTTTCCCTTGAAGTTTGATGAACATAGCAAAAACCTTGCAAAAATGGCTAATGATGATTCAAGTTGGCTATGACATTTCAAGTATGGGCATTTAAATTTTCCGAGTTTGAAGTTTCTAACCTCAAATGCATTAGTTTCTGGTTTGCCGAAGGTAGAGGAGCATAAGGAGGTTTTTGAAGGATGTGCTAAAGGAAAGCATGCAAGGGAAAAATTTCCCAAAGGGAAATACATGGAGGGATCATCACCCACTTCAACTTGTTCATTCAGACATATGTGGTCCTATGTAGGCTAATAGTTTGGATAAGTCATCATATTTTATTGATGATTACTCACGAAATTGTTGGGTATATTTTTTGAAGGCCAAAAGTTAAGACGTGGATAGATTCAAGAAGTTCAAAGAACTTGTAGAAGATGAGAAAGGGTGCAAGATCAAATTTTTGCAGACTGATCGTGGAGGAGAATTCAGCTCAAAAGCTTTCCAGAGTTATTGTGATATGAATGGCATCACGAGGAAACATACTATACCATACACACCCCAACAGAATGACACAACTGAAAGGAAGAATCACACTATGGTTGAAATGGAAAGGTGCATGTTACAAACTAAGGGACTCAACAATCCTTATTGGGGAGATGCAGTTGCTACAACAGTGTACATACTCAACCATAGCCCCACTAGTGCACTAGAAAATATGACTCATTATGAAGCTTGGTGTGGAAAAATGCCTAATGTTAATCATTTCAAAGTTTTTGGTTGTTTAGCTTATGTGCATGTAACTGATCAAAATAGAAAAAAAGTTAGATGAAAAAAGTGAGTTATGTATTTTCATTGGGGATAGTGAGACAAACAATGCTTATAAATTATATAATCACCTCACTAACAAGCTTATTGTCTTAAGAGATGTAATTTTTGGTGAAGGGGGATTTTATGGTAATAAAAAAGGCCATGTTGAGAAGACAAAATTTGTTTTGAATGATGATATAATTGTTGATATTGAGTAGCCAACTAATTCTTCTTTATCTAGTGGTTTAACTCCACCAAACAACCCTTCATCAATTTCTTTAGTATCAAGTTCAAGTCCAACTTCTTCTCCAAGTTCTACAAGGAAGGTAAGGAGATTGAGTGATATATATAAGAGGAGTGGAAATCAAGCACATGAAGAAAACCCAATAGGTGAGACAGTGAATTTTGCTTTATTAGCCAAGGCTGATTTTGAACCATCATGTTTTGAAGATGCATGTACTAATGAGGTTTGGGTGCAAGCCATGCAAGAAGAGATGGATTCCATTCACATGAATGAGACTTGGGAATTGATAGAGATTCCACATGAAAACAAAACAATTGGCACCAAATGGGTCTACAAGACCAAATTTAACAGTGATGGGAGTGTTGAAAGACACAAGGCAAGATTAGTTGCCAAAGGATTCACACATAAGTGTGGAATTGATTATGAAGAGACATTTGAACTAGTAGCAAGACAAGAGACCATTAGAATGTTTTTTTCATTAGTAGCTCAGAAAAGGTGGAGCATACATCATATGGACGTGAAAAGTCCTTCTTGAATGGGTACTTAGAAGAGGAAGTATATGTGGAGTAGCCACAAGGTTTTGAAGTGGAAGGAAAAAAGAATAATGTCTACAAGTGGAAGAAGGCTTTGTATAGTCTCAAGCAAGCACCAAGAGCGTGGTATGCTAGGATTGATGGATACTTTCAGGAAAATGGCTTCCACAGAAGTAAGAGTGATCCTACCCTTTACTACAAACAAGAAGGTATTGATATTTTGATCATAATTTTGTATGTTGATGATCAATTGTATATGGGTAGTAGTTCTAAAATGAATGATGAGTTCAAAGTTGCTATGATGAATGAATTTGAGATGAAAGATCTAGATCTCATGAAATATTTTCTAGGAATGGAGGTTTATCAAAGTAAGGATGATATTTTCATTTGTAAGACAAAGTAATCACATGATATGTTGAATAAATTTGATATGCTTGATTGTAATCCATCCCCTACTCCAAGTGCTCATGAAGTTGTATTATGTAGAGATGATGGTGTTGATTTAATTGATGAGACAACTTATAGAACTATTGTGGGGATTTTAATGTTTCTAACCCACACAAGACCTCATATTACATTTTTTGTTTCACTTGTTTCAAGGTATATGACAAATCCATCTGAAATACAAATGAAGGCATCCAAGAGAAATTTAAGGTATGTGAAAGACACTCTAAATTTTGGTATTCATTACTACTCTTTTGAAAAGTTCAATCTTGTTGGATTTAGTGATTCAGGTCGGGGAGGTAGTATGGATGACTGTAAGTCCACATCTGGAAATTGTTTCTCTTTTGGTTCTCGTTTGACTACTTGGAGCTCAAAAAAACAAAGCATTGTTGCCCTCTCATCCACAAAAGCAGAGTATCTTGCAATTACCTTAGGACATACACAAGCTCTTTGGCTCAGAAATTTTTTGGAAGAAATTGGAGAGAAGAAAATTCAGCCTACAATGTTTTATTGTGATAATGTATTTGCCATCAAGTTAGCAAAGAATCTCAGCAGCACAAAGCATTTTGACATGAAATATCACTTCATTTGGGATTTGGTGCAGAAGAATGATGTTGAATTGAAGCACATAAATACTCTAGCAGATATCTTCACTAAAGCAGTTGCAAAAGCTCAGTTTTTGGCACTAAGAGATAAGTTGGTATGCCCTCATTAAGCATTAAGGGGGAGTGTTGAGAATAATGCTTAAATCTTGCCATGCAATTGCTGACATTAGTGAGCAGATTTTGTGATTATGTGTGGTTATAAACTAGTGCAACATATTATTAGGATGGTGAGAGAATAATGGGCAGTGGTGAAAATGATTGGTAGTGTTAGTAGATAATTAGTAGTTGATAGATAATAATATTAGTAATAGGTTTATTATATAATAATGTATTTACATACCTAATTCAATATGAGATTTACAGAATTTGTGTGTTATTTTCTTTTATTGTTTTTTTATATGTCATAATTATTTTGGTTTATTAGCTGGCTTAAAGATTAGTGGCCATTTAGGATTCTAAAAGTACTCACATATACATGTTTGCTCAACTTTAGATAATCCTGTGTGTAGATTCAAGAATTGTCCATTTTAGACTACTTACTCAATCCATTAATAGACCATGTCATCGACTATAATTAAATTCACACATTACATGGACCAACTACAAACGAATGTGACAAAATAAAAGAAATTAGTCATTGACCGGATCCACACACATTTACTTCACTCCATTGCACCTAGGTAACCAGATCAATTCAGTGGAGGTTTTGGACCAAGTTAATCGATAACACATCTCAATCATTGTGTTCACATTCCTTTTATGACCTGATCAACATGATCTTGAGCATTACACACCAATCGAACAATACAATGGGAATTTCCACTATTTTAAGCCTGAGGTAGTTGCTTTTTTTCTCCTACAGGATAATGTTGTGGTCATAAGATAGGACGCACGGGTTTGTTGCCTCTGGAAATTAGGTAGTGTAATTAGGTGACTATGGGAAGCTCATGAGAGTCACTGTAAATATGGTAAACTCAACAAATTTTGACTTAATCTGAAAATGTTGCATCAATTTAATTTCCACCATCATGTCAAACATGTAAGACCTCCAGAAACTATAAACACAAGACACACTGAATATTGGCAGCTACATCATCATTATATGAGAGAATTAATAGTGTTGGAAATACTAAAAAAGGGTGAGAGAATCAATATTGTTGGAAATACTAAAAAATGGAGGTGAATCAATATTTCTTATCAATTTGTATTTTTAATATTTTTCTCCTCTATAGATACAATTTTTATACTAGTTTTCAGTTTCACTCTTTGAGTTGATCATGGAAGTAGTTCTCTCTTATAGAATTTTTTTGGTAGCAACTCAATAATATCAATTGTTGGAGTTATACATCCCTTATATGAGACATATCTTTATGCCAATTCAAGGTCTGGTGCTATCTCTATTGGACTTCATATTTTAGAAAAGGTCACAGAGAGTAAACTTCATGATCTATGCAAGGTTGTGATGGTGTTTGATATCCCAGGGAATCCGAGCTCACTATCGCAGGGATCCTAACTTTCTACAAATCTTAAATAACTCACAATACTTTTCTATACTCAACATAAATCTGAAAATATTGATCATAGGAAGATTCCCATTAATATAATTCATGCTTTGACCATGGAAAAATCAGTGATTTTAGTGGACCAAGAAAATAATCCCTTAATCAATGCATGAGGCAATAAACCATGTTATTTTGTTCCTTTGACCGCATCACAAAAACATGTAATTTTTATTCTTTTGACTTTAGTGCGTGTAGGAGGTCCTTCTGCAACTAAAGGTCACTTTAATAGAGTTTCACAGAAAAGAACTTCACTTATTCTTGAACAAAAGCCACATACCAAAGGAATAAACACAGTAAAAATCACTTCAAACCAGAAATATTCCAAATCATTTTGTATAGAGGCCGAATAATTTTGTAGCCAAATAAAAACAGATGCCTAGCACTTCGACCTTTCTCAAGAAGCTCCAAACCACAAATATGAGCCTTAATGTGCCACGAATCTAAACTACAAATGACCACATATCATATCTTCAATATATACGCATGTGAAAAGGTTATAACCACCATTAAAACCTCACTCAACAAATATGATAAGTATGAGTCAAATATTGAATGGCGCCTCGCTGTGGCTGCAGTTATGATGCTAATATAGTATGGTCTCCCCAAAATAACTTAGAGGGGTATGCTATAGTTCCATCAAAACTTAGAGAGGTATGTTATAGTTCCATCAAGACGTCTCAATAAACCAAAGCAAGGTGAAACCTTCAATGCATAGAAGCACATATCTGCGTTGAATTTAGTTCATGGCACTGGCTCATTCTTTAACTAGATTTTTGGACACTACGTGCAAAATTTCAGTGAAACCCCTAAAAGAGATTCCAAAAAGAAAAAAATTCCATACTAAAACCATTTCAAACCTTTTTCAAACTCCCTCCACAAGAACTTATGTTGAGTATCTCAAAATATCAGACATGTATTTAATACACTTAATGAAAAGAATAAAACACTTTTATAATGTCGAGTTGATATTATTTGAGGGAACCCATTAAAGTTTTGAGAGGGAAAGAGTAAATAAAAAATTGAATTAAATTTTTATTTAGATCCAAAAATCCTCCCCCTAATTTGGACCAATCGATTTAAATTTAAATTGACTTCTCTAACCTGTTAAATTTCTCTTCAATAATTAATATTAATGAAATATTCTTTTCATGGAGGTCCTTTTTATTAATAATTAAAATTCTACATCATCAATTTCTTTAGGGGTTTCATACCATATCATCATATCACACCTTATTTTTCGAGGCCAAACTAATGCTTCCACATCACGAACCCTATAGGGTTTTGATCAAGAAATGGGGTTACTAATTTTGAATGAGAATTTCTCTCAAATCGTGAAGGCCCACATGATGTTCCACATACCACGAGAATCAACATGATGAGTAGAATCTAACAATAAGGGTCTCCAATGCAACCTTAGTAATCTTCTTCAAAAACCTACAACAAGTGTAGAGCATGAGCATCATCCTAGAATCTCAAACCCTAGAACTAGGGTTTTAAGCAATAGATAGGGTTTCATCCTCCACTTGTAATATCAACAAAATCCATTACCCACTCACATCAAAATGCATTATCATTATTTTCACCACGGTTCCAAACTAGGGTGGTGATAAATACCTAATCAATAGTGCAAAATCAATGTTTGGTGAAGTGAGCATCACCATAAATTAATGTGAAATGAAACAATTTGGTAGGTACGAGAATATAATCCAAGTGATTTTGTATGGTAAAAATTTCATGTGACTCATGAGGTCCATATTTGATTTGTTTTCAATTTATTGATTGGCCTAATATTATTGGCTAGAAGAGGTTGTTAGTATACACACAAGCATTGATCGAGACATAGGCATGGAAGGGTGGTCACCAATATAGGTACCTAGGAGTGTGGAACCCTTGACGATATTGTGCCCAACCTCAGTAAATAAGGGAACTAGTTCTTGTTTTGATCCCATAAATGGTAACACATTATCACGTGAGTGAGAGGATCTCATCTCATAGTGTTTAAGTTGATCGATGGCTGCAATGCTTCCATTGTGAGAAATGCTCATAGTCTGAAAGATTGACGATGCTTCAAACATCATGGAATACATGTAACTTCTTCAAAATAGGATATTACAATTCGAGGGGCCATCAAGGGCCTCAATATCAATGAAAACTATTTTTCTAGAAAGCTATACTCGCATATTTTGAAAGTGTCCTACTAGCTACAAAGGGCAACCATCGTATGACCTCACGGTAATGGACAAGGTTACAAGTTAAGGGGATCCCTATTTCTAACAAATAGCCTCTGGCATGATGCATGTGGATGCACCTTCATTAATAACACAATGATGTATGGTCATCATGCAGATGGTGACTAGAATTGGAAAGGAACTGACGAATAAGAGTTGCACCTATGG
>JAXQQM020063417.1:0-53588 GCA_034641835.2 Pinus albicaulis
GGAAGCATGGAAGGTAGCACTGCTCGAGAATTATAAAGAGAACCCCATGATGGGCTCCATTTTGCCCTTTGGTATTTAGGCCTGCAAGATCTTATGTCCATTGAACCAACAATTAACCGTTCAACCAACAATCAACTTGACTAAGTTGATTAGGTACGAGTCAACTTAGACTAATCTTCATAACTATGCTTTGAATTATCCCATATTTATCACACTAATGCACACAACATTGAGCATTTGCATCCAACTCTCATGCATGCACACAAAATTTTCATTAACATCTATAACCCTAACCAAGTGAGAATTGATCAACAATTTGCATGAAAGTTTGTAATAGTGTTGAAAGTTAATAATAAATTTAGATCCATGGTACCTTAAATAAATTTTGAGATAACCTCCACAAATTTGACCACAATAGAGAAAACTTGTGATAAATTTTAAGCCTACAAAAATTAGGATTCGTGTTCCTAGGAACAATCATAAGAAATAGTTGACATATAGGTCGAGTTTTGAGCCTTGACACATTGATAATGCAATGACTTAGGTCAAAACTCCCACATTCAAAATTCATCAATGAAGAGAAGACAATATCATTATGAATTACACATACTCCAAACTTCTTACTAGATTCTACTTAGTTGTCTACAACTCAGCTATACATAATCTTATAGTAAATACAAAATCCACAAAGTCTTCTTCACATAGCTAATAAATGGCCATTGGAAGAGAACCCCTTATATAATAGTAATAGTAGCAAACAATAGATTATTTCATATTGAACCTCATAGCCATAGCACTCCTATGTATTGTATGTTGTATTCAACTTGCATTATCAAATATAGATACAATCATAGTTTTGATTGATACATGTAAATCATACTTGTGCACCATGTTCAATTCAATGTCAGTCAAGGCGTAAAGTCGGTTTGACGTGTAATAATCTAAGAATTTTGCATGCAAGTTATTATAACCAACAAAAGTTTGGGCCTAGTTTGAATGAGCAGTGGAGGACACTCTCTGATAGGAAAACTGGAATTTGTACGTGTTCTACAGTCCAATCTCAGTTAATGTTACAATATATCAAAAGAGTTATAGTTCAAGGTTACAAAACCACAGTAATAATCTCGAGACAGAAAGAGGCAACGTTACAAAACCACAGTAGGCTTAGCCTAGCACCAATTACCCTGAACAACTTTGAACAAAACCATAAATTCATCTTTCTTTCAACTCTGCTTCAAACTAGAACAATCTATTCTGAATTGGAGACAATAATGACGTAAGATCTTTAATAATTGTACTTCTTCTGAAGTCCAGGTTTCCCTTGTCAGCATCCAAAGACATGTTCAACTAACAAGAAAAAGACAAGGAAATTTTATAATCAATTTTTTGAATGTCATATATGACTAGCAAACTTTAAAACTACTTTTAGAAAATATGTATATAATACAGCACAACACATTGAATTTCTGAACAACAATATAAATAAACAATAGTACCAGCTGGGATCTTTGCTATTTAGATGAGGATAATTTACTAACATTGATTTACACCATCCAGAAGCTTGACACAGCAGATCTTAATCATGACAACAATTTAAAATAAAATTGTTTCTCAACATATGTGCAGACAAAGAACATCCATCTGGTAAACGCCGACACTTAGTAGTGTTTAATTATGTCCCAACCCACATTCTAAATAAATATAAGCCAGAAAACAGGTGTGTTTACATTCCTATTTCTCTTTCAAATTGTATTTTTCGTTTCTCTTTGCTAAGACCATGAAAGAGACCTATTTGTGATCCAAAAAACATGTATTCTTATATAATTACTACTCTTTCAGCTAGTGTTTTGGATTTCAGCTCCACTGATACTCTCCTAACTCAGAGCCAGAGAGGAGCCATTTGTGGTTATGGATAGCTGATAATCGTTTG
This sequence comes from Pinus albicaulis, assembly GCA_034641835.2. NCBI lineage: Eukaryota > Viridiplantae > Streptophyta > Pinopsida > Pinales > Pinaceae > Pinus > Pinus albicaulis. The sequence continues at coordinate 1,931 of JAXQQM020063417.1, forward strand.
TGGCAATGGATAGTTGATCAGCTGGTATTAGTTGGCTTCTAGGAGCCATTAGTTGGCTTCTAGGATTTGTTTTGAATACGATCGACTGGGAAGGTGATAAATATGAGGTTCATTCCTCTCATTGATAGCAGGCAAAAGCACATGATCCATGCCAATGCAGTACACTTGGTCCAACAAGAAAAACAAAATGGGCTTTTCATTCCCAAGTCATTTTACTCGTGCAATAGAGGTCCTTACTTCAGAAACAAGCTATGATATCAAATTCATTGTGTAGGAAACACAAATTCATTATTAAGCTTAGTGTTTCCCACCTCAAATCATTGGAGTGTAGGAGAATTACTCAGCAAATGTGAAACTTACTTCCATGTTCTATTGCCCGTGTCGAGTGGAATTTGTGGTGGGAATGTGGAACTTACTTCCCTGTTCTATTTCCCGTGTTGAGTGGAATTTGTGGTGGGAATGTGGAACTTACTTCCCTGTTCTATTGCCCGTGTCGAGTGGAATTTTTGGTGGGAATGTGGAACTTATTTCCTCGTCTTGGCCTTAACCCCAGATCTGTCCCTCCTTGAAACATGATAATATCCAAGGAAATATGGTCTCCCTATAAAATTCTACAAGGGTTTATGAGACACCATTGGGAAACCTTTTAAACGTATGCTTGGAAGCTCTTCATCTAGAACCACTTGCAGAGAAAACTATTGCAGGCATATTCAATATAAATTTATAAACCACAACTCATCCAACAGGAATTCAATTAATGATCCCATGCTAATCATTCCACTTTACATGGCTTTCAAGACTCCTGCAGAAGTATTAACCACAAATAAATTAACACGTGGCTACTTAATGGGTAGATTCATTTTATATAACATTGTGGAAGCTTCAAAGCTATCAGGTGGGCTGGAGAAATCCATCAAGCAGATCTACTCCTCAAAATTGATTTTGATAAAGTCTTACACATATTAGAATGGTATTTTACTTCAGGTACGATGACAGCGAGCCAGAAATGGTCCTTCAGAAAGGATTTTATTTGTCCAATAAAACATTTCATCACAGCTAATGCTCTAGGTTATCTAGAGTCAAGTGCAAACCGAAGGAACAATCCTTATTAGGTGCCTAAAAGATATTTTAAAATCCACTTTGTAGATGACTCTGTGCTCTCTCTAGAATTAGCCCAATCTATGGATATGATGATGTATTGGATTTGGCCCAAGTTCAACAAAGCAGTGAGCATTATGTTCACCAAAGCACCTTTTAAGGTTCAAGATGGGCATCTAACATTAAGAAACGACTAAATCCTAATTCACAATTACATCTGAATCAGGTCATTTTTTATTCAAACATGGATGGCATAACAATGTTGACAATGTGAACATGGAAGAACCTCCACAAGCTGGTGGAAAAGAGGATAAAGGCAAAGATGGTGGAAGCATCTACCCATGTTTTAAGATGTTGCTCCTACAACAACGTTGGAAATGCAGCATCATTGAATCTTACACAAAGGAAGGGTGATGCTTTGTTCTATTGTCGGTTTATTGTAATTAATGTTTATGAGCTATCATTCTACCATTTCTCTTCTATATTCCATTTTCTTGTTTAGTTTGTAGGTCGATCAAGTTCAGCAAGTTTTCATTTGTACACACCATGTAATTGATATCTATTTTATCCCTAAAGAGATCAGACTAGCACGATTGGACAGATTAACAGTTTGGACACAAAATACTGGCAATCACTAACAATCAAAAAATATCATCTTCCTTTGTTATCTCTTCCTCTTCTTGAATTTTGTAAATTATATATTATAGAAAAACTGAAGAAACAAGCTAGGAAGTGTTTTGATCTTTCTTGTTAAATTATAAAGAATCCTTATGACTAATTTTGGATTATTCAATTTTTTGTTAGGTGCTTTAGTCAATATGTATAACTAAAGTTTAATATGTATAAGTTGTATTGCGGTTGTACTAATACAGCTATGGAGTTCCCTGACAAACTAAGGTTAATACTTATAAAAATGACAAACCCAAAAGGGACAAAAACTTCCGAACATGCTCATAAGGTCATTTTCAAAATTAGCAAACTCTAAGGGAAAAACAAACGTCCAAATTTTCCAACACATTAAAAACTCATTAGTTCTTTAGCTCATGTGCACATCTTTACCATACCACCTTGTATTAAGACAGGCCTAAAAATATCTTACAATGTTTATTTCTACACTAGCATAGATCATCTTAAACCCAAACCCATTAAGCATAGAGAGAGAGAGAGAGAGAGAGAGAGAGAGAGAGAGAGAGAGAGAGACATGTTAGTCTATAGGCATAGATGTCTCGCTTGTTAATGGATCAGAGCTAAGATGAATATATGCTAGGTTTTTGTCTTTTTAACATGATGGAAATTAGCAAACAACGAGCTTTATACTTTTGACATTACATGCCAAACCACAAGTAGTTCTCCATTGTAGTTCATTAGAGCTAGCATTACCACAGACATAACACATCTATTACACCAAGGTTGTAGAGTGTTCCTCACTTCAGTTGAATCACTGATCTTCTCAGTATTTACTTCCAATGAACTAAGAACATTGATTTTACCCAATACCAGTCTACATCTGCACCCTTCGATACAGATCTACCCAGGACTAATGTTTCTAGAAATACCCTAAAGGGGGTCCATCTATAACAATGCTCTAAAGGTATCCACAAAACAAATGGTAAACCACATACAACACTCTCTAGAATATCAAAAAAACATAGAAAGAAACTGACAGCATGATAAAAAATTAACTCGCCAGAAATATTCAAGTAATTTATTACTTTCAATACTTTTCATATACACACCTGCATATCCTCCAAATCACCATAAGAAGCCTCTGAAACATTTAGAGTGCCCTGAATTTGCTTCATTTCCTCCTCAATAAACCACTCACTTGTTTCAAACCAAAATCTGACTCAGATTATAGACCAACCTTATACATTTCATAATCATATAAAAATATTAAATAAGCCTCACCTTGAAACTTCAAGGCGATCTAATAAGAGTAACCAATTCATTTCTTATTGCGCACTGTCACCAACAATGCCTGAAGCAATGTTTAGTAATTATACTTAGTTCAACATGAATTCAAGGGCTCAAGAATAATTTATACATAACATTCTCTACACTAAAAAATGTTTAGAGGAATAAATCTGTTTCTAGGCTTTTAATTCAGGTAAAATTGAAACTAACATGGTTAATTAGTTTTCACATAGATGTCTTCCCACAAGCTGATGTGCAAAAAAGCTAAGTGAAGTGAACTCCTACCTCCGAGTGTAAGTAAAAGGTTACTCGATCAGCGAGCATTTAAGGTACAAGGCTATTATTATCTCATAACCTGCATAACATTAATCAAGCATCCCACTTTCTTTCTGAAGGGGTGGGGAAAATAATTGCACAAGAAAGAGTTTTGGATGCAACCAACAAAGAAGAAAGTACTGAATGCCCAGTCAACATGGAGAAAATAAGAAGAGTTTCAAAAAATATCAAATTTTGCAGGATGGCCTCGGTGGATTCTAACAAAACAAAATAAAAACAAAAAGTCCCGAGAGAAGGAAAACGCTGCAAAACAGGCAAAAACTGATGGATAATTAAAGAAGCAGGTTTGCAAGGATACTTAAAAATCCCACAAACAATTATAATCACTATTTGTGAAGTTTGCAGAATAACAGGAAGGAAATTATTCTTCATCATGACTCAAAATCACAAAGGCAAAATCCATCCAAACCAAACAAAAGACCAAGTACAAGAGCTCGCAGAGAAATAAGCTGCATCTTTTCAGCTTAAGCAATGTATTCGTAATTCCTCTGGCAAACAGGGAATGACTAGCAAACAGTTCTTTAGGGAGGCTCATCCAAAAGATTCAGATCAATCCCAAACCTGCTAAAAATTGTACATTACGATATAAAAGGCCAATTGTTTTAGAAAAATATTCAACCCTAAAACAAGTTTAGTGAAGCTACACCCAACACCAACAACATCACATTTTGGCTTTCTTAAGACTTATGAAAAAAATAAGAATTCAATCTTTAGGGGAGGCATGAAAACATACATCTAAGATTTTGTAGCATCCTAGGATGCTTACCAAAGCAACACAAATAATTTACTAGGTGAATTGCGCAATGCAACCTTTATTAATCCCATCGCATATTTGGACAAAAATTTCAATGAATTTTATTGATGGACTTCCAAAAGCAAGAAAAAAAATAGTGAGTAAGGTCATGGTATATTTTCTTTTAAAAGAAACTCATTTCCGCGCCTCCACTCATCCTTTCACACCTTTCTCAATTTCCCAAGCATTCATGGATAATATCTTCAAGCTACACAGTATGCCAACTTCCATTGTTTCAAATCTGCAGGGATGCATGCAGTTAATTACTATATTAAGGGCTACACTAAGTAGTCTACAACGCCTCCATTGCTACCTCAACCTTTGCAATAGATGAAAAAATTCCAATCTTACATTGTTGGGCCTGGACCTCCAATGAAAAGCTTTTCGATTTTTCTCTATACTATTAAATATATCCTAGAATTCCTCTTTAATATCTCATCTGGGGACATAATTTAATGATAGGAGATGACATGGAACATTTAGGTAATACGTGAATGGGGAAGATGATGTAGAGGGCTAGCCACTAATTGGAGTAACTGAGAGACCTTTGAGAGTCAACACTGAGCATCCCTAAGAGACTGAATGTGGTAATGACCTCTGAAGAACAGAGTGCTAAATTATAAGTACAAATTTATGTCTTTCCTTGAAGCTAAATCCCACAAATCCCTGAATCTACAAAGGAATGATACCAATTTGAACATGGTCTTGAGCCAAACAGGTTGGGCTGCAAACTCTGCCCGGAAAACAACCTCATGTACATTTTTCTTGCATAAAATGTAACTAAGAAATAGGATCTGGACTCTTTCTAACTTCTCCCAATCAACTTGAATCATGAAATAAAATTCCATATATTTACTACCTTATTAGTTATACAGTACTACTGAAAAAATCAATAGCAACCTCTAATAAGGCATGTTCGTAAGAACAAATAAATGAATCTTTTATATCCTTTTTCAGTATAGGAAAGTTCAGAATGATAGTAAACAATAAAAATCCATTTCCTTTTATCTATGATATATCAAATCCAAATGGTATCAACAAATAAATTATTAATCCTAAATGTACTAAACGTGTAAAAAAAGCATGTTCTATTATGCAACCCAAGTGACCAATTTAAATATGATGAGTGTGCCAATGATTTCTACTAATCATAATATGGCAATATTTCATGTAAAATTTCTATTATTGGCCAGTGCAATATCTAACACCCATTATTATCTAAAATTAGCACAAAAATTAGTACATCTTGCTCATGAATTTTTTTACATTAACAAGCATGTAAGAAACTTGTATTTCTAGTTGTATAACTTCATCTTTACAATATGCAAGATAATCTCAATAGTGGAAGTAAAGAGGAAATGTTCCTAGGTTACAAATCCATTTTTTTGCCTTGTCCATTTAAGTTGAAATTTCTAGATATTGACACTCTCTGTAACCACTTTACCATGTTGTGGATCATAGAATATCTCAATCAGAATTATAATGCACCTTATATGTTTGAACATTGTATAAGAACCTTGGAAATAAAATCTATGAATTAGACCCAACAATGATTCAAAACAAATGAACGTATATACAAAATTGGCAATCTGTACCAAAAATATGATTATACAAATTCTAGCAAGGTTTCTGTAGTCAAGAAAAGGTACAAAAGGGTAATGCTCAGAGTACTTACCAATATTCTTGACAATGGTAGTGGCTTTAAGCTCAGTCGTTGTTAAACTTGTAGACATTGTTGTGCCTTTTATTTTGAAAACCTTTCATTGAAGTCAGAAATCAATACCTACAATCCAAGTTGATACTTGCCCTCAAATTATTGGTGTATTTGTGGTGATGCTTAAGACCATTTCCATTACCGAAATTCATCCACATTGCCTCTATTTTATTGCTTGGTTTAGTGTTTTCATTATAAATCAAGGGATAACTAAGTATTTTTACTTCAATACTTGCAATAAAATTGTTGTTGTATTTGTGGGGATGCTTAAGGCCATTTGCATTAGTGACAGTCATCCACATTGGCCTTTTTTTATTGCTCGGTTTAGTGGGGAATACATTTCTAGTAGTAGTAACGAGTCTACCTTGCCTCAAACAGGACCACATTCGATGAAGGACACACCCGCACTGTAGATTTGAACTCGCGTCAAAATTTTGCTTCCACATTTACTCAAGTTTAAATGTTTATGACTCAGTTACTCAAAATTTATCTTAAGAAACTACTGAAATAAATTGCAGTCAACGCTTAATAAGCAGATAATGAATTGCTAATGGAGGAGGTATCTGTAGGGATGGTTGTAGGTAATGAATATATTAAGGGCTACACTAAGCAGTCTACAACACCTCCATTTCCAGCTCAACCTTTGCAATATATGAAAAATTCCCAATCTCATATTGTTGGGCCTTGACCTCCAATGCAAAGCTTTTATATTTTTCTCCATATTATCAAATTTATCCTAGAAGTACTCTTTAATAGCTCAGTTGACGACCTACTTGAATGATAGGAGATGACATGGCACATTTAGGTAATACGTGAATGGGGAAGATTATCTAGAGAGCTAGCCACTAATTGGAGTAACTGAGAGACCTTTGAGAGTCAACACTGAGCATACCCTAAGAGACTGAATGAGGTAATGATCTCTGAAGAACATAATGCTAACTTCTAAGCACAAATTTAGGTCTTTCCTTGAAGCTAAATCCCACAAATCCCTAAATCTACAAAGGAATGATACCAATTTGAAGATGGTCTTGAGGCAAACAGGTTGGGTTGCAACCTCTACCCGAATAACAACCTCAGGTACATTATTCTTGCATCAAATGTACCTAAGAAATAGGATCTAGACTCTTTATAACTTCTCCCAATCAACACGAGTCTTGAAATAAAATTCAATACATTTACTACCTTATTAGTTATACAGTACTACTGAAAAAATCAATAACAACCTCTAATAAGGCATGTTCATAAGAACAAATCATTGAATCTTTTATATCCTTTTCCAATATAGATAAGTTCAAAAATATAGTAAACAATACAAATCCATTTCCTTTTATCTATGAAATATCAAATCCAAAGGGTATCAAAAAATAAATTCTTAGTCCTAAAAGTACTAAACGTGTAAAACAAGCATATTCTATTATGCAACCCAAGTGACCAAATTAAATATGACGAGTGTGCCAATGATTTCTACCAATCATAATATGGAAATATTTCATGTAAAATTTCTATTATTGGCCAGTGCAATATCTAACACCCATTATTATGTAAAATAAGCTAAAAAATTAGTACATATTGCTCATAATTGTTTTCATTAACAAGCATGTAAGAAACTTGTATTTCTAGTGTATAACTTCATCTTTACTATATGCAAGATAATCTCAATACTGGAAGTAAAGAGGGCATGTTCCTGGGTTACAAATCCATTTTTTTTCCATGTCCATTTAAGTTGAAATTGCTTGATATTGACACTCTCTGTAAGCACTTTTCCATCTTGTGGATCATAGAATATATCAAGAAGAATTATAATTAACCTTATATCTTTGACCATTATATGGAAACCTTGGAAATAAAAGTTATGAAGCATACCCAAGAGTGATTCAGAAAAAAATGAAGGTATATAAAAAATTTGCAATCTGTACCAAAAATATGATTATACAAGTTGTTTCCAACAAGGTTTCTCAAGAAGAATTATAATTAACCTTATATATTTAACCATTATATGGAAACCTTGGAAATAAAAGTTATGAAGCATACCCAAGAGTGATTCAGAACAAATGAACGTATATAAAAAATTTGCAATATGTACCAAAAATATGATTATACAAGTTGTTTCCAACAAGGTTTCTGCAGCCAGTCAAGCAAAGCTATGAAAGAGTAATGCTCAGAGTACTTACCAAGGTGCTTGAAACTAGCAGTGGCTTTAAGCACAGTTGTGGTTAAACCTGCAGACAATTTTTTTCCTTTTAGTTTGCAAACCTTTCATTGAAGTCAGCAAATCAATACCTAGAATCCAAGTTGATAATTACCCTCAAATTTTTGGTGTATTTGTGGGGATGCTTAAGACCATTTCCATTGGCGACATTCATTGACATTGCCTTTGTTTATTTACTTCGATACTTGCAATCAAATTTTTGGTTTATTTGTGGGGATGCTTAAGGCCATTTCTATACTTGCAATCAAGGGATAACTAAGTATAACATGAGAAATTGAACCTAAGGAATCCCTTCATAACTATCAACATGTGGAGGCAAAATCGATAACTATATACTCGTGTATGACAACTCAACTGTAGAATGAACTACCATGGTAGAATCCACGAGATGGAATAAGTACTCAATTGATTTATCGAGACACCATAGGTGACCTTCACTCAACAGAGTTTAGTTATCTATCGATCTATCCAACGATAACAATGTGTTCTCAAACAAAAAATCAATTGAAGATCTTGAAGTATATCATATTTAAAAAGCCACCTTTAATATCATCTTCAGGCTTCAGCCACCTTGTAACAAACATCTCCATCACAAATAACTCCTTCGTGTTTACAGTTTTCATCAATCACAGCATCTGTGTCTTCACCCTTGTCCTCCTGCATCACATCCCCTTCATCCTTCAAAGCACAAGTTAGGTGAGAAAAGTAGTCATAATATTTGCAATAATAGGACCATCTAATGCTATCTTCTTTGCAAAAATCACAAATGAATCAACCGCCTCTGTGAATACAAGGGGGTATTCATGTTGGCTATACCTTATCTCCTTGGGTGATTTCTCAGCCAAATTTTTCATTTACTTGTCCATTTCCTTCTGCAACGTTTCAAGATGACCATCAGTGAAGGGATAAACCTTGGCTCCAAATGTGGTTACTGCACTTTCAGCATTCTCTATCACAGTTTTTCCATCTGGACCCACCATAATCAATGATGGGATGCCTCTGACATGGATAAGCTGCATGAGATCCTTCTGAGTTTCATCTCTAAATGGAAGAGCCAACCATGGCATGTTTTTGTAATAATCTTGGAAGGCCTCTTCATCTTTTTCAATAGAGATGAAAACAATCTTGAAGGCTTCGCCTCTTTCCTGAAGTTTGTTGTATACCTTTACAAGCTTTAGAGCAAAAGCTTGGCAAGGTGGGCACCAATGGGCAGAGAAATACAGAGCAATTTTCCCCCACAAGCACAACTACAGGGACATGTTACAAAAATCAAAACATATAAAGGATCAGCATCACCCATATAAATGATTCCATGTCAACTTGTGGTTTAGTTGTTGATAACAACAATCCACCATGAAAACAACCCAAATTCAAACCGTGAGAGATGTAGACCCTCTCTGTGAAAGTATTTTATACTTTTATGAAAAAATTGACACACTTAACTGTTTAACACTACGGGTGATTCATAAATTATGGCATAAGAACAATGAAAGTACTATACATATCTCCATAACTCACCTGGGCACCTCCATGCTTGATCACAAAGTTGGGCTCATCATAAACCAAGAGTGACTCCAGTGTTTGTGCTGCTCGTTTTGCTTCATCCTCTGCTTCAAGCTCATCCAACCTTTTTTTCGTAAATGGATGAGCTTTAATTCCATATTCTTGTATAACTCCCACTGCATTTTCCTATACTATTTTCCCATTTTGACCTAAAATAATCAAGGATGGGATACCCTGAACTTGGAAGTAGTGAGACAAGTTATTTTCAGCCTTGTCTCCAAATGGAAAAGCCAACCATGGCATGCTTGCATAATATTCTTCGAAGTCTTTCTCTTCTTGGTCACCTGAGAGAAACACAATCTTAAAGGTCTCCCCTTTCTTCAAAAGCTTAATATAAATATCCACAAGCTCCAGGGTGAACATTCTACAGGGACCACACCAGTGAGCTGAGAAATACAGACCCATAGTTTTCCCCACAAGCTCCACGACCGGGACCTATTGGAAAAAACCCAAATTGAAAATGAGACCATCATGAAAATAAGAACTTATTTCAGTGTCATGATTCATGAATCATGGCATAAAAATAGTCAAGCTAGTAAGTAGACCTTAGTAACTCACCTAGGCACCTCCATGCTTGATCACAAAGTTACACTCATCAGAAACCAAGAGTGACTCCAGGGTTTGTGCTTCTTGTTTGGATTTCTCCTCCGCTTCAAGCTCATCCAGGGACTCTTTTGTAAATGGATAATCTCTAATTCCATATTCTCGTATTTGGGACACTGCATCAATCAAAATTGTTTTCCCATCTGGACCTAAAATAATCAAGGTTGGGATACCCTATACTTGGAAGTAGCAAGATAATTACTTTTTAGCGTTGTCTCCAAATGGAAAAGCCAGCCATGGCATGCTTACATAATATTCTTCGAAGTATTTCTCCTCTCTGTCACTCAAGAGAAACACAATCTCAAAGGCCTCCCATTTATTCAAAATTTCATTATATATCTCCACAAGCTATGCAGTGAAATTTCTACACAGACCACACCAGTGGGCTGAAAAATACAGACCCACAGTTTTTCCCACAAGCTCCGCTACCGGAACCTATTGGAAAAAACCCAAATTCACAATGAAACCATCATGAAATAAAATATGTGCATCTATTTTTCCTACACCCTAACAGCATCCAATGATTGCATGAAACTCAATCACCCATTTCAACGGATGTATTGATTATACTTTCACACTGTATTCTCTAGCCTTTCAAGTTTAATAGCCCAATTCAATACATGATTTCATACCTACATTCTCATAAAGAACCCAAATTCAGACTTGATGGCAGGGAAAAGCACAAGCAAAAAATGGAAAACACCCACCTTTCTTCCTCCATGGCCAAGGACAAAATCTCGTTCATCAGACAACAAAAGAGAATCCATAGTCTGTGCAGCCCTTGTGGCCTCCTCTTTTTCCCTCAGCTCAGCAAATATCTCTGCGGTGAATGGATATCTCTCAACCCCATATTCTTGAATTATCTCCACACCTTCAGTCGTTATAACTCTGCCCTCTCTGTCTAGAAAAACAAGGCACAGAATGCCATCGACCTGAAAGGTGTGATTAAGATTATTCCTTGTATACCATCTGAGAATGGCAGGGCAAGCCATGGCATGGTATGGTGGTATTCCTTGAATCACTTCTCATGAAGATCCGTAGAAACGAAGAGAATCTGGAAGTCCCCCTTCTCCGATAACTTTGTATAGATTTCAGACAAAACGGGGTGTGAAACCCCTGCATCGAGGATAGTAATGTGCATAAAATTACAGACCCACATGTTTCCCTTCCAGTTCTTCAACTTTCACCTATAGATTACATTGGATTCAATACAAAAATGCAAATTTGCAGCGAAATAAATGATATCAGAGACTATATAAGTATAAGAATCATACCTTGCTTAATGGTATGAAGGATTAACAAGCTGTAATTTATAGAGATGAATTTCAACCTTACCCTCGAATTTCAAACCAAGAAATTTGGCTATTGCAACCAAATCAAACTTCAAAACCTGTAAATCAAGGTGAATCCACCCAAATTCAATGATTCCAACCTCTAAACCAGGCGAATCGGGCCTTTGCAATGTAAATCTAAGGCGAATCCGTCCTTCTCAATTTTTATCCGCTTTAATTTTGAGGGCTAAAATATAATAATTATTTATTTTCTAAATAAATTTTGGGCTAAGTTGTTAACTATAGAAAAAATGAGTGCAATATAAAAAATTTGCCTCAAAAACTATAAAACCCCTTAAATTTCTCCTTTGGGCTAAAATTCGCCCCTAAAATTTTCCATGCCCCCCCGCTTCTAACTACCCGCAATGCACAATAAGGCTCAAAGCTGCATCTTACTAGTTGATCCAAGGTAAGATTTTCAAGAAACATTACGATGGAGTTCTATTACGCTGCTTGGAACATGATGAAGCACAGGAAATATTGACCGAGCTGCACGACGGACTAGCTGGAGGGCATTTGGCAGGCGATACCACCGCCCACAAGATAATGCGCGCAGGATACTATTGGCCAACGCTTTTCAGAGATGCGGATGCATATTTCCGGAAGTGCACTCAATGCCAAAGATTTGCAAACTGGGAAGCGCAGCCAGCTTCCCCCCTACTATCAGTAGTAGTGGAGGAGCCATTTCAACAGTGGGGTTTGGACGTGATTGGTGAAATCATACCTCACTCCTCCAAGCAACATCGGTATATTCTTACTGTTACCGATTATTTCACCAGGTGGGTCGAAGTAGCACCTTTATGCCAAATCAATGATCAAGAGGTAATAGAATTTTTCACTCATTTCATCATCACCAAGTTTTGCGTTCCAACTTCCTTGGTTTTCGATAATGCGACTTACTTTTCATCTTTTAAATTGTATGATTTTTCTTTGGAAAATGGTATTGTGCTTAAACATTCTGCAAATTATTATCCCCAAGGTAATGGGTTAGCTGAGTCAACTAATAAAAATCTTATCCGCATCATTAATAAGACTCTGTTGTCCCACTAGCGCAACTGGCACAACGCCCTTCACAACGCTCTCTGGGCCGACCGTGTCATGCCCAAATCCTCCTTAGGCACCTCCCTGTATTTTCTTGTGTATGGAAAAGAAGTAGTTCTTCCTCCCCACTTATCTCTCCCTGCCCTTCAGTTGTCCCAAGAATGCCAGGTACCCCATGCCCCACCTTGCAGACCCGGATCGAGACTCTCCTTAATTTGGAGGAAGAACGACAAAAAACCCGGGAAAATTTCGCCATCCACCAAAGCCAGATCAAGAGATGGTTTGACAAAAAAATCCGCTGGGAGTAAAAAATTTGAAGTAGGAGACCTAGTCCTTAAATGGGATAAAGCTCATGAAGAAAAGGGAAAACATTCCAAGTTCCAAGCACTATGGATAGGTCCCTTCCAGGTTAAGGAGAAATTGGGTTCCCACACATTTAGACTGAAAACTCTTGAGGGAAGAGTCAAGGTCCTCCCGGTAAATGGCCATGACCTCAAACATTACTTCACTTAGCAGCCCTCAGAGGGCTATCCTACCCTTGTACCATATTTTCCGCTTTCGTTCCATTTTTGTCAAAAAAAAAATAAAATTAAAAACGGAAGGCCTTGTCAGAGCCACGCAATTGGCACACTGTGACAGGTTCTATGATGATGGGAGACCTTTCCTGAAAGACACGAAGGTGGTAAAATCTTTCTTGTAATTGGCACCCAAAGGTAGCACATGACCTAGCTCAAGCCATCAAGCGTGGGGAGCCCACCTAGCAAGTTTGAGAGGATGTCTGCGAAAAGAAAGTGCGATACAGCGGCGACTAGATCGAAAGGGAGAAAATTTAACTCCGGGTGACATGAGGACATTCGGGAAAAACCAAAGTCCTCATATCATACCAGGAGCAACCTCTCTACAGGTAAAATAAGTCGGGATCCCTCATCTGCCCAAGAAAAAATTTCCCATGTCAAATAAGTGCCATGAGCACATCTAAATAAGTGCCTTATGCACATTCAAAATAAGTGCAATAGCACACCAATAAAGGGTAAAGGATTGAGAAAGGCTTCCTGCGCAGAGAGGTGATGTAATGACTCCGCCGGGGTACTGACCAGGCTCGCTGGCAACGGAGCAACGTTCATGACTCCTAGGCAGTGACTCTGCCGATACCGAGAGGTTCGTAGGCAGCGGAGCAACACGATGAGGACAAAATAATCGTACCGGACCCTGTAGCTGCCTTGAGTTCTCTAACCCTTTCGGTCCGGAAACCTGAAGAAATGAAATTCAGTTAACCAATGCCCAAACAAGCCAGCAGGCCAAGCAACCTCACAAGGTAACAAGGGCAAGGTAGTGCTAACCTTTAGGTAAAAGGAACAGCTACTGAAGGCCCCTCCTTTCCCCTCCAAGGCCAACCATCGGCAGAGACTCTGAGTTCGACCAGTGAATTTCCATTTGTTGTAGCCTCTACAACACCCTCCAAAAAACCCCCACTTTAAAAAATTTTGGAGCCCCTTAAGCACAAAGAAAATTTGAGTAAAGAGTCAGGAGGGCAAAGTCGCTGAGTCGCAAACTTCAAATTAGTGGAAAATCGTGACCCCGCGACCTTGCGACCCCACGACCCTGAGGTCGCAAGGTCGCAAGGTCGCAAGGTCGCATCCCTCTCAAATCACCTCACCATGCGACCCTGTGACCTCATTAATGGCCCGCACATGCGACCTTTTTATATATAGGAGGTCGCTAGGTCGCATTTTGCATATGCAGCAGATAGAAAAAACGCCTCTGACAGGTTGACTAGAGCGTGATTTCCCTGGGTAAGTTGTCATTTTCCTCCTACTGTTTCCTTTTTGGGTTATTCTTGCCTAATCTCTATATTCCTCAGCCTTTAAATTCCCCCCTGCCTTAGTCATTGTTTTCATTTGTCACATAGGGCTTCCCTTTTGATTCCAACATTCACCCTGCTTGCCAAACTTATCACAGTTCCTCATCCAACCTCTCATGGCCTGTATCCTGCTCCAAAAGCTATCCCCTGGCTCTGTCTGGACCCATTTAGCCTTCTGTTTTTCAAGTTGAAGGGAAAAGCAACTTCACGCCGCGTGCGCCAAAACCCCGGAAAGCCCTAGCGCGACTTGCGACCCTGCAACCCTACGACCCAGTTGCTAAGTCGCCAGGTCGCATATTGCTCTCCATTTTTTTTTTCTCAGCTTCGCGACTTGGTCGCAGGTCGCAGAGTTTCTCTCCCGCCAGTTTTATAGCATTTGCGACCCAGTGACCCACAACCTAGTCACAAGGTCGCAAGGTCACATTTCCACCATTTTCTCGCAACTTGCGACCCAGCGACTCCGCGGCCTAGTCACAAGGTCGCAAGGTCGCACTTTTTCCATTTTTTCACAACTTGCGACCCGGGGACTCGTGACCTGGTCGCAAGGTCACAAAGTCGCAAATCCTTCAAAATATCAACATCGCGACCTAGCGACCCTGCAACCCAGTAGGATGCTTATTCAGCTTTGCCTATGTCCCCAGTTGAAATAATTGATAAGTTGTACCTAGTCTTGTATAATCATGGCATATTTCTTATCCTGGGATTCTTTCATGAATATGAGAGGTGAATTCGAAGCAGACTTAGAGTGTATACCTGTCCCCTCAGATTCAAGCGACATGGGACCTCCCGTATCTCGGAAAAAAGACAAGAGCCTGGTAGTGGAGGACGTAGAGATGGACATGCCAATGTCCCCACCCCCGATCTATAGAGATACCCTGTGCACATTTGCCAAAGGGGACAACATGCGTTGGTACCAAGTGTACCAAGAGTTCGCTAGAACAAAATTCCCAAAGGACCTCCCTAATCGGGAGATATACATACAGGTCAAAAGGTCTAAGCTACATATTGCAGGTGCCCATCCAGCTATATTCCTATGCCCAGAGATGATAGATTGGATTATACAGAAAACTAACCCCAAGAAGTTCGTAATCAGGGACAGCGAAGGCAAGGCTTTCACGACGCTCAAAGGCTCAGACGCTCATGTTTATTACTCTTTGCCTGAGCGAGAAGAGGACTTCACAGAAGAATGGGCTATCACCCATGCAATACCTATAGTTGATACTCCAAAGAAGTGGTGGGAGGAGCTTGAGAAATTTAAGGTCAAGAAGGACCAGGAATATCCAGTGGTGGGCCTTAGGAAAGTATATAAATTGGTGATTTCCATGCTTTGCAGATTGTACGGGTGCCCCGATGCCACCACCTTCAGCGGCACATGGGAAACTCTCATCAAGTATGTCACAGTTCACGGCACCTGTTTCAATTGGGCCAGCATATTGGTGACCTCCATTCATATAAACATATCCTCGGCATTGGTACCAGATGAAGGATTGCCTTCTGAATTCTACATGGCCTCTTATTTGTTGCATGACATTTATTCAAGGTTGCAATTTGAGGGATGGGTGCATAATTGGGATCCAAAACATACCCGTGCAATCCACTTACAAACCAAGGTGTTTTGGGATTCCAGGTATAAACAAGACATAGAGCCAATCTCTCAAGTGTTCATCCCCACTCTTTACAGAAAATTGTTCGGCCAAGACACTCCTTGCTTGTCTTAGCAAGCCATGGAGATGCTAGGCAAGGTGGCACATCAGTTCCCCTTCGCCGAGTACACATTCATCCGAGTCTTTGGCTCGTTCAAAGCCCCACATGCTATGCCTCGATTTGTCACAGAAAAAATGCACATGCAAGAGGTCTACTTCCAAAATTATTTTCGTTTCTCCAGGGTCCTGTCCAGGGGTAAGAAGAAGCTATGACCTATGCTACCCCTCACTATCAGTGCCTACACAATCAAATATTTCAAGGAGGTAGAGGCAGAAGCTGAAGATATGAAAAGCTACCACCTGGGGGCATTAGACCACCGGACATATGACCTAGAAAGGATAGTCCCTGATCACTGCAAGAGGGCTAAGTTCAAATGGAACTACCAACACACGTTATTCCTAGGCGAATATGAAATAAGAAACTGGTATAACGCAGATCGTCGACTTGCTCCAGGGGCGTACGCTGATCAAGGAGACCCAGATGACCAAACCTTGGAAGACAGGAGTCGTGAATTGGGAGGCGTTTCTTCTTCTCTAACTAAAAAGCCTCAAACTAGTACAAGGCATAGTACTTCTACCCAACAGAAAGAAATATAAGCCAAATCCCAACAAGAAAGAGAGAAGAAAATGAAAGAGGATGAAGATAACCGCAAGAAGAGCCTAAGGTCAGAGCAGAAGAAAAAGCAGGCCGAGGAGGCCAAGAAGGAAAAGGAGAAACAAGAGGCGGAGGCTACAGCGGAACGGGAACTCAAAAAAGAGTTAGATAAAGTAGAAGTTGATCGCCAGAAGAAAGCAGAGTAAGCTACAGTAGCAGAGCGTAAAAGGAAAGTCGAATTAGAAGCAACGGTAGAAGCAAAGCTCAGGCGAAAGAGAGAACATGAAAAGGCAGAAGCCGAATGCCTACGAAGAGAAGAGGAAGAAAAGAAAAAGAAAGAAGAGGAGGATGCAATGCTAGATAACATCGAGGTATCTCCTCTTGAAGTACCTCTAGTCAGTACACGAGCCACGCTCTCCGATGTCAGTTCCTCCCAGGGGCAAGAGGAGGAGGTATTCGATCTCACGAGGCTCACGTACGATCAGTTCTCCTTCAAAATCCGACAGGAGAAAAGGAGATGCCTGGCGCGAAATCCTTCCACCTCATCCATAGTCACGACGGGAAAAGACATAGTCCTCGATACTAAGACTAATCCTGTGATGATAGCATTAGCTGGCACAGCCTTTGCTGCGGCCGCAGAAGAGAATGTAACCAGAATGAGTAGGGAGATCTTCTCTCTACAAAATAGGCTACATGAAGCAGAGCAGCGAGAGGCAAGGGCAGAACAGGAAAAGAAGACATTGAGAGAGGAGGTTCAGCAACTCCAAAACAAAACTCCCCCTATCAATGAAGTGCCGCTTACCATCCAAAGGGAGTTCGATATATTAGAGGCTACCATGAGGCAAGTTTATGGGGAAATGTTTACCATAAAACAAACAGTCGCCCCCTTGGTGAGAGCCCAAACGGAAACTAAGAAAAGGCACGAGTAGCTGAAGGAAGCCTTACCTGCCTTGGAAAGAATGATGGACTAGACAATGCGGTACCCCCAGGCTCCCGAACATTTTCCAGAGAAGGACTGGATTCACACGCAAGATGCCAAAGTCCAAATCCGTATGAAAAGGCAGTCCAAGGATAAGCTATCCAAGGACTTAGACAAGGTAATGGTTGCATACGAACACCTGATCAGTGGCATCGATTCGATGCACATCCTACATCACATTCCATCGCTGGGTGCATTGGACGAGGGGAAGACCTGGGAACAGGTGGATCAGGAGATCCGGTCATTTTTGCAGCCCATTAAGCAAGCTGCTGCCACTCCCAACCTTGCAGCGTCACAAGAGAACCTGGGAAATTTTCTTGTCACACCAGTCTGGGTCTACACCAAGCTCACCTCTCTGTCCAACTTGATCTCGCAGAAGAAGGATACTCTAGTCCCAAATGCCTTGGAGTGTATGCATCGGTTGAAAGAAGAGGTCCCTTTGGTTTCTCCCATTGCAGCATATTATCAGACTTGGCAAAACTTCCTCAAAGGACAACAGATTGATGCCCCTGACCTCACGATTGCGTGCACATCTTCATAATCCGGTGGCAGTAGATCACTGGTAGCATTTGGAAACAGGTCGCAGGTCGCGTTGCCCAGCCAGGTCACAGGTCACATTGCCCAGCCAGGTCGCAGGTTGCAGTTCCCTTCCAGGTCGCAAGGCAACTCAACAGTTGGGCAGGCGAAGAGTCAAGAAGCCCAAAGGGAAAATTTTGATCTATAAAATTCCCTCCGGGGAAAATGTAAAGGATCCCTTTTTTTTGGGACTCAAGAGTTATAGAGCATTGTATTGAAGGATAACACTCTTTTGCATATGAATGAGATACTTGTCAAAACTCCTTTTGGACTTGATGTTTTTTGCTGTGCGAACACTATGAGTATTTCTTATACAGTTTCAAACATCTTTTGATTAATGAAGCTACACTTTTAATGGCATCATCTACGTATTATAGTCTCTGTATTTGTGTTAATGATGTTCAGCTCTTTTCGCTTTCTCATGAATGTTAATGACTTTGTTTATTAGCATTTGTATTATCATTTAAATATTTCAGGAAGTGGAGGGCGTTTTCACCATAAAGAATTGTTTCTTTTGTGGTCAAAACAGCCTACAAGCATAACCCCAATGATGTGTTGTTAACAGCATTTCCTTCGGCGTTTATGCTTTATTATTTTGTCTCGCTACGCATAGTGTTATATACGGTTTAACTCATCAAACATGTATCTAGTATCATTTGAATAAGTGTGTGTCTGCAGGTTCATTGAGTTCTTTTGAGACCAAGAGAAAGGAGACCTAAGTGGTAGCCAGACCCACACCCCGGACGGGATCCCTATTCCAAACGGTTTAGAGTCTAGTTGGGACTTTTAACCGGGGAGATCCCCTATTGTTGGCCGGATAGACTTTCCTGTCAACAGAGTGAAACCAGTGAATTAAGGATGGTGTCATGTCAAAATCTTCATATCAGTTAACCTATCTTGAATTAATTGCTAGTTTTATTAAAAAATATTTTCAACCTATCTTGAATTAATTGCAAGTTTTATTAAAAAATATTTTCACCGTACCTTCGTTCAAGTAAAATATGAGTGAGACCAATGAATTAAGGATGGTGTCATGTCAAAATCTTTATCCAAACACTAACTCCCCCGTTAACCTATCTTGCATTAATTGAAAGTTTTATTAAAAAATATTTCTTTGTTCAAGTTTGGTATGAGTAAGACCATTGGATTAAGAATGGTGTCATGTCAAGATCTTGATATCCAAATATTAACTCCGAGGTTAACCTATCTTGAATTAATTGCAAGTTCTATTAAAAAATATTTTCAACCTATCTTGAATTAATTGCAAATTTTATTAAAAAAATATCAAGTAAAATATTCGTTCAAGTAAAATATGTTGAAATGTCCTAATAGCATGTTTAGAGTATCAAATCTTTGCTCTCGAACATCTAGCCGACTGAGCTACTTTGAGTTGATGGGAATAGATTGTTATGGTTCGCCCTTAAAAATGAAGTTTGAAAGTTGGCTCCCTTGATTCTTGATTAATATATTTGAAACGAATCAATTGGTTAATATATTTGGTAATTTTATTATGAGAAATTTATGGCAAATATTGGTTTATAAGTGCAAAATTTCATGGTTGAAATTTTAAATATATTTTGTATAATAATTAGATGTAAATTGAAATATTATTTAAGGTTAATATAATTTTTTAAATTAGTTTTTGGGTAGTTTAATTGGTGATATTCATGAAAATGAAAATAAAGTGTTATGTATTGGGAAAAAGGTTTAAATCTCCTCCATTTACCATGTTGGTCAAAAAGATCAAAATCTACCTCATGTATGTCAAGATAAACCTGATCCATACTTTACCATTTTACTAAAAATATTGCTCAAAATTTTTAATATTATAAAATATTAAAATTTATTGATTTACATTATTTTAATAAATGAAGAAATACTCATTTGGTTTAAATATTTCTTTAAGAAAAATTATATAAATTAATATTAAAATATATAAAGTAAAAGAAAAATTATATATATTAATATTAAAATATATAAATTAAAAGTGAATTTAGTTTTATTGTAAAATATTTGATTATAATAGAATAAAATTTTTCATAGTTATTTATATTTGAAGATAAGATTAATATCTTGTGTAACTTTTAGAGTGGACCTTCTATCCATCATCATTCAATATACCTATACAAAAGTTTGTAATTAGTAATTAAAATTTGTTAAAAAATAAATAAACTACATTTTTATAGTGATAAAGTGGAAAATTTCAATATTGAAGAAAATTTTATGACTTTTATATTTAATTAGATAATATGACATACTCATTTAATATTTTGATATTAGTAATGTTCTTTAATGTGATTTATATGAATTACTGAATTAGTTTTATAATTGTAATATTATCTTTAATGTTTTTTATTGTGATTTATATGTATTACTGCATTAATTTATAATTGTAATACAATCATTGTAACCAATGAATTAAGGATGGTGTCATGTCAAAATTTCCATATCCAAACACTAACTGCCCGGTTAACCTACTTTGAATTAATTGAAAGTTTTATTAAAAAATATTTAAAAGTGTTTAACTTTGAAACCTAAACTTATCTTAAGAAATTTAATATAAAATATAAAAGTTTTAATTCATTATTATGCCATATAAAGTTTTGATTATTTCATATTGGAATGACAACTTATTACCAGCAAAATATACGAAAAAATATTGTGATGAGACGGATATTGACAGAATATATGCATTTGTTCCAATGTTTTCATCTGCTCTGCATGCTCCTCACAGCAGACTCTCTCAGTTGTGTCCACTCTTTCCATTAGGTTGTTAATAAGTGCACGACAGTTCTCCAGGAAGCAATGTTAGATAACCTGCCCCTCATTTACCTCAGATCAATTAGACCCACACTTCCCCTTGCCATCACGAGATCCTCCACCCCGATGACTCTGATTTTGAACCCTCGAACCCCCACCCCTGATATCCTCCCACTTACCTCCTCCACCGCCCCCATGCACACCCACACTAGCAAGTCATGCAAACCCCACAATCTTGCCACCCTTGCGTGGAGTCACACTGATTATTTCCGAGTCTACGAACCCCACAGGGCCATGGATGACAGGGAAGAGAGAATGCCCACACCGCACCAGGGGCTTCATAATTCGCTAATGTCGAGGAACCCCACCATGTGCAGAGTCCGAAGACCAAACCCCCCACTATAGAAAAAAACACCACCAGAAAAGGAGCCAAATGTCATTGCCCACCACCACAGGGAAGGACAGAGCCACCTCCCACGTCCAGGTAAAGACCCCACCACCAGGAAAACCAAATACCATCACCTACCAAACCAACATACGAAATCGAACAAAAAATGATCAAAGTAGCTGATGCATGAGCGTAAATCCCCCCAGGGCAGCGACCATCCTCCAAATTTTCCACACAAATACCACACACCAATCCACCAAACACCATCACACCCACGCCGGAGGGCACGAAATTGGGAAAAGAAACTATTTTTCTACCACCACCCTCGAGGTTTCCTGGAGTGGAGATTTTTGCTTCCTCTCTTAGCACAAAAAAATAGGCTCACCGAAATCCAAGAAAAATGGAAACAAGTGAGATCACTTCCCTTCAACTTCCTATCCGTTAACCTATCATAATGGCTTAAGCCATCAAATAAAAAATACTGACCATGTTTAACCATGTCTCGCCACGGTTGAGCATGGCCAATAATGGTTAATCATATTTGACCATGATTAGACATGGTTGATGATGGCTGACCATAGGGAAATTTCAATATACTGTATTATTGGAACAATGACCATAGTCGACATTGGTTGACCATTCTAATCATGTTGATCTTGGATGAAATTTTGGATTATAAACCTGAGGAACTAAGGGTTAATATTAAATCCTAGGATTAATATTACAAACTCAGTGGATTATAAACTCTAGGATTAATATTATAAATCCTAAGATTAATATATCAAACCTAAGATTAATATTGAAAACCCAAAAATAGTATGGGCAATGGTCATCACTGGCCATCATTGGTCATCATTTACTATGGTTGACCATAGAGACCTTGATTAACCATTATGGTTCACTATGTTTTTATAATGGTTGAATTTATTTGACCATGTTTGAATATTATAAGCCCTAATATTAAGTCCAATATTATAGACCCTCAAACTCTAATATTAAATCCATTAGTATAAGCCCTAATATAAATTCTTTATCATAAACCCTAATACTATAAACTTTATATTATGACTAAAATGGTTGACCATTTATAACCATAATGGTTGACAATGGTTCACCATATTCAACTAGGTTTGACCATGGTTGACCATGTTTCACAATGGTTCATAACAATTAACCATGATTGAAAATGGTGGACCATTATGGTTGACCACATTTTACCATGGTGACCTAGGTTGACTATGTTTGACCATACTAATCATTGTTGGCCATGTTGAACATAGGTTGGCCATGGTTTTCAAAGGTTGATTATGGTGAATATGGTTGACTAAATATGACCATGAGTGACCATGGCTAATAAACGTTTCCCATGGATTAACATGTTTGGTGACGGTTTCACATATTTGGCCATGTTTGACCATACTTTTGTATGATAGATTACGGTTGCCCACTTTGACAATAGCTAACCATGTTCAACCATAAAGACCTTGGTTGACCATGTTGAGTCATTCTAAACTTGGTAGACCCTAGTTGGCCATTAGGAATGAGTAGACCAAGGGGTTTTCTAGGGTGAGAGGGATGACGATGGTTGGTCAAGGTTGATGATGGTTGAGGAAGGTTAACCATGGTTGACTATGGATAAGTAAGCTTGTGTATCATTGAGCATTGGTGAAGATGAGTGGCAATGATTGACTTTGTTGGCAATGTTTTGCCATGGTTGATTAAAATGATTAGAATGTAGATACTATTAATATTACTTATTGATATTAATCTTAAGACCCTTTCTATTAACAATATTAATGTTAATATCTTTAATATTATTAATGATATGGTTAGAATGAATATTTTTTTATTTCAATTTTATTAATAATTTTCCATTTAATTATTGGAAAGTAAATATTACTATTATTATTATTCAATATTAATACTATTTTTCACTCCCTACATTAAAATATTCACTCCCTTTATTTTTAACACCTCTAAATGTACTAAGTGACTACCTCAAAATTGATAAGGTATAGAAATTGAGACAAAGAAAAAATTCTAAGCAACTTCAAAGTCTAGTGTTTCATTATTGGTTTTATTGTTTCTGTGTGAACATGATAAGGTTTGCATGTATAAAGTCTCAAAATGACAAAAAAAAAAGGGGGAGGGAAAGACGTGTTGCACAAAAGACAAGTGATAGAGTGTTTGATATAGGGATTTACAAGTGTCCAAATTATTTTTTATTTTAAAGCAAAGAAAAATATAATTATTTTAACAATTTTAAAAATTATAAGTATAAGTATAATTATAATTATAATTATAATTATAATTATAATTATTTTTGAAAAAATTAAAAACAATTCGTATTTTCAATATTCATATTTTGGTCATCTATATTTTCACTTTGTATTTTTTATAAAAGCTAGTGAGAAATATAACTTAAAAATAAAATAATAAATTTAGTTTATATTTTAGTTACATCGTTTATTCCTTTTTAATTTATTAAAAATACAATTTTAAATTACAAAATTTCTCTAATTTCAGTGTTATAAATTTTTTCCAAAATTTTAATTATTTTTATATTGAATCAAATATTATTAAAAATACAATTCAAATCATTTCAACAAAATTAATGTTATATAATTTATATAAAATTAAAAATAAAAAATCAAATGTTTAAGAGATCATTTGTTTTTGCATATAAATGTAAAATAAATCTTAAAGGCATGGAAGTTGAGACAAAGAAAAATTCTAAGTGGCTTCAAGCTTCAAATTATAGCGTTTCGTTATCCATTTTGTATTTTTTGTGTGAATTTGAGAAGGTTTGCATTTATGTCAAAAACATTAGAAAGAAATGTGTGGCACAAAACCATTATGTCTTTTCTGTGTGAACTTGAAAAGGTTTGCATATACCAAATGAAAAAATGACAAAAAAGTTAGAAAGAAATGTGTGGAACAAAAGACAAGTAATATAGGGTTTGAAAGATATCGAAGATATAAGGCTTTACATCTCTTCTAATTCTTTTTTATTTTAAAGCAAAGAGAATTATAATTATTTTAACAAATTTAAAAAACAATTTGTATTTTCAAAATACATATATTTATTTTGGCCTCATTATGTTTACTTAATACTATTTATAAAATTTATGACAAATATAACTTAAAATTGAAATAATAAATTTAGTTTATGTTTTAGCTATTATAATTGATTTTATTGAAATTTTTAAAATTTCTATAATGTTATAACGTTTTTTCAAAATGTTGAATTGTTTTTATATTAAATCAATTATCCTATTAAAAATAATTGAGACTGTTCAAGCGAGTGTTGCAACTCTTGTTTCAGGTAATTTTATCAGCCAATTGTTTCTTAAATTTTTGTTATTTATAGTTTTTCTTTTTGTGCAACACTTCCTTTCATTTAAATTGTTTCTTAGAATTACGTTATTTATCGTTTTAAATTGTTTCTTAAAATTATGTTATTGATCGTTTTTCTTTCTCTTTCTCTAGCTGTTGCACTATTGTATTTCTTAGTTGCAATTTGTTGCTGTGTTTTTCACCATATTTGAGATTCACTATTTGCTTACTTTTGAGCTCTTTGTTAGCAACATACTGTGCATCGAGTGTTTAGTTTTGGCACCAATTTCAATGTAGCCTTTAGTTTATGAAGTCATTGTGCAGCAATCCATAGGAAGAAGACTCCCCATTGTGATAAATGAACTATCCCACACTATGCATCGAGTATTTTGGCTGCCATTGTTTAGGACAAACTTTAATTCTTCATTGCCGATGGTTATCTCTACAATCTACATATTGTTGGAATATTTTCATGAAAAAATAACCTTTCCTACAAGCAGGACCCGGGTCTATCATTTATTTAGTTGCATTTCGATATTCTACCGTTCACTTATTTTGTAGGTAATTTTCATTTTGTTATCGCTATTGTTGAGAGAAGATTCCCTAGTCACATTTTGGCCCTCATCTTGGGCTTGGAACCTCTTTTGGATTGCTATGGCTGAGAGATAAATCATCATCTCTCCTATTAAATTTAGTATCTCTTTCTCTGTTGAAAGATTCGTGTCTGTAATTTACAGCAAGTCACGACAGTAACAACTATGGTTTCTTCCATTTTCAGATAAGGATAATATGCAAATATTCCCTGACGATTGTTGGCAGTGTATTTCTGTCCATGTTATTGCATTAGGTTTCATCCAGCTTGTGAGGGAACCCCTCACCTCAGGCATTCTCAATAGATGGAGGGCAATTGTCTTTCCGGTCATGTACCATTCTCTTTCCTTTTCCTAACTGATATTCAAACCAAAATCCCAGGATTTTGTTGTTTAAAAATGGTTGCTATGAGAATTACTTTTCCTCTGCATAAAAATGTATAAAAGGTTAAAATAAAAATTTGTCAACAGGCGATGTTGGTGCCCCATACCTAGGGATAGAGTGATATAGGGAGTTACAGAACTGTGTTTATGAGGAGTTTGAATCTTGGAGGGTATGAAACACCCTCTCTTTACCAACTAACTAAATGTAGCACATAACGAATATTTAAGTATTTGAAAATTGAAATTAAGGACCAAAATTTTCATACCCAAAGTGATATGGTAAGGTAAATAGATAAGCAAGAGCATCTTGAAGAGGCAAAGAAAATAATGAAGTATATACCTTTGAATCCATCGCATGGCCCATTCAGCTTTTCTTGCAATGCAGGGAATAATGTTGATGGTATTGAATAGTCTCGCTTTCTCCTTGGAGTCTCTGATGTAAGTTTCTAGAAGTAAGTTGTACATCTTTGGTCAAAGGAGGGAAAAAAAGAATTAGGCAACAGTTTATAAGGGTGGGAATCAAACAGGGCAACTATTAAGGCTCGCCGACCTGAATGAATGTTCTATATGGAAATCTAGAATCCGTAGAATGCCCGAGCCTGTAAAATGAAAATTAAAAGATAAATAGTTTGATGTAATCGATGTACAAAAAAATACTATTCCTAGTGGATTCGAACTATTAACCACGCGTTGGTTTAAAATTTCCATTAATACCCTTTTATCACAACCCTAGCTCCGTAAGATTCTGATATTAGTATGAATATAATGAACAACATAAATCGTAAGAATTGGAGACTGCAAAAAGGAATCAGAGAGTGATAGAAAAGACAAACAAAAAATTAAAGAGGATACAGAAAAAGGCGTACCTCTGGAACTTGAACATCATTCAAGAATCTTCCAGCTAGATTCTCCAAAACAATACCATCTGAGACCGCAAAAGGGGAAAAAGCATGGCTAATGAAATGCTTTTCGTTCTTGTTAAGGTTTACCCATTGATATAGGTCCTTTGAAAGCTCAACTTCCTCCACTACAAACAAACAATTCAGTCAATAAAACACTAGACAAAGCGTTGGTTCGGGGTGTACTCGACACATCCCATTACGGGGGGATTACAAATTTAAAATCGGCTAAATATAAAGTTGCATTGATGCCCCAGACATGAGAATAAATGTAAGAATTTAAACTAAACTACATGTCCAAAATTTGTCCTCGACTTTCTTGTACATTTCCCATATCTCGTTATATTTGATTGGAAACATACAAAACCTCTGAGGGTTTTCCATGAGAATAGGTTCTTCCTCGTCTAAAACCTCTGGGTTCATCATGTCTGTTGTGCCCATTTTGTTTTACTGTTTGTTCTTACCAATCCTCACTGCACACTAAATAATCTCATTCCCAAATCCCCCCAGCCCACACGGAAAAGAATAAATTTACTGCCATTATGGCAAGCCAAATCATTCATCTGAGAAATGCAGCAACCAACAACAATCAGCTAGATTGAAGATAAATTATGAATGGATTGATCCTTGGGAATGGTCATCTACAGTCAAAATATTGTATCAGTTCTACAACCGAATACAATCACACCTAGTTCAACCAACAGTGAAAATAATATGGTACTTTCATGTAGTTGAATTGGGGAGTACACCAACGCACCACTAGTACACCTGAAGGGGGGAGTTTAGGAATCATTTCCAGAGGATTGTCTCTCCTTTCAATTGACAAAGGGGGGGAAATTTCAATGAAATTGATGGTGGTTGTTAGACTGAAAGTCTCGACAAAACCAGGAAAATCAGCCAGTGGGCATCTTCAGCAGCCAGTGGGCAGTCAACATCAAAGCATCAGTGAGCAGTTTTCAACACAACAAAAGCAACAGTGAGTTGTTTTTGACATCATCAGCCAATGGGCGTTCAACAATTTTTTTCTGTTGACAAAGGATGTTGATTTCACGCAAAGGACATATGAATCCTTTTTTAGCTTGGCACGTGATGGAGTTGTCAAGCAAAATTCAAGATGAATAAGACATACAACTGACTCATGGTCTCTTCAGATTGCAGTTTTTTCGGCATCCATCTTTGGCGGTTTTTCAGGCAATGTTTAGAGGATCAACATGAGAACTTGGAAGATGGTTCCTCGTTCCTATTTTGGATTTATCATTGAAGGGGGGAATGTTAGCCTCTCTCATAAACAACTATAAATCAAAAATAAATTAAATATTAAAAGCTAGGAATTTGTGCCTAACTATCTAGATTGGGTTGTTCCTCTAAGTTAGGATTGAGTACACCAAGAGCACGCCTATCCATAAGCTTCTCCATGGTCTTCATCATGGTGTCAAACTTCACATATGAAGATGAAGAAGGCTTCTCTTCTTATTTTAATTTAGTTTTACCCATCTTATACCTCTTGGTTGCAGCCATGTTCACCTCAACTTTTACTGCATCATTATGCATGTCGGCCAAAGAAGCAAATTCTCTTTCCCTTAGCAAGATGGAAAAATCATAGTCAAAAGCTTCAGCATAGTGTAATTGAGAAGCTCCTGGGGGAGGTTTGATATGAGTAGGTATGGAATTGTAAACCTTGTTAAATCTCTTAGAAAAGTCTTGGACTGATTCATCTATGGCTCTTTTCAAATTTTTATACTCGGTTAAAGCTTGAACAGGGTTCACTTTACTCCCCCACTTTGTCAAAAAACTATCTTCCAACTGGTCCCAATTTTGTAAACTAGCTGGGGCTAAAGCTTTAAACCATTTTCTTACCTCACCCATGAAACTTTGAGCAAACAACCTCATTTTCACATCCTCATCATCTACCTCCTCTTAGTCAATGAAGTCATTAAATTGATCTACATGTTGTTCAACTGTTATTTATTCTTCACTCCCAAAGGTTTTAATCCTAGTAGAATATCCATCTAGAAGATCATGAAGAACAACAAGAAGGAAAAGATGAGCATATCGTGTAGGTCCTGCAGGAGGAGGAACTCCAACCATAATGACAGGGACTATGGTACTTGGAAAAGCAGTGGATGAACTCAAATTCCTACTTTCAGAAAAAACAATGAATGAGGGTGAAATGTTAGGAGACGTTGTAAATGGAATTTGGAGTTGAGAGACAAAGGAACTCCATTTAGGAAGGGTATACTAGAATTTATCTTTAACAAAAAATCAAAAGGGTCTAACTCTTTTAATATTTCAAAAGGCTCTTTTTCCAATAACAACTCTGATGTGACAGTCTTCCAAAAATCTTATTTTTCTTCTTTTGACACTAGGGAAGATGTATCAATTCCTAGTCTTTGTAGGTCTAATATTATATTTGTTAATTCATTTTCAGTATTAGACCTAAACAACACCTCTTCTATCTTTTCATCAAACTATTTATCTTCAGGACTTCGAACAATCTCAAAGGAGAAAGATAAAACTTTTGAATGTGATGGAATACCTGATTTTGAAGAGCTGCTTCCAATGACTCTAAGAATCCTTTCTGGATTATCCACAATTGCAGGTGGGTTAGGATCTAGATTTCTCCTTGTATGTATATTTTTCGAAGCCACCTTTAAACATGAAAATTTTAGTGGAGTCGCCAAGGTAGAATGCAACCTCAAATGCTTTTGAGCTCCTTCCACCTCCAAGAGTTCAGTATTTCTATTTGAGCACAAAACTTCGGGAAATATGTATTCAGACTCTTGATAGACGCACCAAAAATTTATCACTAAATTGATACTGATGGGCTGATTCAATAGTCAACCTAGAGTAACTATTTCAAACCTAATTTTAGCTGAAAATTAGTCTTTCCAGCTTGAGAGGGCTCTATGATATGATCTAAATGAAGCTCAACAAATGGTTAACTCTGAAATTGGGTTTTAAATGTGTTTTTGTGTAGATGAAAGGTGTGGACAAATTAATACTATTGGGCATATGGAGTCAGTATAAACAACTCAATGACATGTGAAACTCCTCTCATGGAAGTTGAGGCATATATATATTCAGATGAAAACATAACATTTACAACAGATTAAGTGTTTGAAGGAAGTTAGAGCATGTAAGCCATGAATTCCAAGTAATCAAACACTAGGATACTGAATATAAAATTGCAAAACATGAAAGACAAATACTCATGAGACTATCAATGAATCTTAGGTAAAGAGAAGTAAGTTGTCAGTATATATTACTGATGAAAAGTTTTACAATAGTAGTTTGTAGTAAAAACATCAATCAACCCTATGTCCATCAATAATCTGCCTATTTATAACTTTAGGCATATTTACATTGAGTCTGCCAGCAAGGATAGACCTTCGAATACTTTTGTTGACACCTAAACTAACCAAAAGCGTATTACAAGGAGATAAAACAGACATCTGCTATTTTTAGGACTTAGAAACCTAATAGGACTCTAAACTCTTTAGTATATTAAAAATAAATAAAATTTGCATATTTACATCGAAAAGTTCATGTGCCTGAGGTGGCACTAACCATGACTGGACCATAAATACTCCCACCAAGTCAGGAGACTTGTCTTTTGAAATTTGAGGAGGTGGTGTCATAATTGTTGATGTAGCTTCCATGATGAGCTGGAAATTTAAAAAGCTTTGTCGAGGAGTGTGTCTTCATCAAAACATTCTACTAATGACCTTTAACCTTTCCAGCTAGCTGACTTGTCTCAAAAATACAATCAAGACTTGAAAAATCTCCAAAATCCTCTTCGCTGTAGAAATAGGGGACTTTTAGGCAAGTCCGTAGCGAGAGTTCGTAACACCTTTAACTTTGACCATCCCTGCAAACTATTTTCTCCCTTTGTTGATTTGAGGTTGTATAGTGAGTCAAAATAATCAAATACATGCCTTTACCTGCCTTCTTCATGACAAAACCTGTGGTATATAACCAAAAAGAATCTACAGTGAGTTCGTAGTGGCTTCAAGCCTACGACACGCTACAAACTTGCCTAATTGACAACAGACTTGAAAATTTTGTATTTCTTCTTCAATATTTTCCCATGGCTTTGTAAGTGATGAACTAAAATGATGCAAAAATATTTAAAAGGTATTTTAACCCCTTTTCAAACAACATAAGCTTCACCCTTCGCAATAGTGGCTTCAGTCTCCACAGGTTCATCTATGACTGTCATTTTAACCCTTTTTCTTGAGTTTTGATTGTATCATTTCCATCTGCACCTCCAACTCGTTTACTTGACCTTTTAGCTTCTTTCTCTTTGCCTACAAACAAAAGTTCCTTTTCCTTGTATGTTTCATCACTCCACGTAGAGGAAGGATTCTTTTTAGCAATTCCTTAGCATTGGTTAAGGCTTCATCATAATGATTAATTTTCTCATTCACTTTTTCTTTGAACTCCTCCACCATTTTTCTTTCTAGATTAGCTTCTTCCAACTCCAGCTTTGTTTCAATAACTTCCTCCCTAGCTTCCCTCAACTGCTCCTTTAAAAGCTGCACTTCAGATTTTTCAATGACTTTCTCCTTGCCTTTCCTCTGCTTAATGATTTCTTCCTCTATTGGGGATAAGTCAATGATGTCTTATGCCATAGGCTATTTGCCTTTTTCTGTCACTTCAGTATTTTTTTTTCAACCTTGATACCTTTGCCAAGCTGCAATCTAGTGAGAGGTTTTTTTGGTTTGAATACAAAACCTGCATCTTCACCTGACCATTGAGCCCCCTTTATTGGTCCTTTTATGCATGGCCATCCCTCTTAACACAACGTTCGCCTCCTTGGTAGTATGACACCTGCAAAGAATAATTTCGCACATCAAGGAGCTTGCAGACAAGGTTGGACCTTTCTAAAGTTGATAACAACAGTTATACTCAGAGGAGAAAGGAAAAGATGACACACAACAACTCACAAAGATAATTTTAAAAAGATAAGTTTCGAATGTGAGAGAGATTAAGTCAAATAAGGGAGGCTAAACAGAATGATGGGGTGACAAATGCTGATCACACATGTTCCATGACTTCAAATAACTAATCACGTGACTTCAGACTGACCTCTAACCACTTGAAACTTGACACCT
Source organism: Pinus albicaulis (assembly GCA_034641835.2). Lineage (NCBI taxonomy): Eukaryota > Viridiplantae > Streptophyta > Pinopsida > Pinales > Pinaceae > Pinus > Pinus albicaulis. Next base: position 33,718 of record JAXQQM020063417.1, read on the forward strand.
CACCCATTTCCTTACTGGTGCAGAAAAATATGAGTTCGTAGCATTTTCCATTATATGTTTGGCAAATTCTTTACGAACCGGTCAGGTGAGTCCATAGGGAAAACATCCTGTTTTCCATAGATTTTGCTATGGACTCAAGAAAAAGTAGACATGTGGCTAGAACCGAAATTTGCTGCAATGCATACAGATTTTTTATGGATTTTTATTGATATGGCCATGATGACATGACACGTGAGACTCCAAAAACTTAGGATTATGACCAATTTACAAAATTTTATCAATTTCATAAATTAACTTAACACAATAAAACATATACCAATAAAACCTATATCAAATGACCTTCTTAACCAAAATAAATAAAATTTTATTGGTGATAACACAATATTTGTTGCTTCTTTTTTTTCTTTTTTTTTTAATGTTTGATGGAGTTATTATGAATTTATTTCATATTTGTCATGAATTTATATTCAAATTATTTAATACAATATTTGTTGTTATTTCTAATTTAGGTTTGTGAATGTATTTCTTATTTGTCATGAATTTATATGTGGCAATGAGAAGGCTAAGTACATATTAAGTCTCACTCACGCATCTTACCCATTACATTGAACTTTAAAGGCATGCTATTTCTTATCTAGGATTATTTCTGCCACATAAAAATAATGTGCTATTTCTTATTATGATTATTTCTACCACATAAAAACACTCTTATATTTTGAATATCACGACCATGTGAAATATCGAATTTTTCCTAAATATAAACTTATTATAACCATAACATTACTTGTTATGGTTATATATTATGAAGAATAATTCAGTTTGTATAGAAACCGACAAATTCCGAGGGTATCACATCACCATTCCGAGGGTATGACACAGCACGAGTGCGAGTTCGAGTTCGAGTTCGAGTTGAGCGATTCCTAAATTGAAATTAAAAACATTGGTGAGGAGATACCTACGTGTAGATTGAAATGGAATGATAATAATAAAAAACAAAAACAAAAAAAAAATAATAAAAAACATTTTGGTATCTCAAGTTTTTTATAATAATTTATACTCGGACTACTAATATGGGAATGTCGGACTACTAATATGGGAATGTTGGGTGGAATCGGAATAACAAAATATTAATAGAAACCTAAATTGATTAGATTCTAAATCTTAACATTAACATAAATTTTTAATTTTTATTTTAATTTAGCTATATTTTTCTATAATTTAACTTTAGTTGTTTTTATTATTGGACTTTTAAGAGTTTTTATTTGAAAACAACTCTCCTAGTTGTCATTGTGTTCATGTATGAGCCATTAACGATTGAAAATTTTTAAGCTATTAGATCCACAAGTCAATAGTTTTATATATGTTTTTTATAGTGTTAGTTTTTCTTTTCTTTTTAATAAGTTAGATTGAATTTAGGTTTTGGTGAGACTATGTCAAATTACACAAAAATAAAAATAAAAGTAAATTAAATAAAAAGATTGACATAATGTAATGGTCATTTTAACTAAGTCAAAATACAATAAAAATAAAAATAATAAAATAATAATAAACTATAAAAACAACTCATAGTATTGACCCATGGTATTCATGTAGAATGTAGTTTATTTAAAGAGGGGAGTTAATATGGCTTAGATCAATCTTAACTATGGATTTACCAAAAGTCATGAGAGATCAAATGTCTAATAATAATAAACTATAAAAACAGCCCATGATATTGACCCATGGTATTCATGTAGAATGCTCTTTATTTATAGAGGAAAATTAAGATGGCCTAGATCAATCTTAACTATGGATCTACCAAGAGCCAAGAGGGATCAAATGTCTTATATCCAAACCTCTTTTAGAGTGACAAGAGAATTGATCCCTCTAATAAATTATATAGATCTAAACTAATTATTTAATAAAACAATTTGTAATTGTTTATAACCATTATTCTTTTAAAATTTTACTTAATAAAATGTATCTAAATTTTCATACATCCAAGTATACATAGTTTTTCTTGTTCTATTTTATTTTTGTTACAACTATTTTATTATTCCAAAAATAAATAGTTTTTTGTTATATATTATTTATGTTACAATTGTTTTATTATTCATAAGTAGTATTTCTAAATATATAAAAATTTAAATTAATAATGATTTTTTTTAAATATGTAATTTTTTTTTAAATTTCCAAATTATTTCAAATTTCCAATTTCTTAAATAACACTAAATTTACCTTTAATTACATAATTGTAATAGTTTGTAACTGTATACATACTCTTTCTGAATTTTTTTTTGTTAACGAATATCAAATTTTTTGCGTTTAAAAAATCTCACATATTTTTTACTTTATAATCATAAACAATTTCATATTATGTGATGTCAAACTTACTCAACTTTCTATTTTGAAATTTTAAACAAGTTTTCACTACATAATTTTAGCTTTCATAATTTTTTTTTTTCAATTCCAAACAAAATTTAAAAAAGAAACAACTAATTAAATAAAGCAAATGCAACACACAACGTGAGACAGAGCTCACACAACTTGTAATTAGCTCAACGACAATATTACATATTTATAGCATAGGGACTCACCTAATCTTCCTAAATTTGGGGCAATAATCCTGAATTGGTGGAACTAAACACTAATTATAAAACTCTCGTTCAATAAACCATAACCACTCCTATTTCTACATTATTCTAGATTATTCTCACATCCTCCCTTAATGGAGAAATGGATTTTCTACAACACCTAATTTACTTCTAAAAACTTCAAACTTGAGTTTACCAAGAGGCATGGTAAAGATGTCGGCCATATTATCCTTGGTATTACAAAATACTAAATCAATTTCATTTGATTCAATCTTCTTTCGTACAAAGTTGTATTGCAGCTCAATGTGTTTTGATATGGCATGATATATTGGATTGTGTGCTAATTTGATAGCACTTTGATTATCACAATTTATGCATGTTGAACCACTTTGCTCCTCTTCGAGATCTGCAAGAATTCTCCGCAACTAAACAGCTTCACAGGTGGCATTGGTCAAAGCTTTGTACTCAGATTCCGTTAATGATAAAGAAACAGTTGGTTGTTTCTTACTACTCCATGACACAACCCCTGATCCTATATGAAATGCATAGCGAGAGGTAGATCATCTGTCATCAGGATTTCCTGCCCACTCTGAATCAGAAAAACCTGTCAATGGAACATCAGATTCATCAATATACATAATACCTAAATTGATTGTTACTTTTAAGTATCGGAGAACTTTCTTTGCAGCATTCCAGTGATTTCCTGAAGGCTTAGCCATAAACTGACTAAGGATACTAACTGAGTATGCAATGTCTGGTCTGGTAGTGGTGAGAGAGTTCAGACTTCCCACCAACTGACGATATAAAGTTCCATTTGCCTCTTTAGTTCCATCTTCTTTGTATAACTTTGCATTCTGTTCTAAGGGAGTTGACATAGCTTTGCAATCACTCGTATTGAAATTTTTAAGAATTTCCTTTGTGTATTTACTTTGAGTGATCAATGTTTTACCAGGCTCTCTCCATACCTCAATTCCTAAATAGTAATGCAATTCACCCAGATCTTTCATTTCAAATTCCTGAGACAACTGAATTTTAATTTCTTCAATTAACTTGTAAGCACTGCCTGTGATAATGAGATCATCCACATATAAATATATTAAAGCAACATTTCCTTCTTCATCTTTCTTAACATACAGGTTAGGATCAATTTTGCTTTTCACAAACCCATTCTGATTGACTAGGTGACTAAAAATTTTAGTCGCCGCAATTATTTCAAGTGAATTACTACTAAAGTTGAGCAATTTTAAGTGATCGAACTAAAAATGACTAACTTAAATGACTAATTTAGTCTTGGAATAAAATATACGACTAGATAATCAGTCACTAAACTAAAAGCGACTAACTTAAATGACTAAGTTAGTCTAGGGATAAAATATATGACTAGATAATAAGTGACTAAACTAAACTCGACTAACTTAAATGACTAATTTAGTCTAGGATTAAAATATATGACTAGATAATAAGTGAACCTTTGTTTTTTTGTAGGTCATTAATTAATTAATTTTTTAATGATGTCTGAACCTTGTCTTTTTGTAAGTCAATGTTCTATTCATGTAGGAAAAAATGAGTACATATAGCCACTTAGAAAATAGGTGTTCTCACCCTGTTTGGGTTTGTTGACAAAAATTTGCATGAGATGCAAAAAAATACAAAAGAGAGACTAGGGACATTGTCCATAAATGGTTGGGCCGGAGGCGCCAAAACACATATAAAACATAAAGAACACCAAATAGCATACTAGGTGTCCGACGTGATGGATGCAGGGTTGTGTGGGGTTGTTCCTAGATGCGGTGGAGGATAAAATTCACACTGTCGATCGTGCCCTTAAAAGTGCGTCAACCAAGTCTCAAGATTTTCTACTTTCTCAGTGCATTTATTTTGGCCTCGTCAAACCACTACCAATATCTCCTGGACTTGGCACTATAAATAGTGCATTCAGTCCAATGTTTCCATCTTATCTGCATGCTCCTCACGACAGACTCTCTTAATTGTGTCCACTCTTTCCTTCAGGTTGTTGATAAGTGCATGAAAATTATCCAGGAAACAATGTTGAATAACCTACCCCTCCTTTATCTTAGATCAATCAAACCCATGATTCCCCTTGCCACCACGACCTACTCCACCCCGACGACTCTGCTTCTGAATCCTCAAACCCCCAACTCTGTTATCCCCCCGCTTAACTCCTTCACAACCCCCATGCACACCCACACTAGCGAGCCATGCATGCCCTGCAGTCTTTCCACCCCGGCGTGGAGCCGCAATGATTATTTATGAGTCTGCCACCCCCACAGGGCTATGGACGACAAGGGAGTGAGAACACCCACACCACACCGGGGGCTTCATAATTCGCTAAGGTCGAGAAACCCCGCCGTGTGTAGAGTCTAGATACTAGAACCCCCACCATAGAAAAAAACACCACGAGCAAAGGAGCCCAATGTCGCCACCCAACACCGTAGGGAAGCACGGAGAAACCTCCCACTACCAGATAAAGACTACCACCACCAAGAAAACCAAATACCATCACCCACCAAACCAACACAGGAAATTGAAAAACAAATGATGACAAGGTAGTCGACGCCTGAGCGTAACTTACCCCAGGGTAGTGACCAGCGAGCACACACCAATCCACCAAAAATTGTCGCACCCACATCGAAGGGCATGAAGGTTGGAAAAGAAGCTAGTTTTCTGCCACCACCCTCGAGGTTTCCTGGAATGCAGATTATACCTTCCTTTCTTAGCAGGAAAATACAGGCTTATCGAAAGCCAAGAAAAATGGAAATGAATGTGCTCACTTACCTTCAACTTCCTATCCTCAACCGAGATGTAAAAAATGGCTAAGAAACTCAGCAACAGGGATCGGTTAAACACATCGCACCAACAAATGCCCACGACAAGCACACACAAGCCACTCCCTTTGTAAAACTTCATGCGACGTTTACGCTTCCTCTCCAGAGGTAACCATCAGGACCAACACCAAAACAGAGTGAGGAGTCTAATGTCGGGCTCCCTCACCTTCCATCGCCTTATCCTTTCACTACCCCCAAACTCCAATGCCCAGTTATTTTTCACACGAATTTTCAATGTGAAGCCAATAACTCTCCCATTGCATGCGTTATGGTGAACGAACCAGGAGTACCATCCCTCACCCTCGCTCCACTTATATTTACTCATGCGAGACACCTTCCACATGTTGCTTAGACCTCACCACATTTGATATCAATTTGGAGAATTTTGACAATGCAATGAATACCGAAATCTGTTAGATGATTGGCACTAACTTTGATTATTTTTTAAGATTCAACAGTAGATCCTGGAAATAATAGTCAAATATCCACAATTCTTAGTTAATTTTCTACCGTACGAGAGAGATTTCATAGGGAATAGGCCTAGTGATTTCTATTTCAATGGAAGGATAACAACAATTTTTTTGGGTAATCATGGAATTTAATTCAATTTCAAATCATAGTGCGAGACCGAATTTGATGTGAGAGAAATTCTTTTGGTTGTTGCTCTGTAGACCTGTCCGAAGTGTTGTTGGAAGTGGAGGATGTCATGTTGGGAGGAAAACTAATACCAATGTTTTGTAAGAGACAATGAAGTATCATTCTAATGTGATTGGCGTAGGTGTTAGATTCAACCACATGATGTTCAACGCGAGTGCGAGCCAACTCTAGGTCCCAAAGATGCAGAGTGAGTAAATTTTGTACAACCTAGAGCGTGTCACCAATTCTTTGTCTCTCAACTACTTCTAGGATAACTACATTACGCCTGATATGTTGAAGGATGTCATGGTCAAAGAGAATCATGTGGTAATCGCACTATGGAGAGCTAAGAGGGTGACCTCTGCCCTTGCCACCGTGTTGAACATGGCCTCGTTCCCTCACCATGATAGTGTGTTGGAGAACAAATATGTTGGGGATGTGGCCTTAGATAACAACAGTAATGGAAGCATGGTAAAGCCAACTTCCCTGAGCTTAAGAGGGTTGCAAGGTGGAATGCAGGATATGTTGGTCGAAAAAATAAGTTAACATGGTGGCAAGCATTAAGTTACGTGTGAGGCTGGACACGAGAATTAGCATTAAGATGGTGCAGATGCAGAGGGCTCGATTTCTCTTTTCAACATTTAAGTTATTCACATGTTGATAAGGAGGTGGAGTGATGTCGCATAACTGTCAGTTGTTGATGGTGGTCATGCCAGCATTAAATTGCTTACTAAAATGCATTTGGAAAGTGAGCACCTCAATCTAGGTGGAAATTTCACAATTTAATTGTTGAAATTTTTTTAATACTTATAAATTTATCCATACATTTAAAAAAAAAAGATTCAACAATTTTTAAATATATTTTATTAAAAAAAATCAATAAAATATTATTTTAAAAAATAAATAAATAATATATATACATTAAAAAATATTCAACAATTTCTAAATATAATTCACTAAATAAAAATCAATAAAATATTATTTAAAAATTAAATAAATAATATATATACCTTAAAAAATGATTCAACAATTTCTAAATACAATTCACTAAATAAAAATCAATAAAATATTATTTAAAAAATAAATAAATAATATATATACATTAACAAATGATTCAACAATTTCTAAATATGATTCACTAAATAAAAATCCATAAAATATTATTTAAAAAATAAATAAATCAAGGTTCTTTGTCCATACTCCATCTGCGTGAGATTGGGTGCGAGTCATTTTTCATTGTGAAATTTTCAAATAGGTATCAATATCAAACAAAGGGTTAGGCGGGAGTCATTTGAAATTCTCAAAAAGGGAAACAAAAGGGTTTACATTGTGTGGTTTGCTTCATCGAGCTTGCCCTGCAATATCACCTGCGGCAACAATTTCTACATATCAAATGGAGTTTTGAGGGTGTGGAGGTAAAATATGGGGAGGTTCACAGTTGTGATCTTGGAGATGGTATGGTAAATATATGCACTTATTGCAAGCAGCCCAGGGTCAGATTCGAAATGCATAAGAAAATGAGGGCGTTCTCCTCAATGTTCCTGTTGATAACAAGAAAATTGTGCTTGGTGCACTTGCATACGGGAAATGTGGCCAGTTTTCGTTGGATATTAGGTTTTTTAAACCGTTCAAGCTTTCACACAATTGCACCACACGAAGAATCACACAGGTATATTTTGTATCCATTTTTCAAAGCTTTGAAACCTGTTTTTTTGCCATCAAGAATTTAATTTTCCAGATGGGACCAACATCTCCTGTTTTGCAACTAAATATAGTTGTATGTCTCTCCTTTGTAGATCCTTAAAATCCTTGCAAGGGATTTATTTTTCTTTCTTTCCCAAAGACCTTAGATGATAAAATCATTGGAGGGGGCTGGGTCACATGAATCTGAGCTCTAATGGCTTCTTCTAGGGAGCATCATCCTCCCAAAGCAATAAATTAGAAAACAAAAAACACAGATGTTGTTTTCCTAATGCCGTGAAACCCCTAAATCCCAACTGCCCGTCCGATAAATATTTACTGTTAGAATTTTTTAACTCCTGTATTTAGTCTACAATTCCGACGGAAATGCATCGAAGTAGTGGCCTAAAATGTATGATCAATACGGAAATAATACAGTACCGTGTGGTCTATGAAATAATATAGTACCGCATGATCAATAAGTCTGCAAGGGTCCTCAGCCTCCCTTACAATCAACCAACCAACCTCTATCCACTGCTTCTATCCACTATTGACACTGTTCATTGTTGTCCTCTGCTTTTGCACCTCCTGCTTCACCGCTTCTGGTCTACTGCACTTTTGTTACACAATTTCTATAAGGTCATACATCAATCAAGGTCAACATCAATGTCATCACTACAGCAAGGTCACGGTTGTCATCAAATCATTGCTCCAGTAATGTTGTTACAACTTGACTGGCACAATACTACTGTCATAATGTCCCTATCTCAATGTCACATATACATCACAGTCACTTCTATATAAGGTTTCTATCGTGTCAAGGGTTACAGCCATTTGCCAAGAACATTGTTATTGTCATGTATTGAGAGCGTTGTCATTAGAATCATTGTCATATCAAATTGCATGCTAGGTTCACCAAGTTACTGCCATATACCAAGGTTTCTCCCACATCAAAATATTGTTGTCAAGGTAGGGTAGAAGATAAAGGAAGATCACTGCCATCAACAAGGTCACTTCAGATCACTTACAAGGTTACTATCAAATATTTTGTTGTATCAACAGATTACTTCCAAACTAGGTCACTATCATATATCAAAGATATTGTCATGTAATCAAGGTTATATCACAACACCACTGCCATAATTGTATCAATGTCACAGGTGTCATCAAAATTGGTGATGTCATCAAAGTCATGTCAAGAGGTATCATCATTTATTGTTCAGTCACATATCTCTGTTATGAATACTTTGGTATACATTACTGTCCAACTTATCACATAAGCTACTGCCCAGTTATCACAATCACCAAGGGTCCCTTAGAGTCATACAGTCAAGGAATAATGCTATCATGAGCTTACTAAAATTTCACTGTTCATTCAAGGTTTCATTTCCATAATAAAGCAATGTCATTATACTGTTGTTCTTCACTGGCATTGCTTCTATCATGCATATCACAATGTCAACCCTTGCAACCCATAACTCAGCTTCAATATCAGCATATATTCCATTGCAAACCCTAGCTTATCAATCAAGTCTTGGAAATATATCTACACCAGCATACAAAATGAATATGTTCTACAACAAAGACATACTCATGTTGGCAATCACTTCTGTTTAGAACCTCAATCAGTGCACACTCCCAAACACAATTGTTTATGCACTGTTAATATGAGACCATTCTGCTGTCAATTGTCATCAAGATTACTTGTGGCCTTAGGGTCACTGCACTTTTCAAATCCTAGCATAAGTTTCGACAACAACCTTCAGTGATTTGAATTACAGGACAATACATAAATATTGTTGTATCATGCACACTACTACTACTGGCAGTTCTCATTGCTCAGCCATGTATCACGTAGTCAAACAGAGGCACAATTGCCATATTGAAAATTCCATACAGGGTTACTGCTACATCAAGTATCTATGAACCATAACACATCACTACTGATTATTGTAGATAACACCCTACAGATTTCGTAGTTCATTGATACTGTTGCATCTTTCTAGTAGAAAAACTATTGTTGTATATGGGTCACGTTACTATCAGGTCACTTCAGGCTACGGTTAACAATGTCACTAGAGAGTCACACCTTCAGGTCACATGTCTTATAAATTACTTGCTCACAATCATAAGGTTCCCTTGTCATATAGAGACAACTCTAGTTCTTCAGATCTGGATCTTTATTCCAGGGTGGAACTTCTTGTATTTTATAACATTCGGCACAGATCTGGCATGTTTTACAGGGCCGCAGGCTTATTTGCTACAAGGTGTCTTTCCTACAACTAATGCCAAACATCTTGATGTGTTTTAGCTCAGATCCTCTGTTAAGTCGCAGAAATAATACTAAGTCTCTACCACTTGCTGCTTCATTGAATACTTAAACTGCTGATCAACCCTTTTATACAGAGATGACAGACTTATACACTCAGAGACACAGTGATGTAGGCCGCATATATTTTGATGTTATCTCATTGGCTTTTTCGTTGGTTCTGAAGAATCATTAGTTTAGGTTTGCAGGGAATCCAATGCCAAACACAACTGCTCAGAACTATTTTGGCAGCTTTTGGTGACTTGATCACAGGTCTACAATGATCAACTCAAAGTAAGGACTTACATTATTACTAGGTGTACAAAATGCATAGTTTTGCAATACTACTCCCTGTGATGAGTCTTTGACCTGTTCTTAATGTCAAGTGCCAAAAAGGATTCTTAGAGTTGCTGTTCCTGAAATTAATCAAAACCGAACAATTCTTCAGTGCCCCACGAAAATTTGTGAGGGAATGCTTCTACAACGGCACCTACAAACAATCGACACCCAAAAAATCCCAAACAAATGTATAACCCTTAAACCCCAACGAATGCCATTACCCCAAAAGTACAAATTTCAACCATTAACCCTCCTCGTCAGATCTATCAAAGCTTCCATAGGGAGGCAAATAGAAGAGTCGAAGAATTTTTCGATATTCATGAAGAGCAAGGGCACGCCATTTTATAGAGGCTGAGGAGCCCTTATGTTGGACCAACCTACTATAAAGAATATATTAATTTTCAGACTATCAACTAATCTTATTTTCAAACTGACTCTCTTAGTGCCATAAAATAATCACACTCATATCCAAAAATTATTCCCTTGGACCATAATAGTTTTTAAAGTCTGGACCAAGAATTAATGTACATTTAATTCAATAAATTATTCTCTTGCTTTTGGAACATAAAAAATTCCTTTAACTACTAGAATTACCTTTTCAACCTTAATAATTTTCTTCTAAGCCCAAGAATTAAAGATAAACTGCCATGTCACCTTAGTTAAATTAGTCAATATTATGCTGCCACATCATCCATGCTTTGGGATCAAAGTAAATCTGCCACATTAGCCGCCCTTGGGGTTTTGGACCATTGGTTGGGGTTTGCAACTTTGACCAAGCATATTTCTCCAACCATGAGGCACTAGGTTTTCCTTGGAGGCCGTTGCTAGTGGACTCTCCCCGTCATCCGTTGATATATGGAGCGTCTCGGATGTTATAGAAGAGAAAAAAATTTGAGTTGATTTGGGCTGTTTGCAGAAACTCTGCTATTGCTATTATGTGTCTAAGACGAGATTAGGCATGAGTATCGGTGACAGAGGGGGTGGGATTTCAGATTTTTCATGAATTGATGAATGGGTATCTAGTTTTGTCTTTGGATTCTGAATTGCTGGGGTATGGGATTTCTCATTAATTGATGAATGGGTACCCAAATGAGAGGCTTAGATGCTCAAAAGGCCAAAATTGCAATGGCAAGGGTCGTTGCCAGAATATGTGTCTGATTTGAAGCTAATACAATCTACTATCGGGGTCTAGGAGTTTAAGGTGTCTATTTTTGTGAATATGTCAGGTGTTGCTTGTATAGTCTAGTTAGAAGTTTCTTTTTTTTTAATGAGCCTTTTAGTATGTATGTGATTGAAATGCCATGGATGGATAAATTATTATGATCGTCAATCAGGAGATGGGGAATAGGATTAGATATATGATGGTTTTTACGTATTAGAATGGGTGGTTCATGAGAATTGGTAGTCCGAATCATGTCATCTGATCCATACATGGTAGCTTAGTTTATAACTGAAGTGGTTGGTCAAATTTGAAGGTTGTTGCTAACTTCTACATTGGTCCATCCATCAGAGACAATGGACACCCCATGCTCATTCCACAAATTTGTCATTCTAGCCAAAGAATGGTTTATTTTAACAAATCTATTTTATTCAAGATGCACCTCTTTGGACATGATCATTAGAGCCATGACCCGTTATGGATTCAAGGTCTGGGGACCTGGCTTGCTTTGGGTTGATTGGGATAGGATAGAGTGATTCTAAAACCTTATATCACGATGCTTCATCTGCTGCTAACATGCAATTCCTCAATCTATCATCTAGGTGGAGTTCAGGTTATTGCTTCAATAGACCCCTCCTTGGTGTAGTTGTTGTGGGTCTTCTTAACTGCTTCAGTTAGTGGCCGTTTCTATCAATCAACTTGCCCTTTTTAGGTAATATTTGGACACTCTAGGTCAGCTCCTACTATATAAATGTGACTTAACCTAGGATATTAGAGAGCATATCTACAAACTACATCCAAATCACTTGGATTTCCCTCCTTGAGGGCATTAGCTTGAATATGTCATTTTATTATTTTGAGTGCTTTATGTAGCTAAGGGATTCCCCTTGTTTCATTCAGAGTGGGCTCCCACTAGCTTTGGTTTGAGATAGGTCATTGCATCACACACCTCAAATGGAATTTTCAGCTATGTGATTTACAAGAGATCAAGTTGGGGGAGCACATTGTCTTCAAATGTTCCATCTATTAGGAGATAGCACTGTTACATATTTATTGGATATATTATTGACTGATAACACTTGCTATGTGGTTTTTTTGTGATGACTCATATATTTTTCATCAATTTTAAAGTTCTGTTTGTTGCCTAGAGTCTGTAGCCCATGGATTAAGAACTAGGTCTTGCCTAGCTTTCCATTTTAAATCTTAAAAGACAAAAACAATATCATTTTGAAATTCTGTTTTTTTAGCATTTGAAGGACAGATCTGTAGGCTTATCATGGATTCCTCCCTTATGTTGGAGGAGAGCTAGCCTTATGTGAGAAAATGGGCATTGGTGCAGAGAATGAGTTTCCCCCGGTTTCACTTTTAACTCCATAGCTCTGATAAGTGAGAGTAGAACAGGGCATCTGAGCAGCCTGCAAGCAGTTAAAAGTAGTGGGCACTGAAGATAACTCTTGTGGCTATGTAGACTGATCTGCAGAAGCTGAAACATCAATTTCTAAGTGTGGTGACAGAGAGAAGGCAAGCCAGTTATTCATATATTTCATTCTCTAGCACAGTTCTGCAGCCTTGTTCTTCAAGTAAGAACACCAAACACAAAATAGTTGTTGAGAGACCACTTCAACAGTTGAGCCTGCACAACCTTAAAAACATGGGAAGAAAAAAAATTCAAAATAAAATCTTCTCCTTGGGCTTTGATGATTGGTTAATCATTTGGAAAATGAGTGGTGAAATCCACTTGGGGTAGAAGGTTCTGAGGCCACTGAACGGCCCTTGTGTGCATAAAAATGGGTAGCAAATATTTAAGCCAAAGCCAAGCTCTCACACCAGACTTTGCTATAAACAGCCCCACTAAATCAAAACCCAAGAAAAACAGCCAAACCCTCAGACCTCAAAAAAAGAATAAAAGAGGTTCTTTTTTCTAAAAAAGTGCTCACCCTTCTCATATTGGGATTGGTGTAAACACAGTGAAAGAGCACTGGATATATATATATATATATATATATATATATATATATATATATACATGCTGGATAACTTGCTAAGCTTGAGAGTTCAGCTTCAGGTCTATATATCTCTATTCATACTGCACGGTCTTTGTGCTCAAGGCAGAGCATCCATAATAATAAAATTTTCAACTTGCATACCTCTTGCCCCATAAAGACTGTTAAACTTATCGGGTGTGAACAACAAAAGTAGGCACTACTTTTCTTTGCTGGCTTCTGCTACCACTACTACTTGATTACAGGGTTCCAGGTGTGTTTTGGGTGGCAGAATATGAACAGGATGGCAGTGATAGGACCGAAGGCCTTGTCACTTCAAGGTTAGTACTAACTCGGATCTAATTAACTCATCTGTTCACTCAATTTAGACAATTTAAAAATACGATTTCAGGGATTAGGGTAACACTCAAATTTAAATTTAAATTATTCATTGGTGGACTCGGTCAATTGACACCACCTGCTCTGCTCTACTTCTCTGGTAGTTCATCTTAGCATAGATTATAAGAAACATAATATGATATTTACTAATATTTTTGTAAAGAATATATGGGTGGAAAGAATTTGGCATCTTTTAGAAGCCTTTCTCTGAATCACTTCACTTGATTGGCTAGTCTGAAAGGGTTTCTAGCATCCAAATTTTTTGTCTATCTCACCATATTGGTTGAAATCGACTAAGCCATAAATACCCTCTCCAATGGGAACATTATTTGTTCCAATTTCAAATGAGAATGTATCACTAATATAAGACATATAAATCTCTAGATTCAGTGCCAACATTTTCCACTTTATCATCCCCTCATTGGAAACAAAAGACATTTTTACAAACTGATCAAGATCAGTATTTTCAGTAGAAGACCTATCAACATGAAGACTATTATGGTGAATGCAACTATGAAGTGGCAAATACATACAATATGATAAATATTTAGATATATCCTTAGCTCCTTCAGCATAAAATAAGTGCCCTGATCAAGCATACCTCCATGGCCCACCACCCATATTGCCCTCCATGTCCCAATTGGTTATCAAACTAATTGTAATTTTACTCAACATCTCAAGCATAAAAAACATAAGAACCTGGAGCTACAACTGGGGATGATTGTTCCACAGATATGCACTCGCCTCTAACATAAATGAGATGCATTCCATTGTTTGGTAAGATTACCATCAATGCCAAAATCAAAGGCAAAACCAAATGCCAGAGATACAAAGAAACCCATTTCAATTGATCCAGATGCAATCCAAAAGGAAGCAGAAATAAATGTTCTTCTTGTGCCTTCTTCCCCTAGTGTTTCTCCTGATGCATTGAATCCATTGCTTTCTCCTTCTCCCTTACACCCTTTCTTTCGAAATTCAACTGTCCCAGTCATATCAAGGCTTTGTGCTTTCAATATTTTAAAGCAACAACATATATAGTAAGTGGAATGGTAGTTTAGTGTTGGAGCTCACTAGCACCATACCTGCGGAATGTGATTTGTTGTCCACAACAAGAGACAATGTTTCATATCCTTATTGGGAAGTCCAACAAAATCAATGTGTGGCTTATTTGAATACAACAGTTGCAAATTATTGATTTTCATACGTTCAAAATATCTTGACAAGTGAGGGTGCAAATGAGATTCTTCCTTTGATTTTTTCTGCTAAACCATCAACTCTCACTAAAGGCTCTAGTCCTATTAAGAGCGTAAAATAGGTTGAACAACAAATTAATGGGAGTAAACTTTTGACTGGTTGCAAAACAGTGGATCTAGTGAAAGAATGTTGCAACACTAATTATCAACCTGCCATCTCAAAAGTTGAAAGAATACTTTATTTTAAGGTGCCTAGGTTATTTATTCCGGATGCTGTGTGAGTGTCACCTGTTAAACAACCTATAGTGAATCATTTTGAGAGTGTTTTAATGTTTCTTTCAATGGATGGCAAGCCATATTACCTTTAAAAAATCCAAATTAGTTCTGAGAGTTCTTTTCAATTGCAATGTGAATAGAGTATGTTATATATTTTCCATGAACCCTTTAAAGGTGTCAAGAAATTGTATTTTTTCAATATTGACTATTTTAGGCTAAGGCCAACCTAGTCAGCTTTCTTGGATTTTTGGCCATGTTATTAGAACCCCATTGTCGAGGTTCCTAGTGTAGTCAATGTTCTTTATCTACGTTGTGTTCACTCTTTCAAATGAAAGTGCAACCCACACCTAATCCAATATACCATCATTTTGACATGAGTAGTTGACCCACATGGTAATTTTGACTAATCAATAATCATTAAATTGTGCTTTGTCAATTTTAGATCTTTGGCGATGTTATTAGACCCCCTTTTCAAGGTTCTTAGTGTGCTTGATGTTCAAGGTGATCAAAGGTTATAGAGATTTTGCCACTTTTAGTGGTATGTATAAGTAATTGATTGATTTCTAGTAATAAAAGTTTGTTCCAATTATATATTGTGCGAGATTTTAAAAGCCTGAAAAAATATCTATCACTTTTCGGATAATATCATTGGATTGTTTACATATATAATCACAAAATGGTCTGCATTTGTTGATGCATTGGTGAGAAACCAGTCCTCATTCTTTGTATTTCAGGATTGTTCCTGGAATCCCTAGTTATTGGTGAGACACCAATCCTCATTCTCTGCTCAACTTTTGCTACCTTCTTTGCCAGTGCATTCTTCAAGCTAGCAATCTGCAACATCAAAGATCAGGAAACCTTTGACTCTTGAGTGCTCTAGAGGACAGCATTCATTATCAATATTCTTCAACTACTCATAGGTCCTCAAACAAACAGACCAAAATATCCCTTGTTTTTAGTCCTTTTGATCCATGGAGAACAAATAAGACTATCATTCAGAAAGCAACATATTTTTCAAGAATCATTCTAACACAAACCTGTTCTTTTAGCTCCCTAACTTGACCACTTTCCTTGTTGGAACGTGCAGCACCAAGTTCAACAGTTGCAACCTTCTTTGCAAATTTTAGAGTGTTGATTGTCTCCCCACGTGCATCTAATTCAGGACTTATGTGCACAAACATTAGAGTTACAAACATTAGATTTTTTGCCTGTCCACCTTAAGAAAAAAGTCCAACATCATTACCACCCCAGACTAGAGAAAAGTGGTAGTTTCCTTCCATAACTATTCATCAAGGAAAATATTGAATTTGTTACCTAAAGAATCCTGAAGGAGTTGTGTGAGCTTGCTATTTCGGTAAGGAACATGAGAACTCTTTTGTGCAAGAGCAGCAATAACGTCTCCTAAAGCTGAAAGTGATCTGTTAATATGTCGTGCCTCCTTTAACCTATCTCTGGTGGCCTCGGATTTGTCAACTCTCTCACTTCCAGCAAGGTCAACAAGATGAAGACACCCTCGAAGAATTGTTCCAGAAGTAAGATCTCTGCCCTGAACATGCACTGTCAAAATACTGCAAACAAAACAATGTTTTTATTGTTTGAAGATAGGTTTCAAGAGAGACCAGTATTATTTAAATTCTCCGAAGATTGTGTTTAAAACTTGTGCGAACGGCTGCTCCGATCATTCAGAGTAGTTGCTCCCACAACACGGTTCTTGTGTCCAAGGTTGATTAACTCCATCACAGCAGATGTAGATGCAACGGGTATTAGATTTGCATCTGGCACATTGAGTCCATTCTGCTATGAATTGTTGCGGATTTCCAATGTGCTATGAGTCAAGGATTATTTTATTCTGAGAAACTGAAATCCAAAGATTTAAAAACAAGAAAGACAACTCCATATGATCAAGAAGGATGTCTTTTATTGGAACTGTCTGAAACAAGAAGACCCTGAACTTGTTCATTGTATATTTCAATCATTTGAACAACAACCTCATATATAAAGGTATCCTTTCTTTTTTTTGATATCTGTAATACATCATTCAAGAACCCCAATTGTCCTCTGTAATCACCTTAGGAGTCAGCAGGAACATCACCAAGTGTTGAGGGGGCTCTGAGACCAACTTTTTGAAAGCAAGACAGGGCATTAATAGGTAAATAAATTCTCTCTTTCAACTTTCCACCAGTTGACCCTTTGGCATTTTAGACTTTCCTTTGGAGCCGAAGCATAAGAACCAACCTCTCAAATCTTCATGTGGCCATTTTTTCTTAATATGCTGCAAGCATTCAAAACCCTTATGTGAAACATTTTCTGCCTGTTGAGGTGTCGAGGCAGTTTCCTTCTCTACGGGATCAAACTTTTGTTAGTATGAGAAAAATTGATCACAGGTTATAAGCTAATCTGTTTTTTCAGTTTTACCCATAATTTTAGAATGAATTAAAAAACACAGCTTCAACAAATTCTGCATAAACTGAAAAAATCGCTGTGTGCAGAATAAGCTCTATAGCATCCTGCAGGTTGATTTTGTGAGATTTATCTGGCACAAACCTCTGGATTCTTGTGCTGCTGAGTTGTCAAATATTTGAAAATAAGTGAAGCGCTCTTGTGCTGCTGAATTGTCAATTTTGTTACATTTCAGGCTGGAGTGATAGAATATTTTTAATGTGTGATAACATATCTTCACCAGCAGGTGTCAAATGTGCCTAGCCCAGGCAATTAAGTAATCATAGTTGGGAATATCTTGAACAAATGTAAATATTTTGGCTTGGCAGGGCCTACTTAGTTTTAAGAATAATTGTTGGGAGAAGTCTTGAATGAACAATAGAGTCTCCATCTAAGAAGAAATTTCGAAAGGAAGGCCCAATGATATAGACAATGATAATTTCAAAGCCGAACACAATACCATATACAAAACTAACTAGATATAAAGAGGCAAGGCTTCAACTGTTGCAAGTAAGAAAAATACACATAATCAAAACTCATAGAATGTCTGTGTGAGCAGTCGTTATTAGATATACCATATTAGGGCAACGGTTAAATTATAGCCCTCATAATATTGTGTTGTTGAGAAATTTTGAAGATGGAACTAAGATCATTCTAGATTGTAAAGCTTCCAAATGGACCTAACAGCTCGACCATGAAATAAAATCAAAATGGGATCCAAAAAATAAATCACTCAACTGTAGGCAGCATAACTTCTTTGCAGATCATTCCCTTTCAATACACTGAATTCGGCAAGTACAATGGAAAATATGACTGAGGATATAATCATAATCCCCTTTCCTACAATTGACAAGATGACTGATGTCCATATTCAATTCAGCTCTAGAAGCAAAGATCACCCCAGAAAAATGTGAAGTTAGGACCAGTCTAGACAAGCAAGGCACAAAAATTAGAGCAAAGTATTTCTAGGCAAGAATTTCTTCAGCAGTGAACTCATTACCTTATTAGTTTTGCAAGACAGTGCTTCAAACTGCAATTGACTAACTAGAAGATGGTTGTTATTACCATTGTGTATGTCTTTCCAGAACCTGTTTTCCCATATGCAAAAATGAAAACATTGTAACCATCCAGAACAAATCTGATCAATGGCCTAGTATCCAAAAACACTTCCTCTGCAATTCAACATGAATAATGTTATGATTTAAGAGATTTCACCTTACAATCATGTAAAAGGTTTTCAACACTCTAAAAAGAGAGCCAACCTTGAGTAGTAGATGCTCCAAATACTTTGTTGAATGTGAATGATTTACGTATATCCTTTCCTTGCTTTGCAGGATTTGTAATCATAATTTGACCATCCTCCCCAATATAATCCACTGTACTCTGATAGTTGGATTGGCCAGGCAAGAGTGGTCTGACTATGCAATACACCCTTATGCTTCCTAAGAAGAATAAGAAACATAGACTTAGCATAAATTTGTTATCCTATCAAATGGCATCTGTTGTGCTTTCACTACCAGCTTGATCAAGCAAGTATGCCTTGCCTCAACTTCTAAGTTTATGTTTTATGAGCAGAATAAGATAACACAACACCATGCAAGAAGAGGCCAGATTAAAATCAGATTACATAATTTGATATTCTCTTCCAGAATTGCTAATTCTCATCTTCCAGGCCCGAGGCAAGGTCGAACACTCAATTCAAACACAGAGCCCACAATCACAGGAAGATGGAGCATAGATAAGTTGTTCATACATCTGAACCTGTATGGAAGCAATCTTACCCAGTTCATTCATCCATCTCCTACTCTTTTGAACAAACCTCGTTTCCAACTTCCCAATTAGTGGGAGCACAAGCTTCTTTAAATGCACAGTAAACTGCCCTTTTCTAGCATTTTTTGGCCTTTTATGTTCCTACTACAAGCTGTGGATATGTTCCCCCCACATCGAATTAGCTAAAACTATTCATTCGCACTGTATTGGGAATAAAGATGCAACAGATTTGACATATACAATTTAAAGGGACCCCTAATTCCTACTCCAT
>JAXQQM020076731.1:0-134848 GCA_034641835.2 Pinus albicaulis
CACATGTTAGTTCCAGTGGAGACCCAGTGAAGAGATAGGTGAAAGGGCAAGATGGACTATCCGTTGTGACGATAGTGATGCATTGATTGCACCACACACACATTGGAGTTGCCAATGAGGATTGTGCAGAGCAAGCAAGGTATATTAGAATTCATTCAAGGGTCTTCTTCAGCAGGGATTGCACAATGGAGGCAGGCTATCAAGTGGAAAGAAATCAGTGCATGGATTTGCATATTTCTTCTGATTAGTGTGTCACGATTGATTGTATTGAGAGCTTGATGTACAAAGCTTTGTATGAGATTGTTACATTATCTCCATGATACATAATATATGATAGTTGGAGTTTTCAGATTTAGGCTTTCCTGTTAAACAACTACGTTATGTGTGATTATTTTTATTGCTTCATGTGTTTGCAATTTGATTTTAAATTTCCACAAAAGATAAACAGTGGAAGGATTTTGTATTTAGCAAGAAGATAAAATATTTTTAGATTAGGAGAATCTGGATATATACATGCATCCTGTATACAATTTCTACATGGTATCAAAGCAGTGTTAATTCTTGAAGATTGCAATTGTGAAGAATTGCTATGTTTGTGCTAGTGGACAATTTGAATTTGCTGCAGAAAATTCTTGGTGCAATAGTTGAGTATACATTGAAATGTCTTTCAATGGGTTGCGATTGGAGTATACCCTTGATGGTAGCTCAAATTACATAGCCTGGAAGGATCGGATGGAGGCATTGTTGGAAGATAGTGTACTGAAGGAGTTCATCAATATTGATGTTTCTAAGCCGGGATCTAGTGATGCTGCATTACTTGAAGCATGGCAAAAGATGGTAGCAAAGACAAGAAGAATTATGTTGGAAGGTATGAAGGACCATATTGCATCCATCCTTCATGGGAAAGCCACTCCATTTGCAATTTCGAAGGCTTTGATAGATTTTTTCCAAAGCAGCAATGACCAGAGGAAGTTGGCGCTGAAAGATAAGCTCAAAAAAATAAAAATGGAGAAGGGCGACAGTATTCCAAAATATCTCAGGAAGTTTGTCCACTGTAGGGATGAACTGGGAAGTGTGGAGATTACTATCGATGATGAATACTTGGTGAGCTTGACTCTCCTTGGGCTTCCAAAGAGTTGGCATAGCTACGAAGGCTCTGTCAATGGACGGGAGAAACTACCAAGATGGGAGCGACTTTGGTCGTATCTTGTGCAGGAGGAGATAAGGTGAAGTACCAGGGATGGCTTTTCATAGAAGAATGAAGATGAAGAGAATTGCACTTTGGCTTCCAAAGCAAGGAAAGGGAAGGGGAAGAAATCCCGTCCAAAATCCAAACTAAAGGAAAAAAGCAGGATTTTTCCAAGGTGAAGTGTTTTCACTATCACGAACATGGGCATTTCGCCACTAGCTGCCCACAGAAAAAGAAGAACAAGAAAGTTGCTAGAGCTGCAGCTGGAGAGGCCTTAGCCTCACAATTTTAACTTGATCTCTCTTTGATCACATGCTTGGTTTCAAGCTCAATGGCATAGGTGTGGTATCTTGATAGTGGTGCATATTTCCATATGACGGGAGACAAGGAGTTGTTTACTGACTTGGAGGTGAAGGACCTTCAAATGCATATAGAGATGGGCGACGATGGTCGATACAATGCGACTAAAATTGGGACCATAAAATTTTAGAGGAAGTCTGGTAATCCATTTATGTTCAAAGATGTTATGCATGTTCCAGGTCTGAAGTAGAACTTGGTCTCGGTCGCAATGTTGGAAGACAAAGGTTATGACGTTGTTTTTAGCGATGGAAAAGCTTTCCTGTGACATAAAACAATAGGTCAAGCTTTGTATGATATTTTTACATGATCTCCATGATACATAATATATTATAGTTGGGGTTTTCAGCTTCAGGCTTTCCCGTTAAACAACTGTGTTATGTGCGATTGTTTTTATTGCTTCATGTGTTTGCAATTTGATTTTAAATTTCCACAAAAGATTAACAGCGAAAGGATTCTGTATTTAGCAAGAAGATAAAATATTGTTAGATCAGGAGAATCTGGATATATACATGCATCTTGTATATAACTTCTACAATTATTTCCTTGACTAATGCAACAACTTCTGGTTTTAATAAAACCACCCTTATCTCTAAATTATGACTCATCCAGCTACTAACTACAAACAAAAACTACTCTCTTGAGTCATCCCATTTCTTCAGTGATAAGTTTATATATTCATCATTAGCTAACACCTAACAACTAGTTATATTCCTATCTATGCTTGCTAAGAAATAAACACTTTTTACATGAAATCTAGAATGGCCCCTCCTTGCGCTGATGTCTAGACCTTTAGGTCTGAATAGAGACTTCGAACTTGATCTTAAGAGCCAATTCTCCTGCTTCATAATCCTAAAGTTCTAAAAGTATAAATTAATTGTTTTACGATTTAGTTTAATTTGACATTTTTTTTCACTTTTTTGAGAGGATGTATAGATTAATATATAAAGGAAAGTCATCACACTCATTAGATTAAAGGATTGGTTGTTCTCCTAGAATTTAACTTAGATTTTGCCGATGTAAACTAGCTTTATTTTCATGTAAGGTCCATAGGATTTTATCCTTTTATTCTATTTGCAACCTTTTTTTCTTTATTTAATAATATGTTATGTGAGGAAAAACTTTCAACATGATATCAAAGCCATGTTGAATAATTTTGGAAGAATTGGTGATGTATTGAGGAAGAAAGGAAATCTCCACAACATCACCCTATGCCTCTCCAAATTTAAAGGTAGTAGTATTGATGTAATCTTGTTGTCAATTCAATAAGGAAAATGTTATTTTTATTACAACAAATCTTTTTGTTTGTTTGTTTCAAGTTTTAGTAAAGAGATATCATCATTTTCACTAGTTAAAAGTATTGTATTATATCTTATTCTCTTCTTGAATCAGTATAACTAGTTTTTTTTATCATATTTACCTTGTTTTACAAGTAGATCCATAGTAATCTAATTTGTGTTTGTAAAAAAATTATTTTTCATATTTTAGATTTCATTAAAAGCATTTATTTCAATTATAATTCTATTATTTTTAAGTATCACACTGATATTTTGGATAGATATCAACAAATTCACTGCTTTTCAAATTTATTAGAGGGCTCATAACGTATAAATTGCTTCAAATCTACTTATAATTTTTTACAATTAAAATGATATTGTAGATTTTGAATTTTTCTTTAAGCTTCATCTATCATTTTTTATTAAAAAATTGTAAAGTAGTGAAATTTCAAAGGCCAAATTCCCACAATCACCTTCATGCATGTCTAATGTCCACACCATTTGAATTTAGAGTTGGTTTCAGAGACTCCCCGAGTAGTGCTTGTTGATGTTTATATGCACTAGATCATCTATCCATAAGGGAAAAGTTACATCATTTTGATAGATAATAATTTGAAGTTGTTTCCCTCTATGGGTATTAAATTGGAAATTTGTATCAATTCTTATATTTGTCCCAGTGGGTTATGGGCCCACACTTATTACCAATGTGCATGACTCATTGCAATACTAGATCGTATTGCAACCCAACTGCTTATCACATATCACATCTTTGGCTCCTTGCAAATTAGTTCATCACAATCTTAGATCCTTAACCGATATGCGTTATGCGCTAAAATCTCGACCATCCATCACTCAACTCGATCCTGCGACTTAATCTCGTTTTTCCATCACAACCTCTTCCAATATGGAAAAAAAATGCTTAAGTCGACACCTTTGAATGCTTCCTCCACTAACATAGAGCCTCGACTCATAACTAGAGTCATATCACATTGTTAAAGCTCAGGATGAGTGTACTATCAAACCTGAGTGTGATGCCACTCATCGCTTGACACGTAGCTCTCAACACCATGGGAAAGGTTTTTTAAACTCCTTGAATTTCTGACTGCGAAATGAACCCTCATTCACCCATCTCTAGTTTCAATTCGCGATATAATCACAAACATTCATCCTCGTCACTCATGCGCTCATTGGCTTTGACCTCCCATGTCATCTCTTGACTATACACATCAACATTTGACCGATTTATCATCAAATTATCACTATTGATCAACTAGGAAATGCATAGCTATTGTCGATATACTGTGTATTCATTCTTCACACAACTCTACATGAAACCCTCCATATCTCTGCCTGCAACTTCAAGAAATCTCTTCATAGATTCTTCTTCACAACCGTTAGGTGACTAACATCCTTTGTTTCACCCTTATACCCCAGTTAAATCTATGTGCAAGGCAATAACACATCGCCTGCCACTTCTCTAAACTCAGAACCCATGCTCTGTTTTCAATTTTGACCTACACAAAGGTCATTTCCATTCATTTTCTATTGTCCAACTTCTCCTATAGAGACATAGTTCATAGTTTATATCTTTGATTGTACTCACTCAAATTCAACAAATAACTATAATATTATACATATAAAATTCTACTCAGTTATTTAACCCCAGGACTGGAATCACACAATGATTCTACCAAGTCACTCCCTTTCAAGTCCTTCATTCATACAGAAAAATACCTTGCTCACCCATTAGGATTCATGTGACAGTTAACCAATCACACAGATAATTATGTTCATCAAAGCGCTCAATCATAGTTTATTCAACTCAAAATAGAGAGAAAGAACATAAATATTATGAACCTGCCTTCTCATTAGAGAATAAAACTGTACATGCTTAACAAAAAATCTTGATTCTACTCTGTCTATGGCCTGATATATCTTTCAATGACCATCTTCTTTGAATTCTCACTCTCTGAGTTTAGTTGCCACTACCACTCGATGCTTTTAATTTGATATTTACAAATCTGAGCTTATCCGTCTCTCACAGCCAACTCCTACAAACCTGTAATTAGTGTTGAGATTCAACAAGATGATGAGCTTAGTGAAAATCAGTCACCTTCACTAAGTGGGGCCCGCAGGCCATTTTTAGGTGTAAGTCTATTTTTAGACTATGTCTATTTTTAGACATGGTGATCATATTTCAGAAGTTGCAGGATGCTATTTGTCGATGGTTGGTCAAGTTGGAAAAATCGATGAAATTATATTTTTAGATTATTGGGCTTATTCTATTTATAGATCTTCGATCTAAAAAGAGAATTCTTGATTATTTTTAGCTCTTAATAATAATCTGACATTAAACATCAACTTATTCTCTTGGAGCACTTAATTTCAGTGTACAGATTTGTCAAATCAATGGGCTGAATAAATTACACAATTCCTAGGGTTTAATGGTGGTTCATGCATGGAGGACTCAGTTAGAACTGAAGTGGCAAAGTTATGACAGAGTTGGAAGAGTAGTTCATGGAGTTTTTATTCAGTTTAATTTAGTTAATGGAGTTAAACTCAATTGAGCTAGTTGTATCTAGTCTAACTGAATGACACACTAGTGAGAGTGGAGTGAATTAATTAGTTAATTAATTCACAAATAATAACTCATTAATCAGCTGAACAAATACAGCAGTTAACTACAGTGCATGTCAGTTCAAGTGGATACCCAGTGGAGAGATAGGTGAAAGGGAAAGATGGACTATCCGTTGCGACGATAGTGATGCATTGATTACACCACACACACATTGGAGGTGCCAATGAGGATTGCGAAGTGAAATCAAGGTAGATTAGAATTCATTCAGGGGTATTCTTCAGTAGGGATTGCGCAGTGGAGGCTGGCTATTAGGTGGCAAGAAATCAGTGCATGGATTTGCAGATTTCTTCTAATTAGTGTGTGACGATTGATTCTACTGAGAGCTTGATGTACCAAGCTTTGTATGAGATTGTTACATGATCTCCATGATACATAATATATGATAGTTGGGGTTTTCAGATTCAATATTTCCCGTTAAACAACTGTGTTATGTGTGATTATTTTTATTGCTTCATGTGTTTGCAATTTGATTTCAAATTTCTGTAAAATATTAACAGTGGAAGGATTTTGTATTTAGCAAGAAGATAAAATATTTTTAGATCAGGAGAATATGGATATGTACATGCATCTTGTATATAATTTCTACATGGTATCAAAGCAGTGTTAATTCTTGAAGATTGCAATTGTGAAGAATTGCTGAGTTTGTGCTGGTGGACAATTTGACTTTGTTGCGGAAAATTCTTGGTGCGATAGTTGAGTATACATTGAAATGTATTTCAATGGGTTGCGATTGGAGTATTCCCTTGATGGTAGCTTGAATTACATATCCTGGAAGGATAGGATGGAGGTGGTGCTGGAAGATAATGGACTGAAGGAGTTCATCGATAGCGATGTTCCTAAGCCGGCATCTAGCAATGCTGCATTACTTGACGCATGGCAAAAGAAGGTAGCAAAGACAAGAAGAACTATGTTGGAAGGTATGAAGGACCATATTGCATCCATCCTTCATGGGAAAGCCACTCCATTTGCAATGTGAAAGGCTTTTATAGATTTTTTCTAAAGCAGCAACGACTAGAGGAAGTTGGAGCTGAATGATAAGCTCAAAAAAATAAAAATGGAGAAGGGCGACAGTATTCCAAAATATCTCAGGAAGTTTGTCCACTGTAGGGATGAACCGGGAAGTGTGGAGATTACTGTTGATGATGAAGACTTGGTGAGATTGGCTCTCCTTGGGCTTCCAAAGAGTTGGCATAGCTACGGAGACTCTGTCAATGGATGGGAGAAACTATAGAGATGGGAGCGACTTTGGTCATATCTTGTGTAGGAGGAGATAAGGCTTAGTACTAGGGATGGCTCTTCATCGAAAAATGAAGATGAAGAGAATTTCACTTTGGCTTCCAAAGCAAGGAAAGGGAAGGGGAAGAAATCCCATCCAAAATCTAAAGCTAAAGGAAAGAAGCAGGTTTTTTCCAAGGTGAAGTGTTTTCACTGTCACGAACATGGGCATTTCGCCACTAACTGCCCACATAAAAAGAAGAACAAGAAGGCTGCTGGAGCTGCAGCGAGAGAGGCCTTAGCTTCGCAATTTGAACTTGATTTATCTTTGATCACAATCTTGGTTTCAATCTTAATGGGATCAGTGTGTTATCTTGATAGTGGTGTGTATTTCCATATGACGGGAGACAAGGAGTTGTTTATTGACCTGGAGGTGAAGGACCATCAAATGCATAGAGAGATGGGCAACGATGGTCGATACAGTGCAACCAGAATTGGGACCATAACCTTTTATATGGAATCAGGTAATCCATTTCTGTTGAAAGATGTTATGCATGTTCCAGGTATGAAGAAGAACTTGGTCTCGGTCGCAATGTTGGAAGACAAAGGTTATGACATTGTTTTTAGTGATGGAAAAGCTTTCCTGCGACATAAAACAACAAGTAAAACCAAGAGGATAGGGATTCGAGTTAAGAATCTCTACAAGGTGGAGGTAGATGGCTACATTTCAATGATGGGAAAAGTAGAAGAAGTGGTGAGCTAGGATGAGGGAAAATTATGGCACAAGAGATTGGGCCATCTCCACCATGGCGCCTTGAATATTTTGCAGCAGATTTCTACTGGACTTCCCAAGGGTACTCTTGCACAGTCGGATAAATGCAGGGGATTTTCTATGGGTAATTTTGTGAATACCACCTTTCATGAGAAGGAGAACCATGCTTTGGTGATCCTGGAGATAATTCACATAGACGTGTGCGGACCTTTCTCGATTTCTTCAATAGAAAAACATAGGTATTATGTTATATTTGTTGATGAATATTCTCATAGATGTTGGATCTTCTTCATGCAGAAGAAGAGAGAAACATTCTCAAAGATCTGTGAGTTTAAAGCATTGGTGGAGAAGGATTCGGGGAAGCAAGTGAAGGCTCTATGGAGTGATAATCGTGATGAATATATCTTGGGTGAATTCAAATACTTCTGTAGAAAAGAAGGAATTTGAAGAGAACTCATAGCGCCTCATGACCCACAGCATAATGGAGTCGCGGAGAGGAATAAGAGAACGATCGTGGGTGTTGCACGAGCTATGCTGCATGACCAGGGCCTACCAATGCACTTATGGGTGGAAGAATGCAACACTGTGGTTTATGTGCAAAACCGTTGCCCTCATAGAGTACTTGGCATGAGTACACTTGAAGAAGATTTTACTGGTAAGAAGCCCGATATTTCTCATTTGAATATTTTTGGCTCATCTGTTTACATTCATGTGACAAAGGACGCCAGGAAGAAGATGGAGCCGACTGCAGAAGTTGGGATATTTGTGGGGTACACAGAAACACCCCATAATTATCGTGTGTATTTTCTAGACAGTTGGATGACTCTGGTGTGAGGGGATATAAAATTCAATGAGATGAAAGACATGAAGTTGTTGCTTTAGAGGGATCTACACTTGCATGCAGAGGAGAAGCTACTTGTTCCCAAAGATGAGCCTCTAGATGTGGATCAGCCATAGGAGGAGATCCATGCAGTGGAAGATTCCACTCATGCAGAACCAAACATCAGAACAGGAAGAAAGCGTACCACAGAGGTTGAGAGACTAAAGCTTGATGCGGTACATAATGTAGGATTCCCTACATCATAGTGTAGAAAGAGATAGTCACCTCACCGATTTACTGGATACATGGCTCTTATGAGCAAGTATATCATGACAGAGCGATCTTCTTTTGAAGAAGTAGTGCAGGAGCCCACATTGGCAGATGCCATGGTGGAGGAGTATGACTCCATTGTTAGAAACAGTGCTTGGGAGATTGTTCCAAGACCAGTGGGTAAATCAGTTGTAGGATCAAGATGGATATACAAGGTAAAGAAAGTTGTTGATGGGAGCGTCGAGAAGTATAAGGCAAGATTTTTTTCCTAGGGATTCTCACAGATCGAGGGGATTGATTATGAAGAAACCTTTGCACCTTTCGCACGATATTCTTCCATAAGGACCATCCTTTCTCTCTCAACGTAGATGGGTTAGCACATTCATCAGATGGATGTGAAGACTATGTTCCTTAATGGGATCATTGAGGAAGAGGTGTACATTGAGCAGCCTGAAGGATTTGAGATCTTCAGTAGCGATTCGCATGTGTGCAGGCTCAAAAGAGCATTGTATGGGCTGAAGCAAGCACCTTGTAAGTTGGTACACACGGATTAACAACTATTTCACTGGACTTGGCTTCACCAAGAGTGAGGAGGATGCAAACCTGTACCAAATTGTGGTGGAGGGTAAGCTTTTAAACATTGTTCTTTATGTTGATGATTTGATACTAACGGGTGATGAGCATTTGATACACTCATGCAAGGCAGATATTACAAAGGAGTTTGAGCTGAAGGACTTAGGCCTCCTTCATTATTTCCTTGGATTGGAAATATGGCAGTGGGAAGGTGAATTGTTTGTGTCTCAAGGCAAGTATGCCCAGGAGATACTAGAGAAGTTTCGCATGCAAGGCTGCAAGCCTATTGATACTCCTCTTCTAGGAAATTGGAGGAAAGAGGATGCTACATTGGCAGAGGTAGTGGATGCCACTGTTTATCGACATTTGGTGGGTTTGCTTATATATTTAGTTAATACAAGACCAGAGGTATGCTACGCGATGAACCAGCTTTCACAAGTGATGGTTAAGCCTACCAAGCTCTTTTGGAAGGTAGGAAAGCATGTCCTGCGGTATCTTAGGGGCACATCTAAGTATGGCTTATGGTACAGACAGACAGATGAGGTGAATTTGCATGGCTTCACGGATGTAGATTGGGCAGGCAACCCAACAAAGAGAAATAGCACATCAGGAGGGGTTTTCATCATCAAATCTACAGTATTTTCTTGGTACAGCTGGAAACAAAGATCCGTGGCACTCAGTTCAACTGAAGCAGAATACATGGCAGCAATTTAAGTGACATGTGAGGCTATCTGGATGAGGAAGATCCTAGTCGGTTTGTTCGGTTCACAATTAGATCCTATAGTGATACATTGTGATAATCAGAGTTTCATTAAACACTTGATTAATCCTGTGTTTCATGACAGATCTAAACATATTGATATCTGGTATCATCATATCATAGATTGTGTGCAGTAGAAGATCATGTTTCTTTAGTACATTCCTACGGAAGATCAGGATGCAAATATTTTGACGAAGGCGCTCACCACGAGAAAATTCGAATACCATAGAGGCAGGATCGGGGTGAAGGATAATACCTATCTTGTTGAGAGGGAGTGTTTAGATTCAACAAGATGATGAGCTTAGTGAAAATCATTCACCTTCACTAAGTGGGTCCACAGGCCATTTTTACGTGTAAGTCTATTTTTAGACTATGTTTATTTTTAGACATGGTGATCATATTTCAGAAGTTGCAGGATGCTATTTGTGGATGGTTGGTCAATTTGGAAAAATAGATGAAATTATATTTTTAGAATATTGGGCGAAGTCTATTTATAGATCGTTTATCTAAAAATAGAAGTGTCAATTATTATTAGCTATTAATAATAATCCAACAATAAACATCAACTTATTCTCTTGGAGCACTTAATTTCAGTGTACAAATTGTCAAATCAGTGGGCTGAAGGAATTACACAATTCCCAGGGTTTACTGGTGGTTCATGCATGGAGGACTCAGTTAGAACTAAAGTGGAAAATTTATGACAAAGTTGGAAGAGTAGTTCATGGAGTTGTTATTCAGTCTAACTCAGTTAATGGAGTTAAACTCAATTAAGCTAGTTGTATCTAGTCTAACTGAATGATACACTAGTGAGAGTGGAGTGAATTAATTAGTTAATTAATTCACAAATAATAACTCATTAATAAGCTAAACAAATACAACAGTTAACTACAGTGCATGGCAGTTCTAGTGGAGACCCAGTGGAGAGATAGGTGAAAGGGGAAGATGGACTATACGTTGTGGCGATAGTGATGCATTGATTGCACCACACACACATTGGAGTTTCCAATGAGGATTGCACAGTGCAAGAAAGGTAGATTAGAATTCATTCAGGGGTCTTCTTCAGTAGGGATTGTGTAGTGGAGGCAGGCTATCAAGTGGCAAGAAATCAGTGCATGGATTTGCAGATTTCTTCTGATTAGTGTGTGACGATTGATTGTATTGGGAGCTTGATGTACTAAGCTTTGTATGATATTTTTACATGATCTCCATGATACATAATATATTATAGTTGGTGTTTTCAGCTTCAAGCTTTCCCGTTAAACAACTGTGTTATGTGCGATTGTTTTTATTGCTTCATGTGTTTGCAATTTGATTTTAAATTTCCACAAAATATTAGCGGTGGAAGGATTCTGTATTTAGCAAGAAGATAAAATATTGTTAGATCAGGAGAATCTGGACATATACATGCATATTGTATATAATTTCTACAATTATTTCCTTGACTAATGCAACAACTTCTAGTTTTAAGAAAACTACCCTTATCTCTAAATTATGACTCATCCAGCTACTAACTACAAACATAAACTACTCTCTTGAGTCATCCCATTTCTTCAGTGATATGTTTATATATTCATCATTAACTAACACCTAACAACTAGTTATATTCCCTATCTATGCTTGCTAAGAAATAAACACTTTTTACATGAAATTTTAGAATCGCCCCTCCTTGGGCTAATGTCTAGACCTTTAGGTCTGATTAGAGACTTCAAACCTGATCTTGAGAGCCAATTCCCCTGCATCATAATCCTAAAGTTCTAAAAGTATAAATTAATTGTTTTACGATTTAGTTTAATTTGACATTTTTTTCACTTTTTTGAGAGGCTGTATAGATTAATATATAAAGGATAGTCATCACACTCATTAGATTAAAGGATTGGTTGTTCTCCTAGAATTTAACTTAGAGTTTGCCTATGTAAACTAGCTTTATTTTCATGTAAGGTCCATAGGATTTTATCCTTTTATTCTATTTGCAACCTTTTTTTCTTTATTTAATAATATGTTATGTGAGGAAAAATTTTCAACATGATATCAAAGTCATGTTGAATAATTTTGGAAGAATTGGTGATGTATTGAGGGAGAAAGGAAATCTCCACAACATCACCCTACGCCTCTCCAAATTTAAGGGTAGTAGTATTGATGTAATCTTGTTGTAAATTCAATAAGGAAAATGTTATTTTTATTAGAACAAATCTTTTTGTTTGTTTGTTTCAAGTTTTAGTAAAGAGATATCATCATTTTCACTAGTTAAAAGTATTGTATTATATCTTATTCTCTTCTTGAATCTGTATAACTAGTTTTTTTATCATATTTTCCTTGTTTTACAAGTAGATCCATTGTAATCTAATTTATATTTGTAAAAAAAATTATTTTTCATATTTTAGATTTCATGAAAAGCATTTATTTCAATTATAATTCTATTATTTTTAAGTATCACACTGATATTTTGGATAGATATCAACAAATTCACTGCTTTTCAAATTTATTAGAGAGCTCATAATGTATAAATTGCTTGAAATCTACTTATAATTTTTTACAATTAAAATGATATTGTAGATTTTGACTTTTTCTTTAAGCTTCATCTATCATTTTTTATTAAAAAATTGTAAAGTAGTGAAATTTCAAAGGCCAAATTCCCACAATCACCTTCATGCATGTCTAATGTCCACACCATTTGAATTTAGAGTTGGTTTCAGAGACTCCTTGAGCAGTGCTTGTTGAATTTTATATGCACTAGATCATCCATCCATAAGGGAAAAGTTGCATTATTTTGATAGATAAGAATTTGAAGTTGTTTCCCTCTATGGGTATTAAATTGGACATTTGTATCAATTCTTATATTTGTCTTTTGTTGTTACAATATTATCACTTTAAATTATTTTCTCCAAGTGTTAGGGTAAATTTGACTGAATGAAATATTAAAAGTTTTTAGGTCAAAAATGGTGGTTCTAATCACATTGTTTTGATGGCTCATCATATTAGAGCTCGTGGATTACATGTGATTAAGTGTTTATAAGGTTTGGGGTTTCTTCATTCTAATTTTCTTGAGTTGAGTGGAGGGCTCACTTGACTGGGCCAAGATGTTGGTTTTCTTGGCCACTTTTAAGTAAATGCATCTCTACTTTTAAGCCATAATATAATAATAGATATATTGTTGGTTGGGTTTTCTACAACTGAAGTTTTCCACGGAAAATCATTGTGTGCATGGTTTTTTTTGTATTATTGCTATGTATAATTTTTATCATTATTTATCTCATATTGTTTTTATCTTTAACACCAAGCCATTTAGAAACACCATAAAATCAACAATGTGTCTCATTGAAAACATAGTAAGTTGTAGCATGAGCTAAAGTATTTCCTAATTCATAGTGAATACCATGACTTACTAATAACTCATGTCCAAAAAACCATAACCCGTGTTCATCTATGATTTTTCTTCTAATCAGTTAATTTAATTAGAAAGGAAGAAAGTGCATAACTACTTTTGAGACCATCCATCTAGTAATTATTGATAATTAAATTAAAATTCTATAAGCCCTATTCCAAACTAGACACACTATGAGTGTAATTACAATCATTACAATATTATCATTATAATATTATTATACTATTAAGAATATTACTATATATCTTTAATATTTATACCATTACACATTAATTACATCATTTAACTATATTTTTTATAGGTTACAATACTATTATTACTTTATACTACAATTATATATTTATTATTCTAATTAATTGCAATATTTTTCTTTTCTTTCTAGGATTTTTTTGGGGTGCCTTTTAGGTTTTATACATCTCTCCTTCTTGGTCTCTCCTCCATTATTAATTTTGTTTTTCTTCCTTTCTATAATTTCATGTCCTGAAGACGGAATCAACTTTGAGCTTTGAAACATTGACAATCATTCCTCAAATTGTGCATATTTTAAACTTGAATAGAAATGAACACCACAAAAGTATTGTTTCAAGGCATTTTTTTATTAAAAAAATTATGACTAGGGAGCCATATTTAGAGATATCTAGGGGAAACTACCAAAAATGGGGGAGAAACAAAGCTATCTCACACGAGATCCTAAGATATATGTTATTTGAAAAACCCACAACCCTACGAGATGTCTTGTCAGCCTCCAAGTGTAGTATCCACATTAATTGGTGCAGAAAAAGCCTCCTCATGAATCTAGGGTCCTCGAAATCGGTGAATTGAGAATTTTCTCCATGCAAGTTTAGAATTTGATGTTCTATGATTTTTTTTTGGTATTTGATTGTAAACAAAATTTTTGAAATGTCAAAAGAGATGGGGAAAAAAATTGAAACTGTAAAATTGATATCTAAGTTGCCCATCATAAATTGTAATGAGTGGTTTACATGTAGAGGTTGAGTTAATATATATTTGTCTTAGTTGTAGCCCCCATTTCTTGGGGTGCCTTTTAGGTTTTCTACATTACTACTTCTTGGTCTCTCCTCCATTATTAATTTTGTTTTTCTTCCTTTCTATAATTTCTTGTCCTGAAGACAGAATCAAATTTGAGCTTTGAAACATTGACAATCATTCCTCGAATTGTGAATCTTTTAACCTTGAATAGAAATTAACACCACAAAAGTATTGTTTCAAGGATTTTTTTATTAAAAACATTTATGACTAGGGAGCCATATTCAGATATATCTAGGGGAAACTACCAAAAATGGGGGAGAAACAAAGCTATCTCACACGAGATCCTAGGATAGATGTTATTTGAAAAACCCACAATCCTATGAGATGTCATGTCTGCCTCCAAGTGTAGTATCCACATTAATTGGTGCAGATAAAGCATCATCATGAATCTAGGGTCCTCTAAATCAATGGATTGGGAATTTTCTCCATGCAAGTTTAGAATTTGATGTTCTATGATTTTTTCTTTGGTGTTTGATTGTTAAAAAAAAATTGAAACATCAAAAGTGATGGGGAAAATAATTGAAACTGTAAAATTGATGTCAAAGTTGCCCATCATAAATTGTAATGAGTGGTTTACATGTAGAGGTTGAGTTAATATATATTTTTCTTAGTTTTAGCCCCCATTTCTTATCACCATTCCTTGATCAATTTGTTAGAAAGATTGAAGTGATTCCATTATCTAGTTAACATTGCTTGCACGCATTTTATAAATCATTTACTTTGTTTTCAGTAGTTATAGAGTCTTGAAATGCTCCTTATTCTTCTCTATTAAAAATATAAGTTCATTTTCTATGTGTAAATTCGGTAACAGTAGTTGATACCCTTCCATCCACCATCCCCCTCATAACAACCTTCACCATTCCTAAGTGAAACTTTCACTTATGAAATTAATTATTATCATGTTTGTGATATAATGTGAGTATTCTTCTTAATCACTATATAGGTTATAAGGTGTAATGGTGGGAACATAATATTATCTTTTATGTTCATGAACTATCTTGTGGCATTTCATTTTATTCAATTTATGGGACTTAGACATTTGTGGTCCAAAAAAACTAAGAGTTTAATTTATGGGATTTAACAATTTGTTATCGAAAGCATCTAAGATAATATTTTATCATTATAAATTAGATAAGAGGATGTGTGTTTCCCATGGAAATATTATTGCATTTGTAGGAGAATACTACGAGATGATATAAATAGTTTAAGGCATCAACAATTTGAAAATACATTTTTAGAGTCCATCATCAAGTAAAAGAATAGATTTTCTATCGTTTTCAACTTTTTCAATTATGAATGAGCAATTTTTAACATAAATGTTAGTAATTTTTTTCTCTTTATATGTTTGGAAGAGGCATAAATAACCCTATTTCATTCTTAGAGGTTTATAACGGGTACTTACAGTTTTTACATCAATATTAGTGTATGAGAAATAAAAAATCATGATAGTTTCATTGCAGCATAGTCCCCTCCTCTATGTGGGGTCTGTGTTTTATTGTTATTTGAAAATTATTTTTTTCCACAATTGTTTATGCAATTTTTCATTATTCCTGCTTGTGCACATGCTTATGTCGCACCTCCACACTCCAAATAATGAAAGCCACCTTTTCAGTCCTCACAATGAAATCCACCTACACACCTCCACACTCCACATAGTGAAAGTTTCCTCCACACCTCTATAGAAACATGATAGCCCAAGTAAGAAAAGAATAATTGAGATAAACTGGGATCTTTTAGAAAAGGCATTGATGGTGTTATCACACCCTAAATTTTCAAAATCGTATCTTGAAATGTGTCAAGTTTGTCATTAGATTGATTAGGTTGCATAACATCATGAAATGATAAATTTTATCATTAACATAGGTTTCAAAGCTTATTTTAAGTTGTTAGGGATGATATCAAGTCATATCAAAGGAATAGATTTTGAGTAAATACTTTAAATCGACCTAAAATCTAAAATATGGCCACTTGTCATAATTTCTCTCAATCCGTAGTGATTTTAGTACAAAATTAACAGTTTTTGCTGCGGAAACACCTAGTAATTCCATAGTAAAAATGACACTTATAAAACTAAATGCACTATGAAAGTTGTGCAATCCTATAATGGTTTTCTGCATAATGATAAGTGGTTAAACTTTGAGGGTTTCGAGGTCATACTATTAGAGTAGAGTCATCATTTGAAAGTTAGGCATGTTTTAGCATCAGCTGTCATTTTTTAAATAAATCCCATCTCATTTTTATTTTTAAATTCATCCCTCATTCCTTACACTTTATTTTTCACTTTGTAAGCTACTACCAAAGCAGCTTGCTGTCATCAACATCTCCCATAGAAATCTTATGTCATTCCAACCCTCTTCTACCATAATGGCTCGTTGTCATCAAAGTGAAGGTAGATTCCAAACAGAAATACTTTACATGTGAAGGTAGATTCCAAACAATCTACATGTATCACTTCAAACTATTGCTTCATTTTAGAGGGAAAAAGTTGATAGATATTCCTTTTTACCTTTTTATAAGTCTTGGAAATATGGCAGACAAAGTGCAAGGAAGATATAAAAGAAGTGAAACTTATATCTTTCACCATGGATTGATGAAATTACTAGTACTGGAAGAATTAAGAAAACTAGACAAAGACTGGGCATATTTCTTTTTCATGAATGGGTATGAAATGGATGTTTTATCTCCAAGGAAAGCCTCTAAACTCAAAACTTCTTCTTCTAGGCAAGAGCTAAGTGCCACTGTAGAATTATAAGGGAATATACATGAGGGTTTAAAATCTACAGCTAAAAACGTGGTAGAAGAAGCTAATTTCATCCAAGAGATAGCACCACATCCAGCAACTAGCAAGTAAGATAAAAAGCATGTCATAGATAGTAAAACCAAACCTGCAACAAAAATGGTCTAAAATAGGCACAAAGGAAACCACTGGAGGTAAAGGCAGGCTTGAAGACATCTTATAGAGGCTATAGACATTTTTGAAACCCCTATAGTGAAAGAAACTGAGGTTGTAAGATCCAAGGCCAAAGGGAAGGGACTTATAGCCAAGAAGCTAGATTTTTCTTCAGAAGATTCAGGTTTTCTTTTTAAACCTAGAAAGCCTTTCACTAGATCATAGATTTCTGAAACTATTACTGTTGGAAATAGGAAGTAGAAGGATGATAAAGGAAAAAAGGCAGTATTACAAGAAGTCATAGTCATATATCCTATTGAGATAAAGGTTACTAAAGAAAATAAAGGTCAATCTAAAAGAATGATTCAAAAGAAATCTAATGCAGATTCTCTAAAGGGACATATTAAAGACAAGGAAGAAATAGTCAAACAGAGAAAGGGAAAGGAAAAATTCATAGAACAAACTGAAAAGGAGATTCTTGAATATTATTTAAGAGAAATTAAGGAATATTTGTCTGAAACAAAGAGAGATCTGGAAAGACACAAGCAAGATAGAAAAATGATAGATGAAGTGGAAAAGAAAGTGAATGATCAGGTTACTCATTTTGAAAAGTTTATTGGAAAGGAAAAAAATTTGTTAAAGAAAACACAACCTTTATGCATCATGATTACACACACAAGGCAGAGAAATTTATGGTTACGGACAAAGAGGCGAAGTCTTCAGGGACAAGTGAAAGAGTTGAAAGAAAATATGGAGATGATGAAGACAAAATTAGAGAAGACAGATTTGGAAAGAGAAAATATAGACAAAATTATTAAACTTCTCATGAAGAAAATATTGGTAAGTAAGGAGGTAACAATGGATTATAGACCTTTTTTCTCTTAAATTATCACAATTTATGTTCCGATATATTCATTGATATTTCCAGAGCTCAGATCCTAAGTTTTTTCAAATCTCTAAAATGTTATGCAATTCTGCAGCATATGCTAGACTTAAAACCCATTTTCTGCTGCAGAATTTCTGAAGAATCATTTTTTGGTTTTAAGGTATTTAAAATGATAGGGATGAAGGGTTTTGAAGGTTGTGTTTAATATTTTTTGACTACTTAACATACTCCAATGGTTGAGAATAGCAGAAAATTACCACACATCACCTTTTCTGTTTGTGCTACGAAACTAGCTATGAAAGTAGCCCAAAACTTTGTTTTGACAGCAAGGTTAATTTTGGTGGTTAATTTTGGAAGAAAGAGAAGGGTAAAAAGATATTTTAAAGTTGTTCTCCATGAGAATGACAAAGAGTATTAGGGAAATGAAAAATAGTATCAAATCAGTGGTTTTCTAAGGGGGGATATTTTCTTAAAGATACAGTTCGAAGATACCAGTTCACTATATTGCCATATCATCAAGCTGACAACTCCTTAATAGTAGGCAGAGCAGCTCCACGAAGACAATTAGAGTATTAATGTCTTTTTTATGGCTAGCATGGTTGAAAGACAGGATTCCTTTCAAGGAATATTTGGATTATCTTTAGTTTAAATGTAATAAGTAGGTGTTTGAGTCATAGTAGGACTCTAACTCCTAATTTGAAAGGTGTCAGTTTTAGTTGTAAAAATATATTTAGTGGTTAGATTTTGTGTCAGTAATAGATTTTAATGGTCTAGCCACTTGGCATATTGGATGTAAAGGCCAGATGCCTATAAGTAGTGAGTACTTCGATGTATGGAGGGTTGGAAAATGTTATCTGAACAGACTACATTTGTAAAGCTTTGGATTAAATGATATATACAGAAGAAATTTAACTTTTCTTGACCTGAGATTCTTAGTGTATTTCAATCGGTTTATATCTTATCTTCGAAATGTTTTCCTTCCATATTTTTAATGCTTATTACTCAGAATTCATGGTTTGTCATGCTATGACTTCCTTTAAGTATTAAACTATGGTCAAATGATTTTTAGGTCCTATCTTTGAAAGGTTTTCTTCAAATTCTTAATGCTTATTACTCAGAATTCATGGTTTTTCATGCTCTGACTTCCTTTAAGTGTTTAGTTTTGATGAATCTCTCTTATTATTTTCCTTTCAATACCTTGATGAATCATTACTCAAAATTCATGTATCACATGCTCTGACTTCCTTTAAACCTCAAGTTATTGGGATTTTCTTGAATGTGTCACTCTTTCATTGAAGTATATACAAGCCTCAACTTCCACAAAAAGAGCCATTGTTATCTTTATCCGTGTCACTGACTCCATAGCCCAATGGTAGCAAGCCTTCATCTTTTCAACCTGTAAACATACAAAATAAAGACACAAACAATAGATTTAGCCATCTATCTACATCTTTATTCGATATCATTAACTCTTGAGAGATCCCTCTCAGGTTGAGGAGGCTAAGCCTCAATCAAAAGATTGGTTTGAAATAGTTACAGTGAAGTTGTCTGATCAGCAACCAATTAGGTATAGTTTTTGCGATAACATTTTGGCACTATTGCCGGGGACCGAAGGTTTATATTTTCCCTGGGAAGAATGACAAAGTTTCAGTTCTAAGGTCTGAGAGAAGCAAACACTTAGGCACATATTGGTTGTATTTCTTCTCTGGCGACTCCACACATCAAATAACAAATTGAAAGGTGACTCCACTGCTTGAAGATCAGTAGCTTAATGAAGTTTCAAGATGAATTCCATTTCCAGCATAAATGCTAGGTATGCCCCTATGAATCGGTCTCATATCCCAGGTTTTCCAAATCCTATGCCAAAGGTTGAATGGTTAACTGATCCTCCTATATTTAAAGATGAAAAGAAAGGCAATGTTACTCTTCATTTGGTTAGATTCCTTGTGCATGTACACAGTCTTAAGGTTCAGTTCCCTGAGGATTGTCTCACGAAGATGTTTATGGCCACTTTGGAAGGAAAAGCACTGTCTTGGTATGAAAGCTTGCCAAATGGTTCATGATATTCTCTTGTTGATTTCCATGTTGCATTTTATGAGATGTATGAAGAATGTCATCCCTCCTTATTGCTAGTCAAAGACTACTGTAAACAATATGTGAGTTTTATTGAATATTTGGAGAATTGTTATGAAGATGATGAGTTCATGGATGGGGAAATTTTATAGGCTCTTCATGACAACCCATTTCATCACCAAGAAGAAAGGATAAATTCTCCCTTGGATGAAAATGAAACCCAACAGGAGCTTATTTATGAAAATCATGTTACATCCTCTGAGTTTGATGAAAATTTGCAGCAAATTTGTCAGTCTTTTGATCATCAGGAGTATGAGAATTATTTCAAATAGCAAGAGGAAATATTGGAAGATAATTGCTACAATCCTCAGGTAAAGGAAGAAGTTTATTATTCATGTCATTTCTTGCATCAACCTACATCAAATAATGATCACACTATTGAAGAATTGGGTGAAAAAAATTATTTATCCTTGTCTTCTAATCTAAAGTCATTTGAGTGCAAGTCAGAAGATAAGATTCAATTTGTGGATGAAGCTGCTAAGAATATTGGGAAAGACATTGAATTTTTTGAAGGTCAAATTCAATCTTATTATCTTCAAGATCAAGATCAGTATTTTAAAAATCTTTCCATGATAGAACACAAAGAGAGGGTGTTTCTTCCTTTTTCCTTTGAGATTGAGGAAGAATACATTTTTTTGAAAATAAGTTTGAAAAGTAGTTTGAGAGCACACAAATGAAGTCTTATGTAGTTGATAAAAGCATGCATGAGTTGTCCAAAGCTACAGAATGTCATGAGAAGCATCAAATAGATCATGTCTTCTTTGATCTTATAGCTGACTACATGGAAGAGTTCTACAGTTCATATCTCCAGTTATATTCTCATTTTGAAGATCAAATATATTTTATGTTGCCTTGGTCATCTCAGTATCATGCTTATTTTTGGTTCAAGTGAAACCTAGAGGTTCAAGTGTCAAATCAAATCAATGACTGGCTTCATTGGAAGTTTCATGTTCCTTGAGTTACAAATGGAGATTGCAGCTGATAGGGTAGGTAGGAGTGTGTGAATAAGCTCAAAGGTAACTGAGCATATTTTGATTTGGTTCTTCTGCAATGATTATCAAGCCTGAGCCCGAGGTGAAGGTTATAAGAGTTTGAAGTAGCCTTGGAAAAATTTCAGAGTTTTTATTCTAAAGGATGAATGACACTGGAACTACTGGTTCTTTGATATACCACAGGGGCATAACATCCCAAGTGGAGCCATTGTTATCACACCCTAAATTTTCAAAATCATATCTTGAAATGTGTCAAGTTTGTCTTCAGATTGATTAGGTTGCATAACATCATGAAATGATAAATTTTATGATTAACATAGGTTTCAAAGATTGTTTTAAGTTGTTAGGGATGATCTCAAGTCATATCAAAGGAATATATTTTGATTAAATAATTTAAATCAACCTAAAATCTCAAATTTGGCCACTTGTCAGAATTTCTCTGAGTGCACAGTGATTTTAGTACAAAATTAACAGTTTTTGCTACGGAAACACCTAGTATATTCGTAGTAAAACTCACACTTATAAAACTAAATGCGCTGTGAAATCTGTGTCATCCTATAATGGTTTTCTTCATAATGATAAGTGGTTAAACTTTGAGGGTTTCGAGGTCATGCTATCAAAGTAGAGTCATCATTTGAAAGTTAGGCATGTATTAGCATCAGCCATCATTTTCTAAGTAAATCCCATCTCATTTTTCTTTTCAAATTCATCCTTCATTCCTTACACTTTATTTTCCTCTTTGTAAGCTGCTATCAAAGAAGCTTGCTGTCATC
Source organism: Pinus albicaulis (assembly GCA_034641835.2). Taxonomy (NCBI): domain Eukaryota; kingdom Viridiplantae; phylum Streptophyta; class Pinopsida; order Pinales; family Pinaceae; genus Pinus; species Pinus albicaulis. The sequence continues at coordinate 21,978 of JAXQQM020076731.1, forward strand.
AACATCTCCCATAGAAATCATATGTCATGCCATCCCTCTTCTACCATACAGCTCGTTGTCATCAAAGTTTTTTCCTGAACAGGTGTAAATACATAAAGAAGGCCACCGCTGCAGAACAAGAAGAAATGGCTACACCAAAGAAAGTTAATAAAGGAGGTCTGCCATTCAGGTACGAGTCTACAAGTCTAAGTTTAATCATGGAAGATCCATATTTCGTTGATGTTTTTACAATATCAGGTTGCATTCAGTTCTGTCAAAGGTTGCAAGGTCATCATAAACAAGTCTCACAAGATTTCGTACTCAATTTCAAAGGTACACATAGAAAGGTTGGTTTTATCCATGTGCCAATATTCGCCTGATAGCATTTCTAAAGCAACAGGGATTCCAAGGACTGGAGAAGAATGTTTTAAATCTGCCAAGTTTAATTTGAAAAGTTGTGATGATTATTTAAAGCCTAAACATATAGGGATAAATATGACTGTAGGGGTTCCTAGAACTTTCCTTAGAGATAACTATTCTAAATTATTGACAGTCATACAGAAATACTTTACATGTGAAGGTGGATTCCAAACAATCTACATGTATCACTTCAAACTATTGCTTCATTTTACAGGGAAAAAGTTGATAGATATTCCTTTTTACCTTTTTAGAAGTCTTGGAAAGATGGCAGACAAAGTGCAAGGAAGACTTGAAAGAAGTGAAACTTCTATCTTTCACCATGGATTGATGAAATTACTAGTACTGGAATAATTAAGAAAACTAGACAGAGACTTGGCATCTTTCTTGTTCATGAATGGGTATGAAATGGATGTTTTATCTCCAAGGAAAGCCTCTAAACTCAAAACTTCTTCTTCTAGGAAAGAGCTGAGTGCCACTGCAGAATTAGAAGGGAATCTACAAGAGGTTTTAAAATCTATAGCTAAAAACACAGTAGAAGAAGCTAATTTCATCCAAGAGACAACACCACATCCAACAAATAGAAAGCAAGCTAAAAAGCATGTCATCGATAATAAAACCAAACCTGCAACAAAAATGGTCTAAAATAGGCACAAAGGAAACCACTGGAGGTAAAGGTAGGCTTGAAGACATCTTAGAGGCTATAGACATTGTTGAAACCCCTGTAGTGAAATCAACTGAGGTTGAAAGATCCAAGGCCAAAGGGAAGGGACTTATAGACAAGAAGCTAGATTTTTCTTCAGAAGATTTAGGTTTTCTTTTTAAACCTAGAAATCCTTTCACTAGATCACAGATTTCTGAAACTATTACTATTGGAAATAAGTAGCAGAAGGAAGATAAAGAAGAAAAGGTAGTAGTACAAGAAGTCATAGTCATATCTCCTATTGAGACAGAGGTTACTAAAAAAAATAAAGGACAATATAAAAGAATGATTTAAAAGAAATCTAAATCAGATTATCTAAAGGGACAGATTAAAGAAAAGGAAGAAATAGTCAAACAGAGAAAGGGAAAGGAAAAAGTCATAGAATAGACTGAAAAGGCGATTCTTGAAGATCAGTTAAGAGCAGTTAAGGAAGAGTTGTCTGAAACAAAGAGAGATCTGGAAAGATACAATAAAGATAGACAAATGATAGATGAAGTGGAAAAGAAAGTGAATGATCAGGTTACTCATTTTGAAAAGTCTATTGGAAGGCCAAAAATTTGTTAAAGAAATGACAGCCTTTACGCATCATGATGACACACACAAGGCAAAGAAATTTATGGTTACAGGCAGAGAGGAGAAGTCTTCAAGGACAATTCAAATATTTGAAAGAAAATATGGAGATGATGAAGACAAAATTAGAGAAGAAAGATTTGGAAAGAAGAAATATAGACAAAACTATTAAAACTTCCCATGAAGAAACTGCTGGTAAGTAAGGAGGTAACAATGGATTATAGAATTTTTTTATCTTAAATTATCACAATTGACATGCTGGTATATTCATCGATCTTTCTAGAGCTTAGATCCTAAGTTTTGTCAAATCTCTAAAATGTTAGGCAATTCTGTAGTGTATGCCAGGCTTAAAGCCAATTTTCTGCTGTGGAATTTTTGAAGAATCCTTTTTTGGTTTTAAGGTATTTAAAATGATAGGGATGAAGAGTTTTGAAGGCTATGTTTAATTGTTTTTGACTACTTAACATCCTCCAATGGTTGAGAATAGAAAAAAATTACCACTGTTACACCATTTTTTTGGTCATCTAACCTATTATCATTAGATGGAACCAAGCACACTATGTAAAACCAATTTTACCCTAAGTAAAATTGCTTTCACTATGAAAATAACTTCGTAAACCACCTTTATTAAGTTTTTTATGGTCTATACTAACTCAATATTTTATTATAAATAGAAGGGTTTTACCATTCATTATCACCTTTTGTTGCCTAAAGATCACTTTGGATCTATACTTTTGGTCTGACTATTGATCCACCATCATAGTCATATTTTGCAACCATTTTTGTATGGGTTTTCTATACCATCAAGATAGAGGAATTTTAGATCTGAAGTGCTGAGGACTTACAAGAACCCATCCCATTGAGGAGAACAGGGAACACCCTCCTGTGTTTTCCTGCTAGGTGCCCCTAATACAAAATTCATTCAACATATCCTTGTCTTGTCTATTGATGCATGGAGTAAATCTTGTTTTTTCTACTGTTTAATGTCTTCTAATGCATAGATCTAGATTTTTGCAGCATTTATCTTGATCACCTAACTGCAAATCTGAAGATAATGGCAGCCATCTTTGCCGTTAGGGTTGTTTTTTATGCATAGCTAAAGTGGTCTTTTTTCATACACTTGGAATTAAGATTCATACTAACAACTGGTGACTCCACACGGGTTTACAATTACGACCGCTGTCGTTTTTCTGATCCTTACATATGCAGCTACTTCAAGCCCTAGGATTTCTCTTCGGCCCATTTTTTTTATTTTCTTGATGTTATTTTTAACCTATAAAACCCTAAAACAATAAAAATTCTAACTTCTGTGTGTTTTCAAACCTATTGCGCAGGTGACAGACATCAACCGCAGCTGAGACAACACTTTTTTCTGAAATCTACCGCTGAGAGTGCCAGAAGTGTAGGTCGCACATTTTGGCCCAAAATCTGCGACTTCAACCTTTAGGACGCACCTTTTTGCCCAAAAACTGCGACCTCTACTGAAAACAAGTGAGAAAATACGACCTGGACTTTTTGCAGGGATTTTTCTAAAAGTTTTTTGGGTTTGTTTGAGCCTCTGTTCAGGGTTGTCTGACCTCCATCTCCACCCGTTTTGGACCTGTAATTGTTCTATTTTTCTCAACCAAGTGGGAACCTATCAACTTAGGGCTTCAGTACCCTCCACTTCTTGTGGAAAAGTTTTTGCTATTGCAGGTTCTCTGAAATTTCAGAGTCTTCAGCCATTTTTTCAGATCTGATACCTCACCTTCAGATCCACTTTAGATTGGCTTGTTATCCATCCAAATCACCTCATTTAGCTTTTTTTGGGTTTTCCTCTAGGGTTCACTTCGTTTCCCTCCTAGAGATAGCCTTTCGCCACCTCTTTTTACAACAATTTTTCCTCTGATTTGTTGTTGTTTTCTGTACTACTTTCCAGCAGATTTGTCCTTTAGATCCCTGTCCCTCCTGACCTTATATCTATTAGCTATTCTAGTGTGTTTTGATATATTTTTTACTCATCTATAAACTAATTTTTGAGAGGCCCACCTCCTTGGGTTTAGATTATTGCATCATTAGTTGTTTATTTTATGTTTTTGCAAGCTTATATGCTATCATTTGCAAGTTTATTTACAGCTATACAACACACTTTTTCTTTTTTCTCTACAAACATCTGGGTTTAAAAATTAAACTTTACACACTTCACACACACAACCTAAGAAAAAAAGGGCTTAGTTAACACTACCAAGCAAAGACTCTAAAACATTGAAATCAATTGATCCTGCACCTCTCTGCCCTTGTTTCGACATTGTAATCAGTTGATCCTACACCTCCCTGCCCTTGTCGGTCTCTTTTTCCTTTGTGTCATGTTTGTGTCGTCATCACTATGTCACCAAGGTGTTTATCCCTGAGACTTCTTGGCCTTCATCCTTAGTTTCCGGTAGGAAGACTTACTCCTCTGCGTAGTGTTCGAGTTAGTCCTCCACTGAGTCCGCACTCCGACTCTTCTTCTGGTCCATTGGGTTCTCCTTCTCATTCCGCCATCGGTTCTCCCCACCATCACCTTCACCATTTCTGGTGCAGGACCTAATGCTGGTGGTAACCCTGGCCCTCATGCTAGGAATACAACTAGTGGGACCCCAACGGACACTACCCCAGCTGCGCCCTTGCTCCCTTTCATGGCAGGCCTCAGCCTCCCCGATTTTGACCAGTTGATAAAGGACACTATACACCAAGACGCTAGTTGGCTTGATATGCTGACGAAGCTCCCTTCCGAAATCCCAAATTTTGAAGGCCTTGCTAGAGAATATCCTTCAAATCATGTTCGATATTTCCACATGTGGTGTTCGTCTAACTCCATTACCGATGACTCTGTCTGTCTTTGGTTGTTCCAACGTACACTTACAGGTGAAGCTTCTAAGTGGTATGTTGATTAGGCCCCTTCCTCTCATACCGCCTTTGTGACTCTTGCCTGGGCTTTTTTGTCTTACTTCCATCTTCCCCTTCATTACAACACTGGTATCTAACTTTTGACTTCTTTCTGTCAATCATCTGCGACCCGCCTATCCGATCATGTCGAGGAATGGTAGAGAGGAAAGAGCCTATGTCAAGCCCCTACCTTCGAAGACCATGTCTACATGGACTGGTTCCTTATATCTCTCTTGCCTCCTATCAGGAAAGATGTCGCATCATATTTTCCTCAAATTGAAGAAGCTGCTCTCCAAATGGCATTAAAATATGACCTGATCTACGCTCAGTCGAGTTATGTTTATATCATTCTACATGATCTTCCCAAACCCAATGGTGCCAGCATACCGGGGGCACCTCATGTCGCCGACAATATCGTTGGAGCTCTCTCTAATCCATACGCTCAACCTCCCATGGGCTATGGCTTTCCTCAGGGGGGGCAGCACCTCCTGAAATTTTCCCCCTCCTGGTAGCACGTATCTAGGATACGGCATGCCTCCCATTTTTTCCCAACCTCCTGTGTACCACACTATTACCCATCATCCTTATTATCTGTATCCACAGCCTAGTGCTCCAGCTCCTCCAGCATTAGCACCTCTGCTTACCTTGCCTTCTCAACCCCCGCAACAGCAGCCACCGCACCCTTAGGGGTAGGTGCATGCACAGCAGGGCACGAATAATCCTCCTCCCTCCAAATAGATGAGTAAAGGCACTCAACATCAATCTTCTCTTGGTAATCGTGTACCTAATCCTCAAAATAATGCACTTAACATTGCTAACCAACAACAGGGAACTCAGCCCAAGAAGGAAAGGCATGTTCCCATGAACCAGCCTTGTTTTTGTTGCGGTGTTTATTGTCATTACATGCATGATTGTCCTCTTTTACAACAGATGAATTAGATGTGGGAGTCTCAAGAAATGTTGGGAGGACAGCAAGCCTCCCCTTCCGTCCCTCCCAATGCTGCTCCTAGTCAACCAGCTGTGCTTACTAATCCTTTCCCTTAGCAAGGATTTGTGGCTACCCAACCACCTAAAGGATAGGTGGCCACTCAACCTCTTCCATCTGGTACCTACGATTACCAGATTATCATGATGAACTCTGCTCAACCTCTAACCGTAGACATCAATATCCAGACTCGGTCCCATCAGTACAACAAGCCTTCCACTATGTCTGTCCCCGAGCCGCCTCCTTCGGTCTCTACAGAGCCTCTTTCGACACCTAATGGTCCCTTGAAAATCCCTCAGCCTAAGGCAAAGGTTCACACCAAGATCCCTAAAGGACCACTATGCCGAAATGATGCTTCTGGCAAAGCTGCCCATTCATATAGCATAGTAGATGATTTGGCGCAATCTCCTACTGCCATTTCAATGCTGGAACTCCTCCAGTCATGCCCTTCACAACGAAAAGTTCTACTATCTTCCATGGGCACTGTAGCTCCATCCGATGATCGATTTATTTTCTTCGATGTTGACTGGTCAGAACATCCTCCTCTCCCTACTTCCGTCGCCTTCCAAATCCCAGTCAAGATCCGGAGTGCCAATGTTTCCTGCTGCATTATTGATGAGGGGGCATCCACTTGTGTGATGTCCACTTTGGTTTGGAAGCAACTCGAATCACCTGAGTTAGCTCCTTCCACGATCACTCTCCGAGCATGGGATGGCCACGCCTCCCAGCCCATTGGCCTTTTCCACAATTTTCCTATTACTCTTGCGGGCAAGACTGTTTGCGTTGATGTAGAATTCACAAATGCCCCCTTATATTACAACATTGTATTGGGTCGTAGCTACACTTATGCGATGTTTTCTATCCCATCCGCGGTCCACTGCAAGATGTCCTTCCCTCATAATGGAAAGATAGTCACCATTGACCAGCTGGCATATTATGAACCGAAGTCTCAGACCTCCCCTGAGTCCATCATCTCTTCAATTGCCAATAAGAAAACCGTCGATCCTTTGACCAGTGTCTCACCCGGGTCTACAAAGATTCCTCATTTCTTGGTACATTCCCTAGTCTTCCTCCTCCTGTCTCTGATCCCAACTCATCGAATGTTTGCATGATGCAAGCGTCTCAGGCTGCCCTCAAGCGACCCGCTTCGGCTAGTCAGCAGCCTCTGCCACCTACTCCTAGCCCTTCGATCCAGCCTTCTGGACCTCATCCTCTTGGCCCTTCAGCTGGTATTCATGAACCTCTTTACCCTCCTAGAACGGTTCCTCCAGGCGTTAACCATTTAGGAGTCGTCCCCCCTGGCCATTACCCCTCCAGTTAGATATCGTTCCTAGCTCCCCCACCAGGAGTGTACACGGTACTTGTCATGGCCACCCTCTCTCTTCCTAACCTGACCCTTGGGATTTCCGTCTTGTACCTTGATCCTCTAGCCACTACCCTGCCTGGTCAACCCAAACCTTATCTTGCTTTGACCGCAATTCAACCGGTCCCCATGAATTCTCCCGCTGCAATAGTGCCTTAGTCACCTCAACAACCACCTCTTGTTGTGATAGCTTTAGGTAAGAAGGGAAAAGCTCACAAGGGGGCATCAAAGGACAAGGCTGCCCTGACAAACCATACCCCTCCTCAACCTCCAAAGCATACCATCCAGTGTGCTTTTTGTGATGTTGTCAGTCACGCCACCCGTACTTGTCTAGAGTTGCCTCACCTTAAGTCCATGGTCAATGAGATGTTTCTCGAGTCTAATATCCCAGAGGTATATATCACTATACCTGATTCAGTCCTGAAACTCAAGTCTTTGCACACAAATCACCCTTGTCCTTTGTGTGATTTCGATGGCCACTATACTCACCTCTGTCCCTGCCTTGAAGAGTACCACTCATCTTTGGAAGCGGTTCACCAATATGAGGCCAAGCGCAATGAGTCCACCACTCCCTTATTTGCATGTTTTTCTTCAACAAAACCAGAGGACACGAATGCTCCCATCGACATTCCCTCTCCTGATGTCGAGATGATGAAGCCGTCGTCCACCATATTCTACCTATCATCATCCATGAGACCCTTGGTGGAAGTCCCCTTGGAGACTTCCCCTGATGTTTCGCTTGACCTCCCTTCAGCGATCACCCTGGGCTCAACATCGGTAGATCCTTTATCTACTTACTCTTCTATCACCACTTGTGATGATGTGCATGTGAACCTCTCTTCTCATGATGATGAGTTAGGTAGCTTTGCCACGTCAGGCGGTCTTTCTTCCACCAGTCACCCCATCTTCTATTACGATGACGAAATTATGGAAGGAGTCACCACCCCTGACTTTATCTATTCCCCCTTACATCGAACCCATGCATTCGAACCACATACACCTTGTGGCCATTACATTGACACCCAATGTTTTGGTAAGGGGGCACCCATATTTGAGAGACACAGAGAAGATATTCTCCACAACTCTCCTAGTGTATCTAGTTGTGTCAACTCTAGTACCATTATTATTCCACATTTAGAAGAACCTCTAGAGTCCCATATCACTTCAGATCACTCTAGGGATGATACCCCTCATCATTCCTTCATCTTACATAAACAACCCAGTCCCTTCGACATTGTTGTTGACAAACCTGTGAGTTTTCTGGGAGAGCACTAGTTCATTATCTCCAAATCCTCTCTTTTGGATAGTGACACCACGTATGCCAATCTGGAAACTTAAAGTCCGTTTGATTCATATATGCAGTACCAAAAGAGATTGGTAATCCTCCATTCCCTTTCTCAAACTACATAACCATAACAAAAACAAATGGCACACCACATCATTAAAATGTGTTTAGCTTCCCCTTTTTTCTAAATACATTTTTGCATGACCACAACATGCTTGGGGGCACCTATGCCCCTCAACCATAAAAATCCCATATCTCAGCCAAAAACATGACGGAAACCCCCTTTCTCTGACAGGTCGCACTTTTCAAGTCATTTCCTGGGATTGGTCGCACTTTTCTGCCTAGTACCTGCTACCCAAGTCGCAGAACAGACCCTAAAAAGTGTGACCTAGCCTATTCATGAGCTCTGGGTACCTAAACTAAACTTTCAATCCACTAAAATGAAAGAGTAGGATTAGGCCTCTTACCTGCAACTGACGGATCTCAATTTCAATGGTCGATTTTTCTACTACGATCGCCGCAAGATTTAGGGCCTTCTCTCCTCTCTAAATTCACCACAGCTCCACATACAAATGAGTGAATTTGGAGAGAAAATTCCTTATTAAAAGAGAAACCCCTATTTTCCTTTCGCCTATTGCGGCCAAAATGTAGCTCCGTTTACCAAACCGTTTGTACCGTTAGAAAGCTCTCATTGAGCCCTCAAATGGGTACATGTTAGTTTTTAGTGATTTGATACTTCACCATGACACATTTTTTCGAAGAAGCATCACTTCACCCCTCCTCAAAATCAAATTTCTTCACTTGCAACACTCGTACTGGGGGCACCACTTTGCCTCCATAAGTCTTGTCCATGCTCATGTCGACTTTCGTTGTGAGTTACCATCTTGTACTCATGTTTTTATGGTCCCCATTGGACCTTTTCTGTGTGGCAGCACCATCGATTCACCCTTGTTTAACGCATCTGATTTGAGTCATCATTGCATTCATGGAATCTATCTTGAGCCCCTTTGCATCCCGCTATAGTCCTCCATCCTTCATTGCTTGGTCCCTCTCTTGTGTCACACATTATGGCCTTCAGTCCCACTGTCCCCTATCCCTCATGATATTGTGTCAGTCCCTGCCCGGACATCCATGCCCTTTATGCTCTAACAAGGGAAGTCGTTCATTCACTACTCATTACCCCCCATTTCATCATCATCATTGATGTCAGTTTGTCAGTCGCTCTACTATTTTCTCTGGTGCCATAGTTGAGGATCCCTTATTGCCTCACCTATGGCGGACCTCCTTCTGTCGACATCAGCTCATTCATTCCAAAAGACAGGTCTAGAGGGAGGTGTACCTTGGTTCCATCTTCCACTCTTGTTTGGTGCCTCAAATTAGGCAAAGGGACTCTTTATTTCCCTTTGAATTGATTGTTTCTCAGCTCCAACTCCTTTCAGCATGATCGATATCGATATACTTGATGGTTCAGTGATGCAGTAGTTGATATCGGTGATTCCCAGGTGTGTGTGAGATGTCTTAGCCCTCATGAGGGGGTGGCCCTATAGGTATCCCCCCACATACCTGGATGACCTCTTCATCACAGCCTTTGATGCAGCTCCATACATTTGATGATGTTGACCTTAGCCGCTTGCAGCGCCTTGTTGTTTGCATATATCAGTCAGATTTTCAAAGCCCTTTCCTGTTTTCAGGGGAATATAGGTTGCATTTATATCTCATGTACTCAGGTATTATTGTACAAGTCCTGGATATTATCCTAGGCACAATATGTATGTGGGATTCATTATTGTGTTATTTATCTAGCTCATGTTTATGCCAGAATGTATTATATTGGCCAGTTCTGTGGTTTACCAGATGCCTTATTGTTTGTACTTTGCCTTGGCGAGCATAGGTATGCCTCCCCCACCGCCTATAGTATAGGTACTTACTCATCAAAGAGACTTGTTGCACCCGTAAGTGTCGCCTCCTCAGGGTCTAGTTGTTTCAACACTTTGGTCTACCTTATACTTCTCTCTCTTTGACTTCCCCTTCGATTTCTAGTGATTGAGTTCTTACAATGTACTTTGGTCATACGATTAGCTCCTAATGCTTGCACGCCAGGGGGCAATCTGTTACACCATTTTTTTGGTCATCTAACCTATAATCATTAGATGGACCCAAGCACACCATGTAAGACCAATTTTACCCTAAGTAAAATTGCTTTCACTATGAAAATAACTTAGTAAACCACCTTTATTAAGTTTTTTATGGTCTAAACAGGAAACCCCATGAGGAAATATTAAATAAATATACATTTGTTTGATTTTCCTCAAGGAATAATTAGATAAACAACATTTTAATTAATATTCCTGGTTATATTTAACTCAAAACAAGGAAATTAATTAGATAAATCATTATTTATCTTATTATTTTCTAAATATAATTATTTAAACCTTATTTAAATAATATTCTTTGTTAAATATGACTAAATCTCCCTTAAATAATTAAATAAATCATTATTTATTTGATTATTACTCAACCACATCCTTAAAATGATAAATAAATCATTTATTTATTTATTATTTACAAATAAATAGATTTGACCCAAGTCAAATTCCTTTCCCCTCCAACAAATATAATAAAATATTCCATAAAAGTTGGATCTTGATTTGGTTAATAATATTTTAACTATGCACCAATATCTAGACTAACTCAATATTTTGTTATAAATAGAAGGGTTTTCCCATTCATTTATCACATTTTGTTGCCTAAAGATCACTTTGGATCTATATTTTTGGTCTGACTATTGATCCACCATCATAGTCATATTTTGCAACCATTTTTTTCTAGGTTTTCTACACCATCAAGATAGAGGAATTTTATATCTGAAGTGCTGAGGACTTACAAGAACCCATCCCATTGAGGAGAACTGGGAACACCCTCCTGTGTTTTCCTCCCAGGTGCCCCTAATACAAAATTCATTCAACATATTCTTGTCTTGTCTATTGGATGCATGGAGTAAATCTTGTTTTTTCTACTGTTTAATGTCTTCTAATGCATAGATCTAAATTTTTACAGCGCTTATCTTGATCACCTATCTGCAGATCTGAAGATATTGGCAGCCATCTTTTCTATTAGGGTTGTTTGTTATGCACAACTAAAGTGGTCTTTTTTCATACGCTTGGAATTAAGATTCATACTAACAACCACACATCACCTTTTCTGTTTGTGTTACGAAACTAGCTACGAAAGTAGCGCAAAACTCTATTTTGACAGCAAGGTTAATGTTGGTTAATTTCGAAAGAAAGAGAAGGGTAAACGGATATTTTAAAGTTTTTCTCCATGAGAATGGCAAAGAGTATCAGGGAAATCAAAAAGAGTATCAAATCATTTGTTTTGTAAGTGGGGATATTTTGTTAAGGATACAGTTTGAATATACCAGCTCACTATATTTCCATATCATCAAGATGAAAACTCCTTAATAATAGATAGAGCAGCTCCACGAAGACAATTAGAGTATTAATGTCTTGTTTATGGCCAGCATGGTTGAAAGACATGATTCCTTTCAAGGAAGATTTGGATCATCTTTAGTTTAAATGTAATAAGTAGGTGTTTGAGTCATAGTCGGACTCTAACTCCTAATTCTAAAGGTGTCAATTTTAGTTGTAAAAATCTAGTTAGTGGTTAGATTTTGTGTCAGTAATAGATTTTAATGGTCTAGCCACTTGGAAGATTAGATGTAAAGGCTAGATGCCTATAAGTAGTGAGTACTTCGATGTATGGAGGGTTGGAAAATGTTATCTGAACAGACTACTTTTGCAAAGATTTGGATTAAATTATATATACAGAATAAATTTAACTTTTCTTGACCTGAGATTATTAGTGTATTTCAATGATTTTATATCTTATCTTCGAAATGTTTTCCTTCCATAGTTTTAATGCTTATTACTCAGAATTCATGGTTTATCATGCTATGACTTCCTTTAAGTATTAAACTATGGTCAAATGAGTTTTAGGTCCTATCTTTGAAAGGTTTTCTTCAATGTCTTAATTCTTATTACTCAGAATTCATGGTTTTTCATGCTCTAACTTCCTTTATGTGTTGAGTTTTGATGAATCTCTCTTAGTATTTTCCTTTCAATACCTTGATGAATCATTACTCAGAATTCATGTATCACATGCTCTGACTTCCTTTGAACCTCAAGTTATTGGTATTTTCCTGAATGTGTCACTCTTTCGTTGACATATATACAAGCCTCGGCTTCCACAAGAAGAGCCATTGTTATCTTTATCCCAGTCACTGACTCCATAGCCCAATCGTAGCAAGCCTTCATCTTTTCAACCTGTAAACATACAAAATCAAGACACAAACAATAGACTTATCCATCTATCTACATCTTTATTCGATATAATTAACCCTTGAGAGAGCCCTCTCAAGTTGAGGAGGCTAAGCGTCAATCAAAATATTGGTTTGAAATAGTTACACTGAAGTTGTCTGATCAGCAACCAATCAGGTATGGTTTTGGTGATAACAGATGGGTGGTGGAAAACTTGCACATTAGGCTTTTATAACTGATGTTTTCATGCATTGAATATATTAGCTATGGACTTCATCGCATACTCCTTAAGAAATGTCACGTCAATGCCTGTTGGACATTGTGTTCAACGCTCCTCGTGTGTTTCATGACATGTGTTTGGGTTTCAAAATGTCACTCATTACCATACATTTTTCACCTATGCTTCCATTTTATCACCCATTATTCACCACCATGTCACTTCATTTTCCTTATTATTCACCATTAATGGGTCTAATTGATATTTTCCAAATATTATTTATTTTTAAGCATTTTTGAGAGAAATTCTTGATTAAATATTAGAAAATAATATATTTTACATTATGTATGGAAAGTGGGTTGTTTTTGTGACATGTTTAGGTGCCAAGGAAGCTTCCAAGACACCTTTATGTGGCCTTGAAGGATCAAATTCGAATTTGAGAAGATAAACCTCATGGAGAAGATCAAGGACAAAAGGGGTTATGTGTCTAGATGGTTGAGAGATGTATGGAACTAAAAGAGAGATTAGTGGATGATCATTATGAGTTTGTTACTCATCCCATTGTATAAATAGGAGTACAATCTCCTCCATTTGTAATGTTGAAGTTTTTGTAATATTAGAATCTTGAAGTTTTGTAATCTTGAAGTTTTTGTAGTCTTAGAATTTTGGAGTATGTAATCTTAGAAGCTTAGAGTTGTAACCTTAGAGTTGGGTTGTAATGGAGAATTTGAAATAAAGGATCATACTTCGATTTTTCTTCTACTTCTGAGTCTCCATTGAAGTGGTGTGCTTGTGGAGTTATGGAGGGCCCCCATGGCCTCACTTGCATGCTTATTTGTTTATTTTAGGTATGATTTATTTTATGTTTTTGTTTGATTTCAGTTTTTAAGCTTTGTTAAATGATCTAATATTGGAAGGATCTTATTTGAAAGTGTTTTTGTAAGAGAACCATAAGATCTCATACAATTATTAGATTTAGGTTTATTTCATTTTAGTTTTTAAGCTTTGTTAAATGTTCTAATATTGGAAGAGTCTTATTTGAAAGTGTTCTTGTAAGAGAACTGTAAGACCTCATACAATTGTTAGATCTAGGTTTATTTTATTTCAGCATTTACGTTCTTATTAGATGTTCTAATGTTGGAAGAGATCTTGTAGAATATGTTCTTGTAAGAGAACTATAGATCTCAAACAATTGTTAGATCTAGGTGTGATTAGTTATTGAAAGAGATCTTAATGAATATGTTCTTGTAAGGGGACTTTAAGATCTTGGACAAATTAGGAATCTTTCTAGATCTATATATTTTAGATAAGCACTTCTAAGTTTACCTTTCCGGGTTGACATTAAATTAAACTCTAATTGACATCATCAATTGGAGCCAAACATTTTGGCGCCGTTGCCGGGGAAGTGCAACTAGAAGGATTTACTATTTATTTTATGCATTTGTTTTTAATGGGCTAATTTGTGGAACTTGGTGACAGCAGTTTCATAAAGGAGTTCAAAGTTTGGAGCATTTTTATTTTCGCACATAGTTAATTTAAATTCAGTTTTTATTTTAAACCCCCCATTTCTCACTAATCCATCTACGGATGAGGACTTTGACAATGTTGATCAGGTACATCTTGGAGAGCAAGGACAATCACCTTGAGCCAACTCTAAGACAGGATTCTCACATATTTGTAAAACATAACGTAAAATTTTTAAATCTTGATGTGAGCATGTTCGAACTTTTAATCCATAGATGGCTTCATTGGAATCATTCTTTTACTTAGAAAATAAAACATATTTCAAGTTAATGTAGAATAGATTAGAAAAAATAAAAATGAGATCTCATTAGAAGTCATTAGAAATTGTTAGAAGTCATTCTCGTTAGAATTTTCTTTTAGATCATCATGAATAAATGAATAAATTCGCATTTCTATGTCTTGTTTCTGTATCACGGGTGAGCCAGGAGCCTGATTATCGGAAAGCTTTGTATTCCGAGAGTCTAAACGCCCCCGCGACATTGCAGAAAGAGTGTAGATAATGCGAGGTTTTATCATAGATCTTAATTGTGTTTTATCCATCCATGCTAACCTGCATAAATAAAAATAAATCAAGAAGATTAGTATGCTCTCTTCCTGCGCTTCGTGCGATCAGGAAGATCAGAAAATCTATAGATTTATTCAAATAAAAAATACTCTTGCTGGTTACTCGTATGTAATCCAATGGTTGTTTCACATGGTGTGGTAAATATACCAATTCTAAAGTACATGGTGGAGAGATACGTGTGTCTGAAACAAAGTTATTTTAGTGTGTTGTAAGATGCACTAGTACATTTGGCGCAAATTCCGACACTTTTGACCAAATGTCAAAAATTTCCCCAAATTTTTTCAATTTTTTCAAATCCCGCCCTAAACCATCGCTATACTGATGTTTAGAGGAAAGTCTTGCAATACCAACACTTATAGGCAACTGTCGGTCTTGCGACGTTTGCAAAATAGCATCGCTGTTGTGACGGATTTCTGAAGTATGTCGTTATTGTGACATTACATAGACAATGTGTCGCTATTGTGACGTTTGGAGGAAACTGTCGCTATTGTGACGTTTAGAAGAATGCGTCGCTATTGCGACGTTTGGTGGAAAAGTGTCACTCTTGCAACGTTTGGTGGCGATGTGTCGCTCTTGCGACGATTAGGCGATATGTCGCTCTTCCAACGATTGGTGGCAAAGTGTCGCTCTTGCAACGGTTGGTTATGATTAGAACTTTTGATTCAAACTTTTGATTCGAACTTGGTTGGTTATGGTGCGAGAACCTAAGGCAACCATTGAGTTATGATTCGAACTTTTGATCGTGAATTGTCCCATAATTGAAATGTGGACTGGATATTAATTTATGTTGGCGCTGGCATTTAAATTAATGCCGCGGAGGTTCCATGTAATGTTTGTTGATATACAGTGGTAAGTTCATGCAAGTGTAAATTAAAAGAGAAACCTTGGATATGGGATCTATTTGGGCTTTAATAGAAGGGCAGTTATAGGTGTAAATGAGTTATGTTATGGTTTGAACCATATATGTAAGCTTCGCATCGAGAATTGAAATTCTGGGTTGGTTGGTGTTATAACTAGTAAAAAGAGAAAGGGCTTCCAAAGGGAGTATTGAAATTGTCAACTTTATGTTAAACTGGAATTAGAATATTCATTCAATTTATTATAAAATGGGCTATCACAAGGGAGTAAAATAAAATATAAAATTGATTCATACACTTCTATTCATTCAATATTAAATATAAAATTGATATACACTTTTTTATTGGGAGTAAAAAGCCCACAATTTGTAAAAAGCCCACAATTTTGTAAAAAGCCCACAATTTGTAAAAAGCCCACAACTTTGTAAAAAGCTCACATTTTGTAAAAAGCTCACAATTTGTAAAAAGCCCACTTTTATTTTCTTTTTTCTTATTGAGCTCCCATTTAGTTCAACACGTCTTGGGTTTTCTACACCATTGAGAGAGATAATTGCTAAATATAATTATTATTTTCTTTATAGGATAATTTGCATCAATGGAAGAAAACATTAGAGGTGGAAAAAAAATTCAAAAGGGTGAAAGGGGTGATGGTAGAGTTTATTTCCCTTGCAAAAAATGTTGTTTGAGAAATAATGTTAGAGTTTTAATAGCAACAGCAACAATGCATTGTAGGAAATATGGGCACATTGATGGTGGATCGAATGACTATCGTCTCGTGGTAATTAATTATCTATCTTCATTATCTATCTTCATTTTGATTATATCGTAAAATTTTATATTATTTTAATATTTTTTATATGTGCACTAATGTTTAATGATTAATGTTTGTAATTTTCATAAAGGCACAGTTGCCCCCCAACTTTTTGCAGATGATCAACTAGCTTTCACAGCTAAATAGTAGTAGATTAGATGATGTTGCACCAGTACAAGAGAATATTGCAGTAAATATTAGTATTGGAAATGATGTTGTACAAGGTGAAGAACATGAAGCGAATGATGAAAGTAATTTTAATGATCCCATGGAGGTAGATCATGATGACAGTAATGAGACAGTTCACATTAATGATGGGATAAATCAAATGCTCCAAGACTTGTATGGTGAGTCAGATGATGATGGTGGAGATAGCAGTGATGGCATTTATGATGTACCTCTGATTAAAAGGTCAAGTGAACAAATTTTTGAACACTCAAATGCAACTCTTCTCTCTGCTACATTGTTGTTGGTGAACTTAAAGGTTATGAATAATTTGTCGAACAGATGTATGACACAACTCCTAAGATATGAAATATGTATATATGATCACATATATGTAAATGTTGATTATTTTCCCTTTTTTTAGTTGTAATAAATGTGTAAAATAATAATTCAATATATATATATATATATATATATATGATTAATAATCTTTACATTAACTAGTTTTTGTTTATGTTGTAGATTGTTGGGTGAATATTTGTTACCATCGCCGAATACTTTACCTCGAACATATCGAGATCTAAATGCTATTATGAAACACTTTGGAATGGAATATAACACTATAGATGCATGTCCTAAAGATTATATTATATATTACAGAGAACATGTGTTGAAAACAGAATGTCCAAAATGTGGTACCAGTAGATATCGAACAGATCAACTAACCAAAAAGGTTCTTCGTCATATTCCCATAATTCCACATTTGCAGCGAATGTTCAGGTGTAACAATGTAGCACAGTTTATGGATTACCATTCAAAGAATAGAAGTTGAGATGATGTTCTTCGAATGCCTGTAGATGGTTCTGCATTTATAGAAATCAAGGAAAAATATGTAGATTTTAAAAATGAACCTCGTAATGTCAGGCTTTCATTGGCAGATGATGGTGTTAATCCATTCGAAGAGCTTAGATCTACTTACTCAGTGTGGCCTATTTTCGTTATCAACAATAACATTCCTCCTTGGATGTCAATAAAGAGGGAGCACATAATGTTGACTATGATTATTCCAGTTATTTGATACATTATTTTTTTGAATGTAACATTTTCATTTCTCTCGTTGTTTGCATAAATATATATTTTATTTATTTACTTACTTATATATACATATATCATGGTAGTAATTATTATGTAACATAATTTTGAACAATTAGGTAAGTACCAGGTCAAATATATGAATGTATATATTGAGCCTCTTATCGATGAGCTAATACAGTTATGGCATGGCATCATTATGTATGACATCACTAAACCAATCAAGCAGAAGAGATTTCAATGTCGTGGAATGCTTGAATGGACAATTCATGATGCCCCAGGACTAACACATGTTTGTGGTATGTAATATTTCGTTGCACTTTAATATAATACATAATTATCTAAATTATATATACCATATTGCATGTTTTAAAAATGATCTCATAGTATATATAATTGTTATTGATCCATCTATTGCAGGTCTTCAAACAAAGGGTAGATTTGCATGTCCAGTTTGTGGCCCTAAGATGAAGTATCATCATTCGCTAGACTTAAGAAAGATGGTGTTTGATGAGTTTAGGCACTTCCTCTCTAGGAACCATAAGTATCATACTACTGAAAAACATCTTTTCAATGATAAAGAAGAAACTGGATTAAAACCACGAAGAATGGCACCTCAGTTGTGGACGTTGGAATATAATAGAATTAATAATCGTCAAGCAGCTGGTACGTAATTTGTGTAAATATATATATATATATATATATATATATATATATTATTTTTTTATGTAATTTTTGGAATTTTTTTTTTAACTAATGAATTTATTTTATTGTATTTTATAATTAATATTGTTCTGATTTATTTTATTCTCTGATATCAAGGTCATCGTCGCAGTGAAGGTACTAATATTGTACTTCCACCTGGAATGAAATGTTATCCTTCTCAATTCGCGAGGTTGCCCTACTATGAGGAACTAAAAATAGCTCATTTGTTTGATACAATGCATGTCGAGAAGAATGTGACAAAAATGTTATGGAAAACCATAGATGGTGCACATGATAGAGATAAAATTGACAAAATTTGTGCTGACATTGAGAAATCAAATCATGCAATGAAAAGTGTGATCGACAGATCAAATAACAATGGAGGTCAAAATTATAATAATATTCCACGGTTATTAACAGAACAACAAAGAAATGATGTAAAGAGGTCGTTAGAAGAATTAAATTTCCAACAGGTTTTGCTTCAAACATAAATAATATCTTAACGAAGAAAGGTGACTTCAGTGGGGTGAAAACACGTGATTGGCATACCTTTGTTAAGGTAATTTTTTTGGTATACGTTTTTGTATGTTATTTCTCGAATACATATTTTAAATTTTCCTTTTTTCTGTTTAATTTGGAAACCAATAATGATGCATTTTTTATTGTTATAGTTTGTTCTACCTGTTTCTCTCCCAAACGACTTCAACAACAATGTTAAACAAGTTATATATGGTCTTAGTAAATACATGAGGTAAGTAGTTTTGATTTATACGCAAAATCTAATAGCTACAATTTATTTTTGTACTTAATGAAATGATGTATTAATTTACTTGTAATGAAATATATATTATGTTTCATTGAAATAACCTTGTGTAATGATTTGCAGATGATTGTCATTGAAATAAATCCATCAAGATGAAATAAAGTTTGGAAGAGAGAAATTCCTTGGCTAATGTGTGAAATGCAAAAGTATCTACCTCCAACATTTTTCAATGCACAAGAACACTACTTGATACACCAAGTTGAGGAGATTGAAATGTGTGGACCAGTACACACAAGGTCAATGTGGATGGTTGAGAGGCACCTGAAATCCTTGAAGGCTTTGGTTAGACAAAGAGCACGACCTGAGGGTTCTATGGTGGAGGGATATGTGGTATATCAATACATGGTGTATATTATTCATTATCTTCCTATATTAGCTACGCCAGCTATGAAGGTGGTGGATTTCATTTGGGTTGTGAACTCCATCAAAAAATTTGAAGTGGAGCACCTGTTGGGAAAAGGTAGAATGAAGAGAGTGAGAGGTAAAAGATTTATTATGTATAATACATATAATGTTTCATTTTTTTTACATCATTTATATGATCATTATATTCATTTAGGTCTTATTATTTCATAGTTTATTAATTAATATAATTTACCATGGTTATAAGTAATATTTATTAATATTGGTGAATTATTGTTTTTTTATTCAGGTGCTCAAGATTATGAGGCACTACTTTTATACATTGCAAACAATATTGAGTGGATGAGTGAATGGATTGAAACATGTAAAGCACGTAACGACGGTAGGTTATCATGGCAACTACTGTCTGAATTGATTAGAGAAACGTATCGTAATGAAGATGGAAACGTTACGGACAGGGAAATCGATTTAGCATATGGTTTGAAAGATAGAAAGGTAAGCAATTAATTCACCTATTTTATTCATTACTTATTTTATACTATATTTATAATGTAACAAAAAGTTTGATTTTTCAGATAATTTTCATGTTGGGTAAATTATATGATTAATTATTAATTGAGAATGCATCTTTTTCATGTTTGGCATATTGCGGTTGAAACACCACAAGGCTATGTGGTGCAATGGTCGTAAATGTCACGTTAAATAGTTGGATGATAATAGGAAAACTTCTGATAGTGGGATAACTGCAGTATTCTAGGTCATTAATGTTTCCTCCAGGAGTGACAGACATCCTCGAGAATCTGAAAATAGATATTATGGGTTTTTAGATGATATAGTTGAGTGTGACTTTAATTCCTTCAAAATAGTTTTGTTCAACGTCAAATGGTATAGGCTACGAATGAATGTACGTGATGATGATAGAACACTTATTCAACATGACAATGCATTTCCAATGGTTAAAACATCGCAGTTTGAAGCAGGAAAAGATTGCTATGTTTTTCCAAGCCAATGTGAACAAGTATTTTACTCAAAGGTTCCAGGTGAGAACGAATGGTCATTTGCTATTAGATATGATCCAAGAGGAAGAAAATGATATTGATCAAGAAGAATATGATGCAGTGGCAGATGAGTAGGAAGATGCATTGACAGACGAAGAAGATATAATAGAAGATGAACCAGGCATATGAGATAAGGCAAAAATTATTGATGATGATGTCGATGAGGATATTATTGAAAATGACATAATTGATGATGATGATGACATGGTTGATCATTTCAACATTGTTTCTGAATCAGATGTTTTTATAGATGTCGATTAGTTGGATGAAGATCAAGAAGATACAGAAGAAGAATATTGATACAGATGTTATTTTTTTTCTTTTTACCTATTTCTTCATAACACTCTTAGAAATAATAAAATAAGGAACAATTGTTCTAATTCTTCATTTTGTCATTATTTCTAGCAGTGTATAAGCTACATAGAATTATAAGCATAACATAATTATGTATTTTACTCTTCAAAACATAATATAAGGCAAGAATAATGACTTGAATTTGTTGTCTGGAAAATATATGTTTGAATACTTGGCTCCACCCAACCATGATACTTCTCCCAGAAGTTATCCCCTCAAGCACAGGCTTGCAAATATACTTTTGTGTTTTCCTTTTCACTTGCTTCTCTCACAACCTCTCCTCAGACATCATGAGTCCCCTCCAACAAGAAGACAAAAAAAATAGAAAAAATGTCTTTGTCTATTTCCCATCTACCACTCATTTTTGTAGTTGGTAACTACCTCCACCTCACCAACAAGTGGCAGGTAATTTCTAGCTCATTAATGGGCCTTCTTTTCCCACTCCTAAAGGAAACATCCTATATTTTATGGAAATAATTAATTGGCCAACTCCATAGTTTCACAATAAATATAATTATTACAATGTGTAGTAAAGAAGGGGTTAACGTCTCAACCTAGAGGGATCAATTGTAAATCATATCGATAAAACACATATGGTCAAAAACACAAGAGGAATTGTATGAAAATACTTATCCTTATATACTAATAACATCAATAATGGGTCTTGTTGGTAACATCATTAATGGGCCTTCTTTTCCCATTCCTAAAGGAAACATCCTATCTTTTATGGAAATAATTAATTGGCCAACTCCATAGTTTCACAATAAATATAATTATTCAGATTAGATGCCTAATGCTTATTACTAGGTAATTAATATTCACCATCAATTTGCAGCCTCATCTGTTTTCAACCAAACTTATTCCAACATTAATTTTCCAAACCTCATTGTTTGTTATAAACATATAAAATACAATTTTGCAATCATTCATTATCAATAATAAAGTACTAATAATTAAATTCTCCATATGTCTTTCAAACTTTAAAGATTATAAAAAGTAAAACACATATATACAATTAGTTACATAAAAACCTCAAGCGAGGGGATGTCACAATTTGTGGTGTGCATGAAAGGTAGAAGTTCATGCAAGTTACAATGTGTAGTAAAGAAGGGGTTAACGTCTCAACCTATAAGAGGGATCAATTGTAAAGCATAAGGATAAAACACATATGGTCAAAATATCAAGAGGAATTGTATGTGAAAATACTTATCCTTATATACCAATAAATATCATTAATGGCCTTGTTGGTAACATCATTAATCGACCTTCTTTTCCCACTCCTAAGGGAAACATCCTATCTTTTATGGAAATAATTAATTGGCCAACTCCAAAATTTCACAATAAATATAATTATTCAGATTAGATGCCTAAGGCTTATTACTAGGTAATTAATATTCACCATCAATTTGCAGCCTCATCTGTTTTCAACTAAATGTATTCCAACATTAATTTTCCAAACCTCTTTATTTGTTATAAACATCTAAAATACAATTTTGCAATCATTCATTATCAGTAGTAAAGTACTAATAATTAAATTATCCATATGTCTTTCAAACTTTAAACATTATAAAAAGTAAAACGCATATATACAATTAGTTACATAAAAATCTCAAGTGAGGGGATGTCACAATTTCAGGGTGTGCATGAAAGGTAGAAGTTCATGTGCAAGTTACAATGTGTAGTAAAGAAGGGGTTAATGTCTCAACCTAGAGGGATCAATTTTAAATCATATTGATAAAACACATATGGTAAAAAACACAAGAGGAATTGTATGAAAATAATTAACCTTATATACTAATATCGAAGGAATGTACCATATATCTGGTGGATTTCACACCAAACCAATCCATTTCATTACCCATGTGCCCTTTTTAATTACAAAATCACACCAAACCAATCCATTTCATTACCCACGTGTCCTTTTTACAAAAAATCTTACAGAATCGATTTCATTATCTCTGGAACGGCGTTGAGAATTCGATTCTCATCTAATCGATTTCATTATCTCTACAACGGTGTTGAGAGTTCGACTGTTTGTTCAATCGGTCAGTTGTTCATTGGTTTGAGGGTTTAGCAGGTTCGGGGGTTTAGCAGGGGACCCGTTGGTTCGACCACCAAAATGGTAAGCATACACCAATCCTTTAGCTGTAATGTCTCGAATGTTATAAAAATTTGAAATTTCTTGTTAATATGGATGGAGGGTTTCAATACTTGGGCTTTATATTGAAACCGAATGGTTACAAAAACTGTGATTGGGGTTGGCTCATTTATAAAATTGAGAAGGGGCTCAAACACTAGATAAAAAAGTGGATATCTCTTGGGGGTAGACTTGTTTTGATAAAATCCATCCTTCATAGCATCCCCATCTACTCGATGTGCATCTTCAAGTTACTCAAGGGTGTTATTGACAGATTACAAACCATTGTTTCTCAATTTTTTTGGGTTGCCACAAGTATATAAAGGAAAATCCATTTGGTTAGCATGTATTTGATTAATCCTCCTACTGCCCTTGGTGGTTGGGGGAATAAAGACACCGTGACTTTTAATATGGCTCTCCTCTTAAAAACTTTCTGGTGAGAAGTATCCATCAAAGGACTTTGGAAACAAGTAATTTGTGTTGAAAATATGCAAAATAGGGAATTTATTATGTGGTTTTGTAATGCTGCTTTGGATTCCTCACATGTCTCATATTGTTGGAATGTCCTTCTATCGACAAAACACTGGTTTTATGGTAATCTAAGGTGGGCAGTTGGTGTTAGTATGATTCTTTCGTCGTAAAAGATCACTTTAGCTACGCATAACAAATAGCCCTAACATCGATTATGGCTGCAAAATATCTTTAAGTTTGCTGCACAAATTCAGATCTAAGCACAAAAAGACATTAAGCAGATAAAATATAACATGGCTCCATAGATCCAATGGACAAGACAAGAAGAATGTATATGAAAGAATTTTGTATTATATTAAAGAATGGGGCACTTGAGAGGAAAACAAGAAAGGTGTTTTCCGGTTCTCCTCAGTGGGATGGGTTCTTGGAAGTCCTCAGTGTTTCAGATCTAACATTTCTCTCTCTTATGGATGTGGAAAAGAAAATATGGAACTCGATGGGAGTTCACAAAGCAAAATGGAAAATGGTCACCAAGAGAAGATCCAGAGTGATCTAATGCAATGAAGGTGACTAATGAATGGGAAAAACCCTCCTATTTATAACAAAATATTAGGGTTATCTAGAACTCGGTGCATGAATAAAATATTATTAATCGAATTCTAGAAGCACCCTTTAGGAATATTTTATTATATTTGTTGGAGGGAAAAGGGCTCTTGACTTGGGTCAATTCCTTTATTTATAAATAATAAATAAATAAATGACTTATTTATCATTTTAGGGAAATGATGGAAATATAATTAAATAAATAATGGTTTATTTAATTATTTATGGATGATTTAGTCAAATTTAACTCAGAATATTATTTAAATAATGATTTAAATAACTTATTCTTAGGAAATAATTAAATAAATAAGGGTTTATTTAATTAATTTCCTTGTTTTGGGTTAAATATGACCGGGAAGTATGAATGAATAAGTTATTTTAGGTGGTGAAAGAAATTTTACTTAGGGTAAAATTGGTCTTACATGGTGTACTTGGGTTCATCTAATGATAATGGGTTAGATGACCAAAAAAATGGTGTAACAGTTGGTTCTGGCTCCACTCCTACAATAGGCCTTGACTCACTCTCATGCATGATTGGATCACATATCCTATCATATGATCCCATTATATGCCTAAAAAAAAAGGGTTAATATGTGATTAGCCAGTTATTTTAACTTTGATAATTAGAAATACCCAGAAAACAAACTGACATTAAACCTATATTTACCACTAACCATATACGAAATTTTTTTTCCTACGTTAGTTTAATCTATTAACAAAAGAAATAATTTACATCATGGTCGAAGCCGAGTCTTTGCCCAGACCTATGGCATACTTGAAAAAATTGACAGAAAAAAGACTACCCACAAGGGGAAACCAGCCTCGAACAATTCTCAAACTATTGCGCTGCCCTCGCAGGGGTAACAGCTGTGGATTCCTCTAAAGATTACATCAATTATAACTTGTAAAAACAAAACTATAGACTGACATATCTAGATAATCAAAAAAAATCCCAGTAGAATGGGCCTTGAAGCACGAAAACCGAACAAGAAAAGAACAATTACTCATCAGGCGGTTCTTCAACAATGCGACACCAGTATACAGCCATATCTTCATCCTTCTTTGACAAGTCCTCGGTGGGAGCCGCTTCTTGCATGGATGGTCCTGGATCGCCTTGAGTTGTCTCCCCCTCATGAACCCTGCTGACATGTGCATCCTTGCCCTGCTTGTTCAACGACCCCGTCTGATGGTCTGAAACCTAAGATTTCTCTGTACTCTACCCCACCTGACAAGTGCTCGGCTCTCCCGCCTGGGCCTCTTCTTTGAAAGCAACTGTAATTGAGGCAGTTATGCGAGAGCGATTCAAGGAACAATTGAAATAGAAATGTGAAGTTTGGAGCGAGGCAGAGGCCTGAGCAGTGTGGACGGGAGGAGTAGAGGAGCCCAAGCGATGGCCGGTTTCATGGAAACGACCCCTCCCACTTCTGGTATTAGGATAATGGTCATAGAAAGATTCACTAGATTGAAAAGACGACTCAGAGGTGGAGCTTGAGGGCGGACGCAAGGGTTGGCTTCTGGTGCTACCCCTGCGGCAACGCATACGTTGACGTAAGCGAGGCATGGAATCAGTCTCCACGGAGGGAAATATAGGTGACGAAGGATCAGGAGTGAAATAGGTTTGGTTAAAGAGAATATTCAGAGAATTAGAAGTAGGCATACAAAGGCTAGAATGAGAGAAGTGCAGACGATCACCAAGGTCTAAGCAGCAGTTCAGCAGGCTTCTTCTTCCTGTAGCTGTGCGCTGACTGGGGAGCCCAGCAGTCGGAGAGCACATACAGTGCATCAGAGGAGGAATGCCCAAATAGCCAAAGCCACTCTCCATTTTTAAAACCTGATTGGAATTACATCGAAGATCACCCTGCAATAACATCTCATTGATGAGAGCCGAAGGCTGAAGCAATGAGGAGCATACGGAGGTGCGTAAGAGAATTAAGGTCGGATCTCAACCTGCGCATCATAGTAAATGCATTTGATGCGATGACAATGTGATTTGAGTGCCCCTCTCTGGCAGTGACTTGGGTGGGAAAGTGTCTCCAGCCATTGCCACACCTAGGTCCCATCACATTAATATCTCTCCAATTAACCATATATGAAATATAACTGTGCTAGGGATTTGATTTGTGCAACCTAGTTTATATGAAATAAACTAAACTATTTCATTCATTTATGGTGATTCTCATTTTAGATATTAACGTCTAATAACATAAAACCAAGGTATAAAGGAAATATATAGAAAAATACAGAGTGTAAAGACAACTAAACTAGATTGCATGTAGATGAAACACACCATAAGAAAATCACACTAGATATCGTATTAAAAAACCACATGATACTATTCTAATGGAGGCATGTCAAGCTTGGTTTGTTGGGCCTTGACCAGCCATCTTGCACCCGCTTAAAGCGATATTAGATTACAGAACACAATAGATCATCACATAAAAAATGACACTAATAGAGAAGAACCTAGCATTTAGCTTATGTATTAATGAAGTTCAGTATGTCAATGCATGATGAGCTTAGTGATTCATACCCAACTGAGAAAAAGTGATACCAGACTTCAAACTAACAATTCAACAATACCATAACATCACTAACCTATCTCTAAGCTTTAACTCATGTTATAAAATTTGATTACATTACAAATCTCACCAAAATGAAGCCAATCACATATAAAGAAAAACAAGAAACAACATCCCTCCAGTGATCAACCTGGGAAAACCATTATCTAACTAAAAATATTTGGTCCATTGCATGAGGATTTCTTTGGAAAAAAGTTACTTCCTCCTCAGGCTACTATGTTGACTGCAGGGGTGAGGTAGGTGCACACATTGCTTCAATCTCATTTCATAGATATATTCACAAATATTCAATCATCCAATTGGCCATGATCCCCTTTATATATCTCCAATAACCAATAGTCTTGTGCCTTGACTGCGGTGCACAAACTTTGTAACTGGTGCAAGAATCCCGTAACATGTGCATCAATCCCATGACTAGTTAAGGAACACCAAAACGAGTACAATAGCTACACCTACTTAGGTAAGTGACTTGTAAAAGTTTTAAACTATAAAAATATAATAAATGAGGCATTTTGATCCAAATTAAATATGTACCTACCACATTTCGAACAATAAGCAACTTGTACTCAAATCCTCCATATTACATCAAAAGAGCATGGAAATACTAGGCATATCCTTCAAAATTGGTAAAATAGAGGAGTGGTGAGGGTATTAAATAAAAAAAATGAGACATTTTATAATATTTACATTCCCCAAACTTGACTTCATTGTGTGTCCTCACACAAATAGGGGTGTGCCAAATGACTCCATAAAAAATCAAAATTTTGAAGCCCTAACTCCATCACTTTTTCATTAGGATGTTGATTTCTGATCTTGTGCCTTGAATCTTCTTCAATTACCTCTTGTCCCTCCTATGTTTAGTTTTCATATATGCTACATGCATCCTCTAACATTTGAATTTTTATTTTAAATATTATGTCTCATTTACCAAGTCTTCATTTCTAGCCCTCAACAAAGAATTCTAAGACTTCAGGTGGCGGTCCAGAATCACAATTCATTCCACTTTTCTCTTCAAAGTTCAAATTCTATTCTCATATTTAGTTTTTCTCATCAAATACTTAAGTGGAACCTACTCTTCCTTTTTTTCAGAGACTTCATACATATAATTGTCACCACAGTCATCCAGATCAGCTGATACAACTCCTAAAATGGATATTTTTTCTTTCTCAAGTATAAGTTCCCTACCAAACAGTAGTCAGCCCAGTAGTCAGTCTTTAATATAGGGTCATATATAGATTTTTCTTCATATAAGGTCTTGTTTTTTCCTCCTTCCCAATTTTCATGTGTTTTATGTTGTGGATCTAAATAATCAAAATTTATATAGAGGTTGACATCCACTAGGTGTTCCAAGAGGATTATTTACTACATCAAGCTCAAACCTCTATCTCATTTATTTCTTGAAGCTCAAATGTTGTGTGAACCTTAGGCATCATTGCACACTAAAGAAGCCCCGAGCAAAGGTAATTAATAGATACCAAATAATTATCTTTACATGGAGTTACAACACAGGAGAACAAAAAACATATTAAGATAGGTCTAATGGGAAAATAATGTTAAACAAGAAGAGAGGCAGGTCTTAGCGAGAATAATGGAGTTATTATAACCACCAAAGATTTGATATCATGTCATATAAAGGTGTAACTCCAAACTTGGATCATATTCCATTAACATGAATCCATATTTAATATGGTAATATGACTCTTGATTTCATCTTTCAAGAGGTTAATTATGAAGCTGATTTGTTTCAATAATTAATATACCTTTTGAGATTTTAAAATTTCACTACAAATAACTCAGTTTAGTTTCATTGTCAACTCGTCTCTTGTTTGGGTGCCTTAATATGCAATGACATATTTCTAGGACTGAATTCAATGCAAGGCATATTTGAAACTCTAACTCTATCTTCCGGTGTCTTATTAGAAATTATTTCAGTTTTCATTTTGTGTTTTCAAGTTAGATATTGTTTTCAAGTTTTTACATTTATAATTTTATTGCAATGTGGCAGACTGATCAGAGCAGTGCAGGAACAACCACGAGATGGGATGATCGCGGAAAGAGGCCAGCAGAAGAACATGTAAAGTGCCAACATTGCTCTATCTTCAGGTATTTTAGTTATTTACATAATTGAAATAATATTAATTTTGTTCAAATATGTAGACACCTGGCCATGGTACGCCTGATGATTCCCTCTATGAGGAAGATCTTTCTTCATCCCTATCTCCATTGCTCTTGCTATGAAAAAAGGTGCGAAAAGCAAGGTCAGAATTTGATACTTTGATAGACGCACCTCAAACACCTGAAACAGAAGAGAGGATAAAACAACTTATGACCCAGCTAGAAACATATCAGGTAATAATAAGAAATCAAAAGGATAATTTTTTTGTTCTGCATGAGATGAATTGTGATAGTTTGATTTTTAATTTTTACATTGACTAAACTAACAAAAAGTTCTTTTGTATGTAGCATTATCTAACACTTGCTGAACCCGGTGTTGGTGGTAGTGGGACACAAGGGCAAGAGATTTTCCAACAACCCTCCTGAAAACCTTCTACTCCTTTAGGTGCCAGCCAAGAAACACACCCTGCCCAAGCAGACACCTAGCCAACCGCTAAACGTGTTGGCAGTGATGAGCCTGATATGGCCAACTTCATTATTGCGTTTCCTGGAGCTACACGTGTCAGCTCCACGGGGACCATTAATGGCACGTTGTTGGTGAACGATGAAGGTGTCCCTATAAAGCATGTACAACTCCCAAGTAAGTTTTAATATTTTAACTATTTCATGTACTCTATCTAAAACATATTTTATCATGATTTTTATTTTTAAATTAATGATAATATTTTTTTTTTCTGTGTAGGAAACAATGAGTTCTACAGGTTTTTGGAGAGCCATGCGTTGGTAATTTTTGGCCCAACCATATGCATAGGGTGGAATTCCCAGAATTCCAACCTGAAAAAAGAACTTCTAGATTATCTAGAAGCCCTTTTTGGGGTCGGCACATTTGACAGAATAGCGGTGGCTCGGGTAGCCGGCAAATATTTGAAATATACCAGGGACACCTATAGGACGCAATTGCAATTTAACCCTAGATATGAGCGTCCTCTCGCAGTTTCAAAGAGTGAGTGGAGAGCACTCATCCATGACGGAAAAGAGAAAAGGGCAAAGAAAGAAGGAAAAATGCCAACTGGACCCGCAAGGTAAATTACAACTTTAATTCAATAGCTTTAATTTTCTCTATGTCTAAAATAAAAGTGTGCTACGTCATATATGACTTCAATCTTTTGATGATAGGTTGCCTGACACCTCGAAGGCAACCAAAGCTAGGATTGAAAAAAAGGGCCATCACAAGCTAGGCCAGGGCGGCTACTTGAAATTAGCCGCAAGAATTGTAAGTAGCTAAACATCTTATAATTAATTGTATCGCCTTCCAACATTTTTGTAATACTATCAAATAACATTAAAAATACACAATCATATGTAATGTAGGGTGATGACTTCGAAATAGAAACTACAGAGGAAGATAAAAATATCGCTTTCCATTTCGGCTGTCAAGCCGTAGTTGAACGTCACAGAAGCTTGGGGTAGGTCCCAAGATCCAGAATGCCTGATAAGGTAAAACGTTAACCTTTCAAAATTTTTGTTTTCGTCCATAAATTTATTGTCTAACAACTTTGTTTAAATAAGGGGAGCAGCACTGTCGACGAGGAAAATAACCCAGTTGTAGAGCCAGATGTATAAGTTCCCCACGTGCAACCTGATCATTGTAGTGGGGACCAGGCTGACAATGCTACTATCAGTGAGGGCTATGACGGTAATTAATTTCCACTTATATTTTTTTCTAATTATACCTTGATGGTTGTCCTTATAACGTTTTTTGTTTAAATGAGAGAGAATGTCTCCCTTGAGGATCTTACCACCAGAGACGAAGACAGGGCAACAATCCCAATGACGACAACTGGTGTACCACATAAATAATCTCATTGAAATTTTTGTTATTAATATTACCGAACTAGTTCAATGATATTTAAAAACTGACAATTAAAATTTAATATTATCTGTTTTGGTAGGCGATGACCCGTCACTGGATGAGACCAGACATCGTGACTATGCAACTAGGTCAGCAGTGCAGGTTGAAAGGCACGAAACAGGAGCATAGCACGATGATATTGATGATGTAATTAGGAGCTTTAGAAATAGGAAGAAGAAAAAGAAAATTTGATAATGTAAAATATTGTATTATTCTAAGACAAGCATTACTATCCTTGGAACATTTTTTGCATTATATAAAAAACTCATTCATCATACTATTTTTATGTCAAGCACTAATTTCAATGTTTCCTTGCGTACTTTTTGTTTAATTTTTTTTAATTAGTTATTGAATATTTTTTTTTATGCTCATGAAAGTAAAAAATGAAATATAGATTGGGTATTGGGGAATTGAGAGTGATGTGAGGGGGGAGGGAGGGGCCATAAGAGCTTCCACCTTCACATGGTTGGCCCTGTTTAGTAGATAATAATTTATTGGAGCGATTTAATCTTGGAGCAAGCCTCCCTCGATCCAACGTAGCAAAAAAAAAGTCACTGTTGACTTAGTTGCTACTCTTTCAGATCGTGGGAGGCTTGTTCCTAATTCATGCAACTCCAATAAATTGTTCTTGAAACAAAGAGGAGCTTATTCAGGTATGTTTTGACATTTTAAACATATGTTCTAACATCATCATAAGAATGCATCTTAGAGTAAAATATACTATATCAATTACTTGTATTTATTGTATAGATAATGATGGATTTTGATTGACTTGGCAGTGCAGGTACAAATCATCTTGCATCATGAGCAATACAACTTGTCAACCAGGGTCATGTCCAAGATATTTTTGCTTGTGCGCTTGACCAGGTTCGTAATGTCACATTTTGTAAGTTCCTTTACAGTTCATAATTCAATATTAAGCTTGTTCATGATTATTATCTAGGTTTTTTGTATGTGTTTTTTCATGTATTTGATTGTAAGCAACTCTGCATGTTTCCTGTTGTTCACTATGATTTCTCCCATTACCACTCCCAGGATGAATCGGACTTTATTGTTACATGGGTTACTTTATTGTTACTATGATTTCTCCATTTACGATTTCATAGGTTACATCATGTAAAGTTGTCAATCTCAGGTTGGTGATGAGCTTTAGTTCTCCAGATTTGGGGCTTTTCTAATATTTTCTCCCTCATGTCATTCATGCATCACCTCGTTGTTTGAGCATGCCAATTGTCTACCACTTGTACCAATTGGCACATGTCAATCTCTGAGTGGTGCCACATTTCACCTATTTTCGTCCCACTTGACCACCTGAAAAACTCAAATCCACACACCATGTGTCTTTATCATGGAGTGCCACATGTCCTAGATATTTTAGATGCTAACATCATGCTTCTAATGTGTTATGTCAACCAATCACAGTGGTCCATGTGGCCTTGTGCCATGTCACCAGTCTGGAAGAGATATTTTAGCCTTTTCTTTTCATGATTTTTCTATTATAATTTTTTTCTTCGGGATGGGAAATCCCTTTTGCAATAGATGGGGACTTTCCCATTTCCCTGGAGTCATCTCATAGGACACCCTTCAAGCCATCATCCAAGAGGCAATCGGAAACGCTCTGTTTTTGCCCTCTTTCCCTTGAATTATGCGCTTCTAGAAGACCAGTTAGGGCACTCTTCTAGCCCTTATCCCATTACTTCATCATTGTATCAACTTCTCCCACAGGCTGCTTCTATTTTTTGTCCACTTAAAGGAAGAAAACACTACCCTAGGGTAAGGTTACTCCTCAACTATCCCTACTGCACTTATGGACCAACCAGCAATATGAACGTTTTCCTTACTTATGGAGACACCCCCTAAGCTACTACACATTCAATTCCAAGAGCTACTTGCTAAGGAACACTCCTACACTATGCCTAATGACCCTCCAAACAATCCCTTTAACTATTGTTGTATCAACCTCCCTTTTTGGTTTTTTAGACAAAGGTGACCCTCACACCATCAAGCACATAATGCTATCACAAGACTCAAACCCAATCCTACATCTGTTCTCCACAAACTTCTCTTCCAATTCCTTAAAATTTGATTTTTATTTTTTGAAGAACTCTTCCCTAGTTAGGGCACCTATCCCTGCTCAAATCCACCCTTCCTCCCACCTGTAAACCT
This sequence comes from Pinus albicaulis, assembly GCA_034641835.2. Lineage (NCBI taxonomy): Eukaryota > Viridiplantae > Streptophyta > Pinopsida > Pinales > Pinaceae > Pinus > Pinus albicaulis. Next base: position 55,020 of record JAXQQM020076731.1, read on the forward strand.
TCTTCTTTATGTGTTCTTGTTGGAGACAGTTGTGGCCTTATTGTGGCTTGTAAGTACCTCTAATGGCCTTGCTACAGGACAGTAGCGCATTTATATTTGTAAATGAAAATGAGTAGACATAACATGGACCTACTTTTCCCCAAGGGATAAGGTTTAGACTTGGACTTCTCCTCCTAGCCATGATAGTCCATGGTGAGTAGAATGGAATGGTTAGAGATTCTTTTCTATTGCGCAACAATTCGGGACCTTTCCTAGTCTTGAAATTTCAATGACATTGGGGCTATGGCAGCCTCCTACTCTGCCTCTTGGGCCTTGGTATTGATGCATACAGTAAAATTGATCATATAAACTAACCAAGCCCTATACAACCATATTTACGATCTCTTTTGTTCTTGGGGAAAATATACCTCTGGCAGAAACTAAATTATTTATAAGGCTAATTTCTGGTCCTGGAAACATTGTATTAATTTTAGTCCCAAAGTTTCAATCTTAACTGAGTTTGAGCAACCAGATAATATAATTAATCATGCAGTCTATAATCACACAGAAATTTGATACTTTTAATGTCTCAGCTACACTATATAATACAACTATCTAAAACGTTAAAAATTAGATCGTGTTCTAAAATGCTAAAAATCATATCCTCTAGATCTTGCTGGCATCTTGTGCAGGATCACCATTCAGTTCTGCTTTAGGGACAACTCCATTGGCATGCTGCACTTCTTGGTGACTCATGTCTTTGAGTTTAGCGCAGGTATGATTACTTCACTCTAGCCTCTACAACGTATCTTGTCCCATAGTGTACCCTTCAAGACTCTACGTTCCACTTTAGGACCCTCCTCTTACAGCGAGAATGCTAGGGCTTCATCCTAAGGTGTGCTAGATTTATGAGAGGGTCATCCATTTGAATCTTCCAAACTCTCTGACGTTCACTCATGCAATCTGACACAACTTCATATTTTCTTTCATGCATATGTGTTCGAGTTTAGAATTATAGATTAGCACATGGTTAATTGCTGCAAAGTGTTGATTGTGGTACTGTACAGTTACAGTAGCAATGGCTTTTTGTTTTGAAAGGAAATCCTTGTGTAATCCCCTCTCCTTCCTCGACACATCTGGATAGAGGGTAGCTATTCTGAGTCAGTTAATTTGATTTGAACCCATGATGAATGCGCTGCTATTTGCCATAAAATTGCATTGTCCTAATAGGTCTATGTGAGATGGCCTGTCAACGTGCCTTTATTTCTCATCTTGCAGGTCCAAGCCAAGCATTGAGTCCAGTTTTTCTTCCTTTATTTCTCATCTATTCATTTTTACTACTGTTTATATGTACCAAAAGTGCTATTGCCAATGAAGGTAGGTGTTACTGAGAATTTTAGGTGCAATTTCTTTAAATTTCTCAAGTTTTTGCCCTGAAAGTTGAACTCTTGAGCATGCATTTCATCCTTGCCTCAGCTCTGTCTGGCAAAGCAGACTAAAAATGTAATGGCAGACATGTTTGTTCAAGTGAAGCCTGGCCATATAGAACTATCACCTTTATGGACTCTGCAAGAGGATTGCCTTTTTTTGTTGCAATTAAAGTTGCATTTTGTTCATCAGGCAATACAAACTCTTATCAAATTGCAAGGTGTAAATCCAGTCTAACTAAGATGGGGTGGACAACATGCCATGAACATCCAATTCAAAAATTCTTGTTAGGGTTTAAGTAGCTTACAGTTCTTGTTCCTGACATTAGTTTTTGAAATATCAATTTGCTAAACTGTTTTAACCCAATTTTTTCTTGATTTTATGGAAATTGGGTGTTTAGATCTAGAAAATTTAATCTCTATTATTTTGGCTTCTCTTAGTATGAATACAATTTTAATATGTAAAACCCATTACAATAAGTAATCAAGTGTTCACTGGAGAAAAATACCCAGTTTCAATACTCATGCTCTCCTCCTTAGTATGGTACTTCACTCAAGTCCTCCACCTCCTGCATACATCCTGACCTCTGAATCAATTAATTGCGAGACTATCATGCTGGGATACACCATGTTCAAACTCTTTTCCAGAAGAGTAGACAAATTCATCTCCATATGGGCAGAGAGAAAGAAATTGCAGGTTTAAGGTTTAGTCATTGCAAATGGAATCACCGCACTTTTGACTATTTTTCAATCCTCCCAAATGCTATTGAGGAAGCAAAAGTAAGTATATCTTTGATCCATGGACACCTATTAATCCTTTCATATATTTGGAAGAAACCTGCTATTTGAGAGGCTGAAGGCATACCTCTCCTATGCTTGGCGATCTCTATAATTATGACCCTATATGAGATTCAAATGATCATCTTTGGGGTCTATTATACATTAACATAGTAGTCAAGCAAGGGTGTCGACTGCCTCACATTCTTTGGACTTCATATTTATGGATGAGAGTTTCTCATTTCAAAATCCGTGGGTGGTAAAGGTGGAGGCCCTCTATGGGATCTCCATTTCACTATTTTTTGACAAAACTGTCCTTCTATTTCATGAATCCAAAAACAAAAGTACATTTTGAGCTCATTCTGGGATGAACATGGTCTTCAAGTCCACCTTGCAAACATAAAATCATGTAAGTAATCTCTCCTTCTTTTCAAGGATAGTAGGTAGAAATGGTGACATCCTAGTCTTTCCTTTGAATGTTATTATTTGGTTCATCTTTTAACTTGTTTTCGACATTTGTATCAATGTTGAACACAGGATTGCAACATTAACAACCTTGGAGAGGCAATGTTTCCAACTTCAGTTTTAGGATATTCAGGCTAATTTTTGGTTTCTTGAAGTCTTTTCATAATACTTTGTTACACATGGCTTTCATTTTCTTCTTGCATAATTTCTAGAAATGTATGGATATCTTGTGGACTGTTGTAAACAAATTTAGTTCTATTACCATGCTCAAGAGAATTTAATGTTTGTCATTATTGGTGGACAGATATATACCATAAGAGCTCAGTTTTGTGTTGTAGCCTTTTATTAAGACTTGAATCAGTTAAACCCTCGGACCTACTGCAACCCTACATTGAGGCTTAGTTCTATTGAAGCTACCATACTTTGGACCTCTTCATTCCAGTCTTAGGCCAGGGATATAGCTACAGTATTTTGACATATTTTATACGGTGAACATCTATTAAAATCTCGGATTATCTCCTATTTACTGATGCTTGGACAGAACTTTTGAATTAGCTAAGTCACTTATTTACTTAAAACTAGCACATTTGGCGGAATTTTTTTTTTAAATATTTTTAACCAAGATGAATGTTATGTACTACATATAGAAATCTGGAGGGTAATTGAGCGTTCAGGTTGTACAATGTATTATTTTAGTCTTATGATTTATCAATGCTATGTTGGAAACTAAGTTGATTGCTGGTAGAGTTCTGTTGCGTTATTCTGTTGTAAATTAAGTTGACCACTGGTAGAGTGCTGCTGCATCGTACCTTTGAGGGTATCTCTATTTTCGGAGCATACAGGAGAATGCTACTGTTAATTCTAGAGGCCTCTGTTGAAGGCATTTTTATGTTGAAGGAATTTTTTTGAATTCTTCATGTATCTTCAAATAATAGGGTTTTACTTGAGCGAGGGCTACTTCTGTGTTATTGAAAAGGTGTCTCTAAAATTTACATCATTATGAACCTTTTGACATCATTTTAGCACAATGAATCAGGCCAAAAAGAATCATATAAAGAGAGAGATATGTCATAGAACTCAACTACCACATAGGCATAATGCCACAAAGATTTCAAAACTTGTATGTCAAAGCGTCACAAAAATTCAATATACTATAATGCCATAAAAGATTCAGATGCCACCAAAGAAGTCATAGGTTCAGATCTATCATGAATGCTTCTTTTGTTTTTCTATTGTAAACAATTCTCCCAGTATTTTGAGATTAGATGCTTCAACAAATTTATTGTCATATGATCTTTGATACTTCAGATCACATGTCACATATATACGATACTCTTCCAAATTCTGTTCTGCTTCATTTTCTACCTTCATTTGCCCATAAAATATTTATCCTTTTGTAAATATGATTATCATAAACTTGACCTTCAACCTTAAGCAAGAAAGAGTTATAATATATGGTTAAGAGGTTTCAAACTTCATTGGATATTCTTTCATATTCTTCCATAAATCACAAAGAATATTGTATTGAATGTCATGTATAGTCACATGTAACTGTTCGGTGTCATCATAAGTGCTTGTTTATGTAACTTGGTTGAGATATTAGCTTCAAAGAGATTTAGGATTTATTCTTTCAGTCTTGTTCTTTCAATGATGGCTACTACAGAGAAGATGATCTTCAAGTCTATTTGTTACAATAGCTAGCATTCATACATTAAGAATTACTTACACAGGTAAGAATGACATCTAGGAAGGGATATAACTACAGGGAAGAAGCAAGAGGTTCCTTAGCTTCTCATATGAAAACCAACCATAAAGATGTTCATCCCAGGACTTAAGAATAAGGTCAATAAAGGAACCTTATTTGGCACAAAACTGACACAGAATCTCAAAAATCTTCTCTAGCTCCCCAAATCAACATGGTATTGTGGATAAACTATAACCCTATCCTTTTCCCTTGCTTTTTCTTATAGTTCCTGGATCCTTCTTGAAGCTTATCAATGAGTCTTTTACCCTGTTCTTGACCTGCAGCTTCTAAAAATTCAAAAACTTCTTTGGAATTCGGCTCCATGTCCCCTGTTTTGGCCTTCATTTCTTTGACATCCTTGTATATTCATAGATATTCATAGATTACTTCTTCCATTATTGATCAAATTCACATATTTATTCACTAGAGCAGTGAAAAAAAACTATGCATTGCTTACCATATCTATGTAATTTTCCTGCAAGCATTGTTCTGATGGTGACCCTTTTCGGGTCGAAGTCTTTACAAAGCTGAATGCACTTGAAATGGAAATAGAAAATGTAGTTTTTCATGCCATAGTGTGTCATGGTTATGTGGTAACATTTTCTATGGAAGCTTTATGTACTATGTGAGAATTGTGTTATTCTATTGATGCACAAGAAAATATGTATAATATTATTTTGATCAAAGTGGGTGCACCTCAGTGTTTCTATTTTCATGTGTACTGTGTTTATAGCAAACTGAATTTTGCTGCTCCATTTCATTTCACGCATTTCTAGACAAAATCAAACATGTTCTTGAAAATGGTTGCATGATTGGTGTAAACCCTTTAGTTGAGATTTTGTTCTTATTTTTCATTCTGGGAAAATTAAAGAGTTTGCATTTATAAAGGGAGTATGTCCATAAGTACAGGTGTGAAGGTGCCAAATACAATTTGCATGTTGGGAAATGTCTCACCTAAAGAAACAATGATGATGGAAATACCCTTACCATTCAAATCACATGTATTTTTTGGAAAATTTGATGGAGATTGGGAATGTAGATCTTTCCATTGAGTTATCTGATATTCATTCATGTTAATTGTTCAAATTCCCATATTTTTTTATTGATTGGATGTTCTATCTAATTAATCATTATGGTCTCTTCTATGTGGAAAGAAATCGATATAGAAGCCCATTCTTTATTACTGATGGAGTCAAACCCCCTCTCTAAATTTAGAAATATGTTAGTTCATATGTATTTAACAGGGTAGCCAAATCATGATTTCCCTAGGGATTTACTTTGCTCATGGATGCCAATCGCATTCCAGACCTTCAGCACATGTACTCTCTTTTTAAAAGGGTGAGTGCACTTGAGCTGCTTCGGCTGGCTCTCAGTGCACACATTAAAGCTACTAGGCAAGGCATTGTATTGGATGAAATGAAAGACAAGGACATGGTGTCGTCACTTCTAGACTTGAAAGCATGACTTGATACAATATGGGAAGAATTTTTTTTGAAGAATGAGGCCTTTTCTAATACTATCAAGGATGCCTTTGAGCATTTGATAAATCTAAGGTAGGTTAGTTACTATATTTTTATGCTCATTTTCTTTCTGTTTATACAGATTTAATTATACACGTTAGTTACTATATGTTTATGCTCATTTTCTTTTTGTTTATACATATTGTTCATTGAATTTGTGCTCTTGATTATCAAATTAAGTGAGACAGAAAGTTTGAAAGGATTAATGACAAAACAGCTAAAGGTAAGTAATGAAAGAATTTTTTTAGGCAAACAATTGCATTCATAATATTAGATATATTGTTTTTGCATTTATCTGAATTATGGCCTTTGTCTGCAGAACCGACCAACAAAACTTATTGCCAAATTTCTTGATGAGAAACTTCGATCTGGTAACAAAGGTACTTTAGAGGAGGAGTTGGAGAATACACTAGATAGAGTTCTCGTTTTGTTCAGGTTTATTCAAGTAAGGGACCAACTAATATTCATTTATAAAAGTCTTATATACTAATTAACCCCAACAAATGAGATGTACTAATAGCTTAACATTGCCTCATGTATGCACTATGGTAGAATTTAAAAGTGGTATGAGACCCAAATGTACATCTTCAACCATTAGAATTGGAGCTTAACAAATCTTATGCATCAATTCGAGCAATATATGCACAAGACGGGGCACCAATAACAAGGTTTCCCCAAAAGCTTCAATTATCTATGCAAAAAAAAGAGTTTTTGGAAGTTTCATTTTAGCTATGTGTATGTGATGGATAGATAGAATTGTTATGAGCTGGCTATTGAACTACACTTGGATTGCTCCATAGATATAAGGGTTTCGTGTAACCATATGAAAGCCCTTCTATTGTTTTTTTTTTATCTTATCCATTGTATCTTGGAAAGTTTTTAAGGTATCCTTAGGGAATTTCATGTGGATTTGCAATAAATATTAGGGGTGCATATCATGCAACAACTAGATCATTTGAATTTTGAGCGGCCATTATATTATTTGGAATAATTGGTTTTTTATTTACTATTGGGCCTGTTACGTCCAATGGATTTTTTATATCTTTAATATCTCCTTCTTCGGATGATTTGGAATAAACAAAAGAAGAATATTTTTTAAATTCAATTTGAGTCTTTGAATAAAAAACAAAAATAAATAATCTTTCATAAATTCAAAATTTTCAAGTAAAGTTGTTTTTATAGTAGTACGTTTTTTCAAGAAATATAAATGCCTTTGAAGATTATTCTTGGGTTTCCTCAACAATATGAGAAGTGCATATTGAAGCTCTGTGTTAAAATTTGAAGCAGTGATTGTAAGTTTCTGTGAATCGATCACAGAGTGATCGATTCTCCAAATTACCTCTATTATTGATTTAACCTCTATGTAGAAGGCTGAATTTGAAATCCTGTATATGATTAGGTTTTAGTGAGGCTCTATGAAATTAAAAATTGGAAGAACAAGTGTCAATGTTTGAGACTTCAAAAAATGGTGAATATTTTCGTTCGATATTTGAATATATACTATTTGCAAAGAAACTGAATTGTCACTTGAATTTTCTCGAAAAGAAACTGAAGCAATCAAAATTGATTTTGATGACAAAATTCATAGACATCACCAGCTTGGTAATTTTTTTTATTTTATTTTTTTTTTTTTAAATTTAACCCACCATTGGTATACCGATGCTTTATAAGCGTTGGTCTTGTGACACCCTATAAATGTCGGTCTTGCGACGTTCAATTGTACGTCAATATTGCAACACATCTTCCTAGCGTCGGTCTTGCGACGCTTTTGCATAGCATCGGTATTATGACACCTTAGTAATCATCAGAAGAGTGACGTTCACGTCGGACCACATATCGTTGGAATTACGATAGCTTACACATGTCAGAAGAGTGATAGTTTACGAACGTCGGAAGAGCAACGGTAAAAACGTCGGAACACATATCGTCGGAATTGCAACCATTTTCGCACATCAGAAGAGCGACGGTTTGGAAAGCCTCAGAAGAGCGACGACTGTTTGGAAATGTCAGAAAATGTGTCGGTATTGCGACACTTTTGAAAAGCGTCGGAATTGTGACGTTATGGCTAACCATGTTTTGTCCGGCCTCCAACTGTCGCTCTTGCGACGACAATGTGTCGAAATAGCGACAAACTGGCTGTCAGAAATTGGGCCAAATTTTCTAGTGATGTCGTGTCTATTTTTGCAATATATTTACTAACAACAAATTTTCAAAGGCTTATGAAGTGTCTATTATTGTTAAATAGTGGAAGGAAATTGGGAATGAGTGCGAGGTAGTGTAGAGCAAGCGCTCAAAATTTTATATTCAAACATGAAGGTCTACGTGAAACATTTTTTTTCCTTTAACTTGTATTTTTTCCCTTTTTTATTGATATCTATATTTTCACAAAAAATTTCTCACACTACCAGCCAAGTGAAAGCCTTTGATTTTGGCAAGATGCCTCAAATTGAAATTTGTGGAGGAAGCACAATGAAAGCTTCCTCCACGCTCAATATAATTTTTTTGGGTCATTAATGATTGTCAAGATAACGAAATATGGGGATCAAAGAGGTATACTCTGATTATGTAACACGTGTATGGATGAAGATACCTTGGCATAAATTTCCACATAAGGAAAAAAATGTTAATTTTTCACAGGGCTATATTGTTCTTTTCTTTGATAATTGCATTTCTTCGTTAACACATTAAGTTCACCCCATAAAATCATAACAATATTCAAATTTACATCATTATTCATCAGCATATGATATTATGTAGAAATAAAAATAGTATCATCATCAATGTAGCAGAACATAAAGGAACACTCGAATAAAAACATGCACACATAGAAACACCAGGGTTCGTCACAGAATAGGGAAAAACCCACTATGGGGAAAAACTTAGTAAATTATTCTTCTAATAGATTATCATCAAATGATTCAACATAAGAGAGTAAAATGATCCATGTCTTCACAAAAAATAAAATATCCATCAAATGCATCTAAACATTAAAACTTTGATTCACATGACTATAATGTACGGTCACTACTTGTAGCCTACAACTTAATATTGTTGTCACTGAGTGGAATATTTAGAGTACTACAATTTCATATTTGAGTCCTGGATGCATGGAGGAGGAGTTGTGTGAGCATATATGATAGTCCTAGACACTCTTAGGTGGATTTTGTGTGTGCTTCAAGGGAGAAATACGCTCCAATCTGCCTCAGACCCTCGAACACACCCTTCAGGCTATTGTGCATGCGTCCAAGGCTCCCTTGACACTCCCTTCAAGATTTTGTGCATGTGTCCAAGGCACCTCAGATGCACCCATGACCATTCTGTGATCTCTGGTTCTTGAACCTCTGTTTTAATAACAATGTCTATGGTCAGTTTCGTCTTTGGTTCCTAACCCTCTCTTTGTACAATTGTTTATTTTGTTAGTTTCATCTTTGGTTCTTGTTCCTATGTCTGCAGAGTTGTGCCTTTGGTCAATTTCATCTCTATTTTATGGTCCTTTGTTTACACAGCAATGTCATTAGTTTGTTTTTTTCCAAGGAGTATATTTTCTTGGACTCCTGGAGAAGGTATATCTATGACACCAATGCATAGGGAGCTTGCAACTTAGCTCAAGAAATTTAATATTTCAAAACTTTATTTTTGTCTGAGTTCTTCTGTTATGGTTTTAACTCTATTTTGTAGTGGTTTATTTTTCATCTAGAGAACCATATTCTTCCTTAACAATGAAATATGCAAATGAAGATATGAAGGGGTACTTATTGTTTCAATGTGCTTCTTTATCAATTCTAGTGGTGCACTTTCTTGGTCCTCCTCGTCATCCCCATACAAAATTGAAATTGAGGCAAGGCCATCTATTTTATACCATTCGGCTACTTCGTTTATGTACTCATAGTCAGGATCAGCAGAGGGAACCTTATCAACTTGTTCTTTTGTGTCAGCGAGGTGGATGAATCCTTGTTCCATGAATCATTGATCCATGACTCCCCCTTCCATCAATACATCATATTGATGCTCTTGATATTTCTCTTGCTCTTCTGTTGTTTCTTCTGTAACAACGGGGAGGTTTTTAGGAACTAGAAGAACACAATCTCGCTTTGTCATGTTCTTCTTAGATTTTGGCACCACTGTTGCGTGCTTCTAGTATCCTCTCAATATTCTGGTAGCAAGATTTCTCCACAATATTTATACTTCATCGTCATCATCTTATTTGTCTCCTTTCTATGGGGATTTAGCAGTAGAATACTTAGAAACCCTTGTAGTTTGAACACTGGGCAGCTCGACTGCAATATTGAAAGGTTTTGTGGGAATTTCTACATCTAGGAGGTCATGAGGTGGAGTTGCAGCTACTAGGGCATCCTCTAGCAAGGTGGCAACTTCAGCATGCAATGGTATTCCAACTAGTTCATCCTAAGTTTTCCCTACCATTTGCAGTGCACTAACCACCAAAATTTTAATGAGGCAATGGTGGGACGAGGTTTCCAATGGGCGCTTTTATTTTGCATCAATTGAGACATATGCTTTAGGGTTTTGCAAGAATGAAAGGAATGTTAACCAACCTTCCATGACGCAAGTGGTCCAACAACTGAAAGTGATGGTAATAAATAATGACATACTTTCCTTCGCACATGAAATATTTCTTGTAGAAAATCTAACAATGACATTCAAAATGATATTGTAATGTACTAAAACAAAATATTGAATCCTTCTTTAATTTATGGAAACAAAACATGATCGCACAATCAAATAACAAGTAAGAGAAATAAACAATCAATCACAAAATGAAAGATGTATCTGGGGAAAGAACACTGCCTAAAACCTCGCTATCTTTATATTTTATAAATTCAATACCATGAAACAATACAATGTTTTTCTCTCACTAAAAAACCCTTGCACTCTGCCAACTGTCTCACTCTGATCTAGGAAAAATCAATCAAATACTTTACCAATTCTCAGCTTCTACTTAACCAGCCTTACTCACACATTCTTGAAGGAATTTTTTCCCTATTAAATAGGAAATTCCTTGGAATTAATTGTGTAATGATTCATAGGCATCCTCATGACCCTATAACTGACCTATACAATTTTCTAATTATACAACTGATAGTTATCTTCCCTTTAACCTTAGTATCATCTGGGACTTCCATAGAACTGACATGCAACTGTTATTTATAGAAAATTATCAGTTAACTGATTGGTCACTCCTTAAATAATTAAATCATATTTAATTCACTAGACCTCTCACTAGCTCATTTCTCAGTTAGAACTAGTTAAACTAATTTTAACTCAATTAATTGAGTTAACTAATTACAACTTACAAATAATTGTAACTAGTCCCCCTTAAATCATGGGAGAAATCTACATGCATCCTATCACACCCTCAACTTAAATCTCCTAAGCTAACTCAGTCTTTCTGACTTAGTTAACTAATACAAGTTGTCATGATATGAAATTACAATTTCTCTTCCAATTTAACTAAGGGAAAATTAAATCAGAAGCCCCCTTTGGGTGCCATTTCAACACTCCCTCTCAACAAGAAAGGGATTATCTGCTACCCTAATCCTGCCTCGGTGGAATTTGAATTTTCTTCTTGCCAGTGCCTTCGTCGAGATGTCTACATCCTGCTCCTCTATGGGAATGTACTCTAATGACATAATTTGTCTAAACACAATCTATGAGATGGTGATATTGGATATCAATATTCTTGGAACTTTCATGGAATACTGGATTAAACAAGAGTTTAATGCAACTCTGGTTATCACAATGTATCACTGTCAGATCCATCTTTTGATCAAACAAACCAAAAAGTGTCTTTCTCATCTAGATGGACTCACATGCTACCTGACTGGCCACCATGTACTCTGCCTCTACTGAACTAAGTGAAACTAATCTTTGTTTCCTACTGTACCAAGAAACTATTGGTGATCCTATGCTGAAGATTCATCCTGATGTGATCTTCCTGTCAAATGGCCTCCCTGCCCAATATGCATCAGTGACTCCTTGACGCTTCACTCCCTTTGTCTGTTTGTACCATAATCCATACTTTGTAGTGCCTCTAAGATATCTCAACACATGCTTCCTTGCCTTCCAAAAGAGGTTGATAGGCTTAAACATAGCTTGGCTCAGTTGGTTAACTGCATAGCATATGTATGGTCATGTGTTCACCAAATACATTAGAGAACCCATAAGCTTCCTGTAAACATTAACATCCACTACTCACCCGAAGTAGAATCCTTCTTCATCCAATTTCCTACTAGAGGAGTCTCCATGGGTTTGCTTCCCTCCATGTGGAACTTTCTTAGAATCTCCTTAGCATAAATGCCCTGAGATACAAATATCTCCCCATCTCTTTACCATATTTCCAATCTCAGGAAATAGTGCAAGAGCCCCATGACCTTCATCTCAAATTCTCTTTCAAGATCCTCTTTGCAATACTTGATGAGATGCTCATCACCTGTCTATATCAGATCATCAACATAAAGTACAATAAGCAAAATCTTACCATCAACCACAATATGATATAGGTTCACATCCACTTCACTCTTGGTGAAGCCCAACCCAGGGAAATAGTTGTCGATCCTAGTGTAACAAGCATGAGGTGCTTGCTTCAACCCATACAGTTCTCTCTTGAGTCTACACACGTCACTCCCTGTCTAAGGTCTCAAAACCTTTTTGTTTCTCAATCTACACTTCTTCCTCAATAACTCCATTAAGAAAGGTTGTATTTACATCCATCTGATGTATCTTCCATCCCATCTGTGATGAGAGTGGAATAATGGATCCAATATATAAGTAACTTGAGATTGGTGAAAAGGTATCATCATAGTCAATCCCCTCCACCTGAGAGAAACCTCTGGCCATATATCTGGTATTGTGATTCTCCACACTCCCATTTGATTCCTGCTTCACCTTGTAGACCCACCTTGGTCCTACAACTAACTTTCCCATTGGTCTTGGGAAAATTTCTCATGCATTGTTTATGATAATGGAGTCATATTCCTAAACCATGGAATCAACCAACACTGGCTATTACAATACTTCCTCGAAAGAGGATGGTTCTATCTCAATAACTTCGCTCATAAGAGCCATGTATCTAGTCTACCGCTTTGGGGACCTTCTTTGGTTCGTTTCCTTCCATATTTGTTGGATGGCTCTAAATGAGTGGTTTCTACCACTCTTTGTTCCTTTTCTTGTGGCTGCTACACATCCTGAGGTTAATCCTTTAGAGCCAAGAGTTCCTTAACTACATGCAACTCAAGCTCCATCTCAAGAGAAGTTTTCATGGTTTTCTCTTCATCTAATTTCACATCTCTTATGATCAATGTCATCTTGTGTGCTAGAAAGTACACCTGATAGTTGTGAGGTGTATCAATGTACCTCACAAATATCCCCAAATCTATTGTTGGCTCTAGCTTCTTCCTAACATATTTGGTCACATTGCAATAAATAGATGAACGAAAAATTTTAAAATATGACACATTTGGTCTCTTACCTGAAAACGCCTCCTCTAGTGTACTCATACCAAGTATCTGATGAGGACTTAAGTTCTCAAAAAATAATATTTTATTGTTAGGTCTCTATATTACTAGTATAGTCCCTTATTTTTGTTAGTGTAACCCCCTTGTTGTTATTATTGTACCCCTATAACCCCCATATTGTTATTATTGTGCCCTTAAATTATTATTGTTAGCTCAGCTAGGATTACATTGTGGCCCCACTAAGATTATATTGTGGCCCATGGACTCCTATATATAGAAAAGAGGTTTTGTAATTTGTATCATCCAAGAATTGTTCATTCATGTAATGTATTGGAGGTTTCCCCCTCAAAGTGGCTTATTTCTAAGGCGTTGATATCTCTTTTCTTCTATTTTTGGAGCTGGTTTCACAACATTTGGTACCAAAGCTTTAGATTCTAGAGTTTCGCTGCCCCAAATAGGTCATCGTGGCATTTTCGCTATAATTTTTTCCTATGAAGGTTCAGAAGCTAAAAATTTTAGAGTGCAAAGCTGAAATCCTAAGGAACATTTTCACAAAATTTCAAAGCTTGGTTTGCAATATTTTCAGAGATATGATCTGTGGAAGTTAGGTTGTTTTGCAGGCTCCTGAATTTAACCTAAACAGGTCATTGTGGAATTTTCACTATAACGTTTTTTCTACAAAGGTTCAGAAGATGAAATTTTCAGGGAGCGAAGACGAAATCTTGAGGAATATCTTCACAAAATGTCAGAGCTTGGGGTGAAGTATTTTTGGAGATATGGTCTGTGGAAGTTAGGTCTTTTGCAGGCTCCCAAATTTCATCTCAAAGAGGTGATCCTGGGAAAATATTCATAACTCTCTCTCTGAGAATCGGATTGGAATTTTGTAAAAAGTGGTCGCACATACACAGATTTTAGTTTTCTCTATATCAATTTCAGAGCCAAAGGAGGAAACAGTGACACATGGTAGGTCGTACAAGTTCGCTCTACTAAACTAGTCCATAATTAGTTCATCATAGGATATTGGGCATAACTTTGTCTTCAAGAACCAAAATCAGGTCAGACCTATGGCATTCGAAAGAAGATTCAAAGGGCCACTTTAGGGCAAAATTTCAGATATTGAAGATCCAAAATCACAGAGATAAATTAGTTTCAATATCGAGCTCCTCAAAATCAAGAAAAAAAGTGTGTATTTTTTTTCAAATTGCATAAGTCTTTTTTGAAAAATCAGTTCTAGGTGATTCCAAAGGCCTATTGAGCATAGATATCAGTATTGGGTTCTAAAATGCCTCCTAATAAGAATTCAACACCCATTAAGCCTTCAGAAGGCTCTACTATGACTCATGAAGATGAAGAAATGAAACATGAGATATCAAAAGTCCATGAGAAAGTGCACCAAATTTCGCTATTGCAAAGAACAACAAAAAATGAAATGGATGGTTTGAAGAAAGTCATCGAAGATAAGATGAATGGTTTGGAAGCTAATATGGATGGCATGAAAGTTGGCATGGAAGCTAAGATGGATGACATGGAAGCTAAGATTGATGAAAAAATGGAAAACATGAAGAATAATCTAAAAGTAGACATCGAAGGTTTGACAAAGTTGATACAACAAATGTTTCCTGATGGTGAAAAGATAGTAGAGGAAACTCATGATGAGAAAAAAATAAATGTTAATCGTGATTTCATAAACTCTATTGTTGGTGGGAAGAACCACCATATTCCAAAAATGGATATGAGGAAGTTTGATGGAAAGGATCCTATAACATAAGTTTGATGGAAAGGATCCTATAACATGGATACTACAGATGGAGCAATATTTTGATCTCAATAATGTGCAAAAGACACAAAAGGTATGCATTGCAACGTTACATTTAGAACAAAATACATTTGTATGGTATCGATGGCTTTTCTCCCATAAAAAAATTGTCACTTGGTCAATTTTTACGGAGGAAATGATAGCACATTATAAGGATACAAAGAGCAACACCTTCTTTAGCCAATTGATAAATCTCAAACAAAAGGGCTTAGTGGGGGAGCACATAAGGACTTCCAAAAAATGAATATAAGGGTAACTGATATTCCAGAGGAACACAGGATTGATCTCTTCATAGGGACTTTAAAGGATAACATCCAACATGAAGTTCATGTTTTGGAACCTGATTCATTGGAGAAGGCATCAGGTTGGCAAGAAAATTTGAATGTAAAATTATGGCGACAAGAAAGCCTACCACTCACTTCTATAAAGAGGGAAGTGTTGCTACTCCCAGATTTCCACAACCTACAAGGTTGACACCACAATAATTGGAAGAAAAAATATTAAAAGGGCTTTGCTACAGTTGTGATAGAAAATATACTAAAAGTCATAAGTGTCCTGAGAAGAAATTATTTTACATAGATTGTGAAGAGGAAGAATAAAATGAACAAGAAGAGGATATACACCAGGAACCAACCCTAGAAGAGGAAGAAATGAGTCTGACCATATCGTGTAATTCATTGGCAGGAATTACAACTCCTTAAACTCTCAATATAGAAGGACATATCAAGAAGAAAAATGTAATAGTGTTGATTGATTCAGGTAGTACCCATAATTTTATTCATTGTAAGGTAGCCAAGGAATTGAATTGTTTCCTATACCCAACACCAAAATTTCAAGTGATGGTTGCAAATGGATGTTGGAACGGGGTCTCCCAACAAGATGCGAAATTGGTCCATTTTGGTTAATTTTGATTATATTTAATATAGCGCAGGGGTTTTGGGGTGGGTCAAAGCCCCGAACACATTGTAATGGGTCAAAGGGAAAACTAGGGGTCCGAAAACCATGGGTTGCGGACCATAGGAAATTTGGAGCTAGATTGTTATAAATAGAAATGTTTTTTGTATCGAAGAGGATAGGTTAGAATGAGATATTGATGCGATATGTTGTTTAAGCTATCTGTTTGGGTTTTGGGGAATGGAATCCTGTTGGCTGTGTGCACGGTGATCCTAGTCCAGCTGTGTGCGGACCCTGCTGCTGTGTGCGCAGGTTGGGAAGGGAATTGTAAGGAAAGGTTGATGAATGAATGAATGAATGCGAAGGATTATGTGAGGTCTGAATCCATGAGTACTGTTATATGAACTGCTAATAATTACTGTGTTATGTATTTCCTGTCTTTCTGCTGCGAAAGTCTATAATGAATGCTTGGATCTAGATCTATTCTGCTCTGTTTAGATAATGCTGTGTTAATGTTATGAAAAGCGTATAAATGTAGATCTAGTGCACGTGGATGAAAATAGATACATACTTAAACCTGCGAAGAAAACAAGGTAATCTAAACAGAAAGCAACTCTGCTTTCCTTACCCTTCCTTTCTCAGGGTGCGGAAACCCAGTTCCAGCACCCACCCATACTACTTCGGGTGAGACTGTGACCTGTGAAAGTAGGTCACTGCCGAAAGGGCTAGTAGTATAGGGGTTTGGAAACATTGAACTTGGGTCAGGACCCCTCAAGCCAACAAATAGTTCCGTTGATGGGACAGGAAGAGGTCTGAGAGAGGAATCGGGTAATGACAAGAGAATACTGGAAGCCTAAAAGAAAAGAGATTGAGGACTAGTTCGAGAGACAGATCCAGGAGTTTGCAGTGAAAGAAAATCGCAATGAGAAGTTAACGACGGAGAGATGGAAAAATAGGTACGTCCTTACTGAAAGCTACGAAATATTCTTTGTGACTTTTGCAATTGAACTCCAAGAGTGGTTGGCCAAACTGGTGGAATTCCAGAAGTGCTGGAAGGATGAGCAGGCCACTTTATGGACCCTAGAGTTGCTCGAACAGCTTGAAAAAAATAATAATACTATCACACACATGGTGGATCACTAGGTGGATAGCGTGGTGGGAGGATTTGTAACGGAATTTTCCATTGATTAGTTTGTATCATACTCTGAAGCTCAACGATGATTTTTCAAAGGATTCCAAGGAAAATTCCTGAGGACATTACCATTGCTGATCAAGAAATTACTGTGTGAAAAGAGCATTCTGTGTAGTCATACGGACTGAATGACCTCAGATCTAGACGAGAGCGCAACCTGCAGTGGTAAATACTATCAAACCAACCTTGACGGAGGGAGATCTGCCTACAATCCGTTGCAGGAACTAGCTACGAATGACCCCTCGGCTAAATCACCACCTCGGATGCGTAAAGGTAAGAATTCATCTGAACCACCACCCTTCCTCGACAGTGATATGGATGCGCATTTGAAACTACCTACCTTCAAGGGGGTGGGCGAAGAGGATATGGACCGATTTTGGTTTGTGGTAAACTCTGTCTGGACTACGCAGAACGTAGCGAGTGACACAATCAAGAGGGCACAACTATCTTTAGCATTTGAAGGCAGAGCTCTGGACTGGTATATGCGATACATTGCCTAGAATGGGACTGCTTCCATTCAAGATATCAAAGATGCTCTGAAGCAACAATTTTGGAAGCCAAAATCTTATTCCCAGCTAGTAGCGGAGGTAAATGACTTCAAACAAGGTGCGTCTGAGTCAATATGGGAGGTTGATCAGCGACTGAAGAAAGAAATTAGGGATGGAGGGTTTGAGTATGATGATAGACAACATACGGAGTGGTTCATCGCCATGTTGTTACCTCACCTACGTACGCCGATTGGACAGCAGACCTTTGAATCACAAGAGAAAGCTGTGGAATTCACTATGAAATTAGAGGCTGCACCCCGGGAGGATACTATTGGAAATACTGAGAGGGGGGGGTGAATCAGTATTCCTTTAAATTATAGCATTAGTTAATCTTCAATTATTATCAGTGTTTGTACAATGATAGCAGTAAAAAAGAGGAATACAAATGCACATAGTTTTTAAGGTGGAAAGCCACTCCAGGACAAAAACCACCTAATGCTTTTCTAATAATTCTTTAATATTCAACTCCAATTGAAAATAAAGCTCCAACTTCCTAGAATCTAGAAAAGCATTCTTCTCCAGCTCCCACTAGATGGATGCTCCAATGCCCAAGATTCTTCAATAGTCAACTGAACGGATACCCTAACACCCAATGAGCTACAACTCACCCTACCACCACCCTACCACCCTATACAAGAATAAAAGAAGAATGGACTCTCGTACCAGGGAAAATGGTCCACTTTACAATGATATAGAATGATGTAGAAGAATAATATATACTAGACCATAACCCCAAATTTGATACAACCACCTAATGATGATCCTAGACCTCCCAACACTACCTCTTCAACCCTTGACAGAAAGACACTAGTACAATTTGTACAATAATGTATTTACAATGATACCTTTACAATGATTGTATGCAGTGCTGCCCACTTTAAGACTTCATATGATGAACTTCTTGCTGTTGTTATGCACCTTGGTTTTTTCTCTTCTCATGCTACCATCTGTTGCACCTTTCTTTGCTTTTCTGCCATAGAAATTCTGGTCCTTTGCAACCCTTGAAAACACATGATCTAGCTTTTTCTTGCCTTCTAGGAGCTCGATATTGAATCTGGTGTATCTCTGTCATTTTAGATCCTCAATATCTGATTTTTGGTCTTGTAGTATTTCTCTAAGTCATATTTCCAATTCCACAATTCTGACTCAATTTGGATTCTTGAAAAGCGATTTATACGCAATCTCTCACAATGCCCTAGTTATGGACTGTTTCAGCAGAGCGCACTTGTATGGTGTGCCACATGTCACTGTTTTTTCATTTGTTTATGAAATTGATAGAGATAATAGTATAGACTGTGCATTATTTGTCACTTTTTACAGAATTCCAATCTGATACTTAGAGAGATAGTTATGATGAATTTACCAAGGTCACTTCTTTGAGATGAATTTCAAGAGCCTGCAAAAACCCTGACTTGCACAGATCATATCTCCAAAAATATTGCGCATCCTGATCTGAAATTTTTACTGCATCTTCCTCAGGATTTCATCTTTGCCTCATAAACATTTCAGCTTTTGAGCCTTTGTAGAAAAAAATTTAGAGCGAAAATTCCAAGATGACCTGTTTCAGATGGCGAAATCCCTTGCATAAGGAGGAAATGAAGATCACAATTTATATGAATGCTTAAGTTGAGAGGGGCTTCAACAAGTGAACGTGGGAGGGATTTTAGGAGCATAAAAAATATTAATTATGACTTTTCAATGACCCATGCCCCAACCCAATGGGGTTTTAGCCCACTAACTGGGGGTACAAACTTCAAACATGAATATCTCTCAAACCGTGAAGAATTACATGGCGTGCCATATATCAACAGAAAAATCTTGACAAGTAGAAACCATCAAAAACATTATTGAACCAGAATATATTAATTTGGTAGGTTAAAACTCCCATGCAATATTTGGTTAGCCCCTAGTGCTACTTGGGTTGACATCAATGACAACCGCTGATCAACAATATCCCCCTTTGGCATTGATGGCAACAAAAGTACTCCCCATGTGATGATGGCACCTCTTCCTACAACATTCTCTCCCCGTTTGACATCAATGGAAAAGGGTAACTCCCCCTGAAACACAGCCATCCTGCGGACCTATACACACTTCCACTCCCACTGACACACAATCGTCCTGTAAACCTGTACACACTTCCACTCCCGCTTTATATTCTTGAAAAAGGAAAATCTAATGAGAACTTGGGATAATCCCAAGCTTTTGATGAAGATATTCAAATGCTTCACGAGGTAAAGGTTTAGTGAAGATATCAGCAATTTGTTCTTTTGTAAAAACATACTCAAGTTTTATATTCTTTTCAGTGACTTGTTCTCTAACAAAATGATATTTGATCGGAATGTGTTTTGTTTTTGAATGCATGATAGGATTCTTGGAGATGCTGATGGCACTGGTGTTGTCACAGAATATAGGAATAGGCTCACTGAATTGTACTTGAATATCTTGCAAAGTTTGTTTCATCCAAAGGACTTGAGTACAACATGATGCTACTGCAATGTATTTTTCTTCCGCTGTAGATAACGAGATTGAAGTTTGCTTTTTGCTCAGCCATGATACAAGACAACCGCCTAGATAGAATGTTGCTCCAATAGTACTCTTACGATCATCAACGCTCCCTGCCCAATCTACATCTGTAAAGGCTTGAATAATGAGATTGTTACCCTTGGGATACCACAAGCCATATTCTTCTGTGCCCTTTAGATATCGAAGAATTTTTTTGACGGCAATAATATGTGATTCTTTTGGTGCTACTTGGAATCTTGCTACTTGTCCAACTACTTGCATAACATCTAGCCGAGAGGCTGTTACATATAGAATACTACCAATCATAGATCTATACAACTTCTAATCCACATCCTTAGATGAGTCGTCTATGCTCAATTTGCAACCTGTTACCATTGGAGTAAGGACAGGTTTGCAATCTTCCATTTTGAATTTCTTGAGCATTTCCTTGATGTACTTGGCTTGACATATAAATATTCCTTTCTCTTGCTGAGATATTTGAAGCCCTAAGAAGTATGTCAACTCACCAAGTAAAGAAATCTCGAACTCACTTTGCATCTTTGTAGAAAATTTCTTACTTAGTCGATCATCATTGCTACCAAATATTATATCATCCACATATACCTCAACGATTGTTAAATTATCTTTATCTATTTGTACATAAATATTGCTATCAACGGTACCTTTCTTGAACCCTTGTTGACGTAGATATCCATCAAGACGAGCATACCATGCTCTAGGAGCCTGCTTGAGACCATATAGAGCCTTCTTTAACCTGCAGACATAGTCTTCTTTTTGTGATAGTAGAAAACCTTCAGGTTGTTCGATGTAAAATTCTTCTTCTAATTCTCCATTCAGAAATGTTGACTTAACATCCATTTGGTAGACTTTGATTTTTCTTGAACATGCATAGGCGAGAAACATTCGGATGGCTTCCATTCTGGCAACTGGTCCAAATGTTTCATCGAAATCAATTCCTTCCACTTGTGCATAGCCTTTTCAAACCAATCTTGCTTTGTTTCTGGTAACCTTCCCATCTTCATTCACTTTGTTCCTGAACAACCATTTAGTCCCAAAGACATTTTTATATTTTGGTCATGGAACTAATTCCCAGGTGTTATTCTTCTCAATTTGATCCAATTCTTCATTCATAGATGCTACCCAATGTTCATTTTGGTTGGCTTCCTCAAAACTACTAGGCTCAAAGGTTGCTAGAAAAGAAACGTGAGCTTGTTGTGATGAACGAAGCTGTCGACCTTCATTTATGTCACCAATGATTTGATTTGATGGATGGTTCTTTTGAATCCACTCTTTTTTTCTCCTTGGAGGAGCTTCTTGTTGTTGTTATGGTATATCTTGATGATCATTGTTTACTTCTTCCTCGTTGATAGTTGCTTCTTGTTCTACAATTTTATCTGTGTCTTTTTCAGCCTCTGTCTCAAGTTTCAAAGATTCTAGATCCTCATCATTACTCGCTAGAACACCATCTACATCAAATGTAACATTTATGCTCTCCACTATCTGTATTCGTCTTAGATTATAGCATTTATAGGCCTTTCTTTTGCATGAGTAACCAACAAAGATACCTTCATCAACACGTGATTCAAACTTACCCAAATTTTGATCTTCTCTTTTGATATAACATTTGCTTCCAAAGATTCTGAAATATTTTACATTCGCTGGTTTTCCTTTCCATAATTCATATGGAGTCTTGTTGCAATTATTTCTAAGAAGACTTCAGTTGATAATGAAGACTATCGTATCAATTGCTTGAACCCAGAATTTTTCATCCAATTTTGAGTCCTTCAACATTGTTCTACCCATTTCCTGTACAGTTCTATTCTTTCTTTCAGCAACTCCATTTTGCTTCGGTGTTCGTGCTATTGAAAATTTCCTTTTCTGTCACAGTATTGCTGAAATAATTTGGAAGTGAATTCTCCACCATTATCTGATCTTAAACACTTTATTTTCAAATCAGTTTCATTTTCAACCAACTCTTTGTAGATCTTAAAGCACTCAAATGCTTCAGATTTTTTCTTTAGGAAACTGACAGCTGTCATCCTGGTATAGTCATCTATCATTAACATGAAATATAATTCTCCATCTAAGCCTTTTGTTCTCACATGACCACATAGATCAGTATGTATCAATTCCAATGGATGTGATGAAAAGTGTTCTTTTGTTTTAAACTGGACTTTTGTCTGCTTGCCATGCCAACATGTCTCACATTGTGTGTTGGAAGGTTTTAAGATTTTCAGCATTTCTCGTACTGCTTCCTTTTTGCTTATCCTGACAAGATTGTCAAAGTTTATGTGACCCATTCGTTTGTGCCATAACCAACTTTCATCTTCTTTAGCTAGTAGACATGCTTTAGTTGCTTCATCATTAGGGGAATTTTGAGGTCTAAAATGGGCCTCCTAAGAAAAATGTACAACAAAAATAAACTTTATAACAACCAATAGGATTCAAGATGATGATGTCAACCATGGGGGATGATTCACCATTTTTTAAATAAAAGGGTGAAAATATTAAAAAATAATAAAATAATAAAACTACTTTTTCAACTCGTATTTTCAACTTATCTCCCAAAATTTTTACTCAAATTTCGAGTGGGAGTACTCTTTGGATGCAAAATTTAATTCCTCATCCAAGGAGTACCCATGTTGCATACTTTCGATGAACTCTACTACACGAAAAATGAGAAATACATAAAAAACGTGATTGTAATCACGTTTTTTTATGTATTTCTCATTTTTCGTGTAGTAGGACCCATCTAAAGTATGCAACATGGGTACTCCTTAGATGAGGAGTTAAATTTTGCATCCAACGAGTACTCCCGCTTGAAATTTGAGTAAAAAATTTGGGAGATAAGTTGAAAATATGAGTTGAAAAAGTAGTTTTTTCATTTTTCCCTCTAAAATTTAATGATGTCATCAAATCTTATTTGATTTTTTCCACTATTATTTTATAATTTGCTTAGGAGGTCCACTTTAGACCTCATAATTCCCCTAATGCCAGAACATATATGTCGTTTGGAGCTCGACTTGTTGTAGCCACAATTTTACCATACCTGCCTTTCCTAATTTCACAATTTGTGGAGTTGAATAGCATTGTGTGTCCTTGATCACACATTTTTCCAACACTGAGCAGATTGTGATTCATGCTTTTGACCAATAGAACATTCTTGCCTATAACATCTTTACTTCCGAGAGTGATGGTACCTGATCCTATAACATTTGAATACCCATCATTTCCAAAGGATATGGTTCCATCCTTCTTCTCTTTTAGAGATACAAATTTCCTTCTATCTCCAGTCATATGTGTTGAACAACCACTGTCAACATACCACACATCTTTCTTTTTTTGAGCCTTGAGAGCGAGAGCACAATTATCAGTCTTCTTCTTCTTCCATGTTCGTTCATTATGTGGCTTTGAAGATTCTTCTGAAGGATTTTCAAGTCTACAGTCTCTGGCTATGTGTCCAAAGTTCTGACATTTGTAACATTCCATATTATTTCTTAAATTTTCAAATCTATTGATGTTTCGTTGAGCCCTAGGAGGTTCATATTTGAAGAATCTCTTGGAATTGTATTGTTTCATAGGGTACGTGCGACATTCTACAGCTTTATGACCAAATTTTCCACATGAATAACAATAGCCATGAAAAATATGTTGGTACCCAGATGAAAATCTTCGTCAAGGAATCATCTTCCAAGGATGTGCTTGTGAATCTTGTCCAATGAAATCTTCATGTATGTCAGATCTCATAGGTTCATTGTATTTTGTTGTAGAAGGTCTTGCTTCTTCTTCTTTGTAACCGAGGCCAGTTTTGTCGTTGTAAGATCGTTGATTGTTAATGAGTTCTTCCAATGCCCTTGAGCTATTGGCATAGTTTTGGATAGTTTTTCCCTTCTTTACTTCATTACGCAGCGAGACTACTTTAGCTTCTAATGCTTCCCTTTCTTGGTTTCTTTCTTCCAACTTCTTTTGAAGTGACTCTTCAATACATTTGTGTTCTTCAACCTCAATTTTGAGACCTTGAACTTGTTCTTCAAGAGTGTTGGAACGGATCTTCTCAGCATTGAGCTCTTTTATAAGCTTGATTGACTCCTTATAAAATTCTTCTATGGTCAACCCTTCTTCTTCATTGTTTGTTACTTCTTGTTTATTGTGCTTGGCCATAAACAATAATTTCTCATTGGCTTCTTCTTTTTTGTCACTTTCTTCATCGGATGAGGAGCTATCTTCTTTAGAGAGAAAGTTCCTTTTGGATCCTTTATTTTTGCCTTGCTTGTTGAATTTCTTAAAGCCTTTCTTTCCTTTTGAGTTTCCATCACTTTTGTTCGGACATTTTGCTACAAAATTCCCAACCTCACCACAACCGAAACATATCAATGGAAGTCTACCTTTGAATTTTCCCTTACCAGGTTTTAGTTTTCTCATAAAGTAAGCATATTCTTCATCTAGAAGACCTTCTCCATCATCTCCCTTTTCTTCACACTTGCAGGTGCATGTCATTTCAATTGAAGGTTGTTTTTCCTTATTGGTTTGCTTAGATGAAACGAATGCAGTTTCTAGATTTGAAGTACCCTTTTCTTCATCAAGTCTCATTTCATATGCTATGAGAACTCCATGCAATTCTTCCTTGCTGAGCTTGTCCAGATTTGCACTGTATTCTAAGACCTATAACTTTGGGTTGAATCTTCCATATAATAGTCTTCTCGTCAACTGGCTCTCCCAATCCTTCCAGAGTATTGGTTATTTCATCAACGTATTGGAAGTATGCAGCAGTGTTGCAATCTTCTTTCATTCTGAGTTGCTCAAACTTTGCTCTATAGATTTGAAGCTTTGCTTCTTTGACATTTGAGTCACCTGCATATATATTCTCAAGCTTGTCCCATACATTTTTGGCGGTTTTACAACCCAACACCTTATGATAAGCAGATTCAATAAGTCCATTGATAATAATATTCTTTGCTTTTGCATCATTTACCAAATTATTCTTACCTTGTTCATCCGCGGTTGATGTAAATCCATTTTGAACAGTGTCCCATACTTCGTAACCTTGCGCCAAGAGATAGACCTCCATTCTTCCTTTCCAGGGTGCATAATTATTTTCATTGAATAGAGGTACACCATTATTGGTATGCTCCATGACCTCCTTTCAGTTGTTAAACTGCTATTGAAGGAACCAACCTCTGATACCAATTGTTGGAAATACTGAGAGGGGGGGGGGTGAATCAGTACTCCTTTCAATTAGAGAATTAGTTAATCTTCAATTATTATCAGTGTTTGTACAATGATAGAAGTAAACAAGAGGAACACAAATGCACACAGTTTTTAAGGTGGAAACCCACTCCAAGACAAAAACCACCTAATGCTTTTCTAATAATTCTTTAATATTCAACTCCAATTGAAAATAAAGCTCCAACTTCCTAGAATCTAGAAAAGCATTCTTCTCCAGCTCCCACTGGATGGACGCTCCAACGCCCAAGATTCTTCAGTAGTCAACTGAACGGATGCCCTAACACCCAATGAGCTACAACTCACCCTAGCACCACCCTACCACCCTATAGAAGAATAAAAGAAGAATGGACTCCCGTACCAGGGAAAATAGTCCACTTTACAATGATACAGAATGATGTAGAAGAAGAATATATACTAGACCATAACCCCAACTTTGATACAACCACCTAATGATGATCCTAGACCTCCCAACACTGCCTCTTCAACCCTTGGCAGATAGACACTAGTACAATTTGTACAATCATGTATTTACAATGACTAAGTACAATGATACGTTTACAATGATTGTATGCAGTGTTGCCCACTTTAAGACTTCATATGATGAACTTCTTACTGCTGTTATGCACCTTGGTTGCTTCTCTTGTCATTCTACCATCTGTTGCACCTTGCTTTGATTTTCTGCCGTAGAAAGTCTGGTCCTTTGCAACCCTTGACAACACATGATCTAGCTTTTTCTTGCCTTCAAGGAGCTCGATATTGAATCTGGTGTATCTCTGTCATTTCAGATCCTCAATATCTAATTTTCGTTCTTGTAGTATTCCTCTAAGTCATCTTTCCAATGCCACAGGTCTGACCCAATTTGGATTCTTGAAAAGAGAGTTATACCCAATCTCTCACAATTCCCTAATTATGGATTGTTTAAGTAGAGCGCACTTGTACGGCGTGCCACGTGTCACTGTTTCTTAATTTGTTTTTGAAATTGATAGAGATAATAGTACAGACTGTGAAATATCCGTAACTATTTACAGAATTCCAATCTGATACTCAGAGAGAGATTTAAGATGAATTTACCAAGGTCACTTCTTTGAGATGAATTTCAGGAGCCTGCAAAAACCCTGAATTGCACAGATCATATCTCCAAAAATATTTTTCACCTTGATCTGAAATGTTTACTACAGTTTCCTCAAGATTTCATCTTCGCCTCATAAAAATTTCAGCTTCTGAGCCTTCGTAGAAAAAAATTTAGAGCAAAAATTCCAAGATGACCTATTTCAGATGGTGAAATCCCTTGCATAAGGAGGAAATGAAGATCACAGTTTATATGAATGCTTAAGTTGAGAGGGGCTTCAACAAGTGAACGTGGGAGGGATTTTATGAGCACAAAAAATATTAATTATGACTTTTCGATGACCCATTCCCCAACCCAATGGGGTTTTAGCCCACTAACTGGGGGTACAAACTTCAAACATGAATATCTCTCAAACCGTGAAGAATTACATGGCATGCCATATATCAACGGAAATATCTCGACAAGTAGAAACCATCAAAATAATTATTGACCCAGAATATATTAATTTGGTAGGTCAAAATTCCCATGCAATATTGGGTTAGCCCCTGGTGTTGCTTGGGTTGACATCAATGACAACCGTTGATCAACAGATACATCCGCAGGGGTACAACAAATCCAGGAACAACTTGGGGCTATGCATATGGAGATACAAAACCTGTGAAAAAGGCAAGGAAAGGACATCTGCGTAGATCTTTGGTGCATACGTTGTCGAGCATCTAGCCATACGAAGGATCAGTGCCCTCTGCTGGCCAACTATATGCAAGTAGGAGGGCCTAGTCCAATACAACCTGGAGTAAGTAGGGAACCTGTCCTATTACGACCAAGATCAAGCAAATTTTTGCTATGGTGTGATGATTGTCGGGTAGCAGGCCTAAATGATATGAACCATTTCCCTCGGCTGGGTGCGTACATCCCAAAACTAAAACAAAAATGCTGTCACTTCTGCCGATCAGTGGGACATGATGAGCAGAACTGTCAAACGTATGACTTAATGATGGATCGTGGGAACTTATATCGGATGCAATCAGACCTGCATCACCAAGACTGGCTACGCACATCGGAGGATCATCGGCCCAAGGTAGAGGAGGTCGGGGAGGTAGCACAAACCGAGGACGAGGTCAACTAATCTGTTATAACTGTGGAGAAATAGGCCACTTTGCCAGAGAATTCCCTGATCCCACCAGGCCAACGTGTAAATATTGTAGACAGCTTGACCACGAGGTGGAGGACTGCCCAACTTTAATAGCCAAGATGCAGGAAAAGCAGCCTACCCCTACGCAAAATGTACATAGGGTTAAAAATAAGCAACAGGAAGCAGATCCAAGTATAAAATTCATAGCACATAGTGGGATGGACACCCAGGGAAACAAAGAAGAGCTTACCTCTCAAGAAGGAGTGTCTTGCAATAAACAAACACCATTGGCAGCCCCCGTGCAGCCTCAGCTCGAAGAAGGAGTTGAGCCCTTTTTTAAGGCATGTCTGAAGTTGCTAAGGAATCCGCAGGTGGTAGAAAATATGCTAGTGTTACTAAATACCTGAGTAGCATGGCCCAATTTGATCCATGAGACCAAGGATGTACACAAGTTGTACAGCTATAAGAAATGCATTGGGAGAGAGATGCGATTGACTGCGCAGATCGGAGACTATAAAATGGATCAAGTTATCTTAGGTCTTGGATCAGATGGCAACGTCTTACCAAAACAAACATGGCAACGAATGGGAGAGCCTAAGTTGGAATGGTCCACCATTCAGCTCCAAATGGCCAATCAGCAAAAGATCATCCATCTGGGTAGGTTACCAAGAGTCATAATGGACATCGCAGGGGTACAGGCCCTTGCTGATTTTGAAGTAATAGAAATAGTCGAAGATGTGGACCCCTACCCTGTGCTCCTTGGACTGCACTGGGTAATAGACATGGGAGGTGTCATAAATCTCAAGAAACGTAGCATGGTATCCGAAAATAAAGGTACATGTGTCATAGTACCAATAGACCCAGCTGAAGGTGTGTGATACACAGAGGCAGCCTATGAGAAGGAGGAATTGGATCACATTTATAAAATAACTACGCAGGAAGAATATCGGGTTAACCCCACAAATGACCTTCACTGTGAATATCGGGTTACCATTATGGACCTGAACCCACCGGAAGAACTAGTGCAAGGACCTGGGACTTCTATTTGCAGTTATAGGACGGAGCTTGGGCTTCTGACAACAAGGATTTTCTACAGGCCATGAGGAACGCTGAGATACAGAGACATGCTACGATGTCTTCGCAACTCCCAAGCACCACCTACCCATAGTAATGTATGTGTCCTCCCTCGTGTAGCCATAATTCGCACTCCTGACCTCACTACTGAGGATGTCCAACTAGATGCACAGCTATCTGGTTCAGAGTTACAAATATTATCCTCCAGGGTGGTGCAGGAGGTTCGCCACCGTGACCAGGAAAAGCAGCAGTACGCCATACCTCCAGAAGTCCGGGCCCAGCGGATTGCCGTAGTCACAGACGTAAGGCGTATCATTGAGGAGTAGCTGACATAGGGAGCACAATTGGTCGCAATAGCTACAGAGCTATGGATGACAGTGCAACACCATTCCATGATTCAGCATATCTAGCAGGAATTACAGCAGGCAGAAGATGTTTTGGATCAAGTCCGAACCTCCGCACCTTCCCACAATTCTGCACAGCGCCTAGTTGCCATAGACACGATTGAGGACCTTCGCCACTCCAAGAAAGATTTTTGAAAATGGTTGAAGCCATGGTCTACTACTGCACTCCAGCTCGCACACGATGCTCAGTCCACCATCGCACGTCTCCACAAGTTGTTAGAATGGATCACTATGAATACAGATGGGTCTGCCTCCCTGGAGTTGGTCAACATTGCACAGCAAGCTGTGACCCAAAGTCTGGACGTACTCCCTCCACTTACCCACACTCTAGACACTTTTCACATGCAAATGGTATCCGCACCAGTGCAGTGACTTGAGACGAGTCACAAGATTGTGTTGGGGGACTATTGGAACGGGGTCTCCCAACAAGATGCGAAACTGGTCCATTTTGGTTAATTTTGATTATATTTAATATAGCACAGGGGTTTTGGGGTGGGTCAAAGCCTCGAACACATTGTAACAGGTCAAAGGTAAAACTAGGGATCCGAAAACCATGCGTTGCGGACCATAGGAAAGTTGGAGCTAGATTGTTATAAATAGAAATGTATTTTGTATCGAAGAGGATAGGATGGAATGAGATATTGATGCAATCTATTGTTTAAGCTACCTGTTTTGGTTTTGGGGAACGGAATCCTGCTGGCTGTGTGCACGAAGATCCTAGTCCAACTGTGTGCGGACCCTGCTACTGTGTGCGCAGGTTGGGAAGAGAATTGTAAGGAAAGGTTAATGAATGAATGAATGAATGCGAAGGATTATGTGAGGTCTGAATCCGTGAGTACTGCTATATGAAATGTTGATAATTACTGTGTTATGTGTTTCCTGTCTTTCTTCTACGAAAGTTTGTAATGAATGCTTGGATCTAGATCTATTCCGCTCTGTTTAGATAATGTTGTTTTAATGTTATGAAAAGCGTATAATTTTAGATCTAGTGCACGTGGATGAAAATAGATACATACTTAACCCTGCGAAGAAAACAAGATAATCTAAACAGAAAGCAGCTCTGCTTGCCTTACCCTTCCTTTCTCAGGGTGCAGAAACCTGGTTCCAGCACCCACCCATACTACTTCGGGTGAGACTATGACCTGCAAAAGCAGGTCACTGCTGAAAGGGCCAGTAGTATAGGGGTTTGTTGGCAAACCTTGCACACCGAACCTGGGTTAGGACCCCTCAAACCAACAATGGAGGAACTATAAATTGCTCTGGAAAATGCCATAATATTAAGCTAACTATGCGGAATATGTATTGAATAGTCCAATGCTTTCCATTCCTATGGGAGGTGCTGATGTTGTACTAGGAGTACAATGGTTACAATCTTTGGGGATGATAGCTTTTAATTTTCAAGAAATTTTCTTGAAATTTTTTTCAGAAAGGAAGTCCAATTATGGGGTATTGCAGGGAAGCCGGGAAAGATAATAAGCTCTAATGTCATGAAAAGCTTCTAAATAAAGAACAACGAGGCGTAATTGCACAATTATGCTCTCTAGAAGTTCTAACATCAAAATCATCTATTTTTGTAGATCTCCAAAAAGTCTTGGACAATCATTCCAAGGTTTTTGAAACTCCCAAAGGACTCCCACCTATTCGTGATCATGATCATGCTATTCATTTGATTCCAAGAAGAGTTCCTCCAAACATTAGGCCTTATAGATATCCTTATGTCCAAAAGAGCGAAATTGAACATATGATTGCGGAAATGTTAGAGGCTGGTTTAATTCAACCTAGTCAAAGTTCTTTCTCTACTCCTGTAGTGTTGGTATACAAGAAGGATGGATCATGGTGCATGTGTCCGTATTATAGGCATCTCAATAAGCTCACCATTAAAGATAAATTTCCCATTCCTGTGATTGATGAATTATTGGATGAATTACATGAAGCAATTTATTTTACCAAGTTGGATCTTCGTTCAGGATATCATCAAATTAGAATGAAGACTGAATATATTTCGAAAAAAACATTTCGAACTCATGAGGGTCATTATGAATTTTTGGTCATGCCTTTTGGCCTTACCAATGCACCTTCTACATTTCAAGGGTTGATGAATTCCATTTTCAAACCCTTCCTTAGAAAATTTGTGTTAGTATTTTTTGATGATATACTAATCTACGACGGGTCTTGGAAGGATCATGTTCAACATGTTGACAGGGTGCTCAAACTATTGGAGGAGAAACAATTATATGCAAAAACATCGAAATGTTTCTTTGGAGTACAAGAGGTGGAATATATGGGTCATATTGTATCTCGCGAGGGTGTTAAGGTAGACCCTAACAAAATAAAATCCATTAAGGAATGGAATATCACATCGAGCATCAATAAGAAGTTCTCCATCTCTTAAAGGATAACCTAAATTTGGCACAAAAACGAATGAAACAACAGGCAGATCAACATCGCAGCAAGAGAAGTTTTGATGTAGGAGAATGGGTATTTTTACGGCTACAACCATACAAAAAAATGTCCATCAAGCAAGGTAATAAGAATAATAAATTATCTCAAAAGTACTATGGTCCTTACAAGGTGTTGCAAAAGATTGGTATTATGGCATACAAATTGGAGCTTCCTGCTTCTTCACTAGTGCATCCGGTTTTCCATGTTTCATGCTCAAATAAGGTTATAGGTGAAAATATTCCAGTTCAAACAATATTGCCAGAACTTGATGAGGAAGGAAAATTCATATTGGAACCTGAAGCGGTCATGGAAACAAGAACTCGACAGCTAGAGAATCGATCAATTTCAGAGTATCTCATCAAGTGGAAGAACTTACCCACTGAAGATTCTACATGGGAGGATGAGAATTTTATACAGAAGCACCCGGAGCTACTCAAGCGTTGAGGACAACACTTTTTTGAAGGAGAGCGGCATGTTAGGTCCCTATATCACTAGTATAGTCCCTTATTATTGTTAGTGTAACCCCCTTATTGTTATTATTGAACCCACATATTGATATTGTTAACAATATGCTGTAGGTATATTGTTAGATCGGCTAGGATTACATTGTGGCCCCACTAAGATTACATTGTGACCCATGGACCCCTATATATAGAAAGGAGGTTTTGTAATTTGTATCATCCAATAATTGTTCATTCATGTAATGTATTGGAGGTTGCCCCCTCAAAGTGGCTTATTTCTAAGGCGTTGATATCTCTTTTCTTCTATT
Source organism: Pinus albicaulis (assembly GCA_034641835.2). Classification (NCBI taxonomy): domain Eukaryota; kingdom Viridiplantae; phylum Streptophyta; class Pinopsida; order Pinales; family Pinaceae; genus Pinus; species Pinus albicaulis. The sequence goes on from JAXQQM020076731.1 coordinate 87,496, forward strand.
TTTGGAGTTGGTTTCACAACATTTATTGCATGCTTCCACCCACAAATGCATCAGTAGGCCCTAATCACGCAACATAGCTCATGCTTCTCCCACAATAGCTATGTTTTTTCTTTTTGCAACCCCATTTTGTTGTGGGTTATGAGGTGTTATCAGCTATCTTCGAATTCCTTTCGAGGCACAAAATTTATTGAATTTGTTAGAGATGTATTCACCACCATTTTCTCTCATGAGATCCTTCACCTTCTTCCCCTTATTTTGCTTGACAAGTGCATTTAAATCACAAAACATGGAGAATGTCTGATCTTTCTTCTGCATGAAGAAAATCCAACACTTTCTTGAAAAATTATCAATACAAATCACATAATATCTATCTTTTTCTATGGAAGCTATCAAGAACGTTCCAAACATGTCTAAGTGAACTCTCTCAAGGATCGTCTTGGCTCAAATTTCCTTATCATGAAAGGTGCCTTTGGTATACTTTGGTATCTCTGTACGCAATTGCACCCTTTGGAAGTCCTATATAAATCGGTTGCATGATCTTCAAAGAGTTGTATTGTAGATGGCCCAATCTCCTATGCCATAACTCACTGATGTCTCGGCTCTCCAGCTTCTCTGCTTTCGTGCTCAAGGAAGCATAGTCTTATACATCTAGTTTGTAGAGGTTCTTTACTCAAACCCTAATATTTTTCACATGTCCTGTGGCTTTGTGATGAATGAACACATTTCCTTCACTAAAGATCACATTATAGCCATGATCTTCCAACATAGCAATAGAAACCAAATTCTTCTTTAAACCAGGAACATACATGACACATTTTAATGTGAGTGTATTACCTGACTCCCTTCGATAGGTAATTGTACCTACACTAGTAGCATTATACCTCTCATCATCACCCATCTCGATTTGCATCTGGAGATCCTTCTCCTCCAAGATACTGAAGAATCCTTTATTGTTGGTCATATGGAATAAATATCCACTATCCAAGTACCACACAAAACCCATCACTGATGAAACCATGCATATGATGAGTGAAATATACATTGAACTGTGAAGCCAGTGATTCACCTGTTGCTCCTCCTGAGGCCTTCTTGTTGTTATTATTTTGTGGACAATTTTTTGCATAGTGTCCATGCTCATGAAAGTTGAAACATTTTACCTTTGACAAGTCTCTCTTCTTGCCTTCCTTTCTGGACTTAGATTTGGAATGGGACGCCTTCCCTTTTCCTTTATTCTTATTTCCAACCAAGAAAAAATTCTCCTCATCATCAGTCTTTAATGAGGATCCATCCCTTATGTTGTGCTGAATTTATTATTTTACCAAATCAGAGCATAGTTGCTCCCAATATGGTACCTTCTCTCTCCCATTCACAGAGTCCTGGTAGCTATGCCAGCTCTTTGGAAGGCCTCATAGAGCTATTCTCACCAAATCATGTGAGGCAAAAATTATCCAAACACTTCAAAGCTCATCTTGACATTGAGTGAACTTTGACAAGTCTTTTTGGATCATGTCACCCTTCTCCATTTTTATCTTCCTGATATTATCATTTAGTTCCAGCTTCTTGTGGTCACTGTTATTCTAAAATAGATCTGTCAAGGCCTTCAACATAGCATATGGATTTTCCTTCCCATGGAGACTCGAGACAATATGATTTCTAACTCCCTCTAAAAAGATCCTTCTCACCTTTGCTACATTCTTCTTCCATGCATCAAGTTGTTGAGAATCTACTTCTATGAGCTGAGGGATATCAGTTTCAATGAATGTCTTTAGTTTGTTTTCCTCGAGAATTTCCTCCATCATATCCTTCCATGCTATGTAATTCTTATTTCCATCAAGGGCATATTCGATTCTCAAGCCATTGAAAGACATCTTGATCTGTTATTGGGTCCTAAAGAATAATTTTTCAAATTCAAACTTGTTCAAAACAAATTGTGTTCTTCTCTTCTATTGTGATTCTTGGCACTCTGATACCATTTAGAAAATCTAACAACAAGATTCATGTTGAAATTTGCAACAAGAAATAGTGAAATTGGCATCCAGAAACAACAACAAAATTCAACACACACACTAGTGTTGGATCACAGGTCACACAGTGATGGGTCCTAGCGATCCATTAGTGTGGAAGCCAATTTATTAAATAAATCGGAAAATAAATTGTAATATTATATTATAAAAAATTTTAATAGTTGGATAAGTGTGATAGACTTACTTAGCTCAAGAATTTTGAGTTGAGGGTATAAGGATAGGCACGTAGAGTGATTCTATTATTAACAGGGTCTAGTTGCAGTTGTAGCACTAGTGTAGTGTAGGTGGGATAAGTTAACTCACAATAATTGAGTTAAAATCAGTTTAACTAGTTCGAATTGTTGAATGAGCTAGTGGAATATCAAGTGAATTAAAATATATTTAATTCACCAGTAGTGATCTACCAAGTAACTGATGATTCATTATCGGAAAATAAATTGTAATCTTATATCATAACAACTTGTAATAGTTAGATAAGTGTGATAGACTTACTTAGCTCAAGAATTTCGAGTTGAGGGTATAAGGATAGGCATGTAGAGTGATTCTATTATTAACAGGGTCTAGTTGCAGTTGTAGCACTAGTGTAGTGTGGGTGGGATAAGTTAACTCACAATAATTGAGTTAAAATCAGTTTAACTAGTTCTAATTGTTGAATGAGCTAGTGGAATATCAAGTGAATTAAAATAGATTTAATTCACCAATAGTGATATACCAAGTAACTGATGATTCATTATTTATAGTTGCATGCATGCTAATTCTGGTGGATACCCAATTGAGCCAAAGGTTCAAGGCTAGTAAACTATCAGTTGTATTTTAGGCAAACTGCCCAGGTGCAGTTATAAAACCATGGGAAGCCCATGATGAATTACACAATCAAGGAAGGCTAAATTTCCTATTTAATAAGGGTTTAATTCTCTAGGGATTATGTAAGCAGGGTAGGCTGAGGATAGGCTGATAATTGGCTATGTGCTTGTCCAATATTTCCTAGATTAGTGTGAAGCAATTGGTAGAGTGTATGAGGTTGTGGTGATCACAAATACATTGTATTTTTCCATGATTCCTTGGTTGATTATACAATAAATATGGAGGTGTTTTGAGCAATTTCTTACACCTATAATATCTGGTGTTGTGTATTTATTTAATTCTTTCTCTTACATGTGATTGAGCGATCAAGTTTTATATTCTGCAAATATAATAGAAGGATTCAATATCTTGTTTTAGTAGATTACATGATCGAATTCAGTCTGTTGATATAATTTCTACATGGTATTGGAGTTGTGTTAGAGATTTTCTACGTGGTATCAGAGCACCAGGAATCACAATAGTGGAGAAGAAATTGAGTTTGTGTTGAACAATATTCAAATTTGTAGGTACTTTATTTGGAGCTATAAGATGATCAAGATGTCTTTCAATGGCTTGAGACTTGAATATGCACTCAAGGGAATTTTTAATTATATTGAATTGAAGGACATGATGGAGGTAGTGTTGGAGGAAAATGGGTTGAAGGAATTCATATATAATGATATTCCCAAGCCTGCAGCAGCAGATGCCCATCTTCTTGATGCATGGCAGAATAAGGTAGGAAAGGTGAGGAGGATATTGTTAAAGGGAGTTCGAGATCATATTGTCTCGAGTCTCCATGGAAATGAAAATCCATATGCTAGGTGGAAGGCCTTGACAGATCTATTTCAAAGCAGCATTGACCACAGAAAATTGGCACTCAAGGACAAGCTCAAGAAAATAAAAAAGAAGAACAACAACAAGAAGGCTCCAAGAGTTGTAGCGGGTGAAGCTTTGGCCTCACAGTTTGTGTTGGACTTCTCTCTCATCACATGCATGGAATCAACCGTGATGGGATATATGTGGTACTTGGATAGTGGAGAATATTTCCACATGACGGGAAACAAAGAACTCTTTAGTAGCTTGGAGGAGAAGGATCTTCAGATGCACATCGAGATGGGTGATGACAGGAGGTATAGCATTATCGAGATTGGTACAGTTACTTTCAAAATTCAGTCAGGTAAACCTTTCATATTAAAATATTTCATGCATTTACCAGGCTTGAAAAATAATCTAGTTTCATTTTCTATTTTGGAGGATATTGGATATGATGTGGTTTTCAGTGAAGGAAAGGCATTCCTTCGTAACAAAGCCACAACACAGGTAAAGAAGATTGGGGTTCATGTGAAGAACCTCTACAAACTTGATGTAGATGGTTGCTCAACTTTGAGCAGTAAATCAGGGAAGGTGGTGAGCCAGGATACATGTGAGTTATGGCACAGGAGATTGGGCCATCTACACCATAGTGCTTTGAGGATCATGCAGCAGATTTATACAGGTCTATCAAAGGGTACTCTTGCTCAGATAGACACATGTAAGGGATGTACCATGGGGAAGTATACTAAGGCCACCTCTCATGATATGGAAAACCAAGCAGCAACAATCCTTGAGAGAGTTCACTCAGACATGTGTGGACCATTCTCTATGCCTTCCACAACAAAGAACATGTATTATGTGATTTTTGTTGATGATTTTTCTAGAAAGTGTTGGATCTTCTTTCTGCAGAAGAAAGATCAGGTGTTCTCCAAGTTTTGTGAATTCAAAGCACTAGTAGAGAAAGATACAGGGAAGAAGGTGAAGGCTCTAAGGAGCGACAATGGTGGTGAGTATATCTCTAATGAATTAAATAACTTATGTGCCAAAGAAGGAATATAGAGAGAATTGATTGCACCTCATAACCCACAACAACATGGGGTTGCAAAAAAAAAAGAACATATCAATTGTGGGAGTAGCACGAGCTATGTTACATGATCAGGGCCTACCATTGCATTTGTTGGCAAAGGAATGCAACACAATAGTATTTGTGCAGAGCCAGAGTCCTCATCATATACTTGGCATGAGTACACCAGAGGAGGCTTTTTCAGGTAAGAAACTAGATGTTTCATATTTTAAAATTTTTGGTTCACCTGTCTATTTCCATGTCACCAAAGATTCCAGGAATAAGCTAGAACAAACATAAGAGGTTGGGATATTTGTGTGGTACACTGATATGCCCCACAATTATCAGGTGTATTTTCCGACTAACGAGATGATAGTTGTCAGGAGAGGTGTTAGATTTGATGAGGAGAAAGTGATGTGATTGTCCCTTGAGAGGGAGCTTGAACTATATGGAGATGAAGAACTCTGAGTTCTAAAGGATGGACCTCAATATGTGGAGAAGCCACAAGCAGAGGATCATGGAGTGGAAGAAACCACTCATGCAAATCCATACACCAAAAATGGTAGGAAGCACACCAAAGAGGCCGAAAGATTGATGCTAGATGTGATAGAGCATGTAGGAGCACCTAAATCACAGTGTAGGCAGAGAAGGTCCCCAGACATGTACAATGGATACAAGGCTCTTATGAGTGAGTGTATTGTCATAGAACCATCCTCTTTTGAGGAAGCAGTGCAACAGCCAACATGGGTTGATGCCATGGTTGAGGAGTATGACTCCATTATCAGAAACGATGCATGGGAAGTGGTTCCAAGATGACTGTGGAAGTAAGTGGTTGGGTCCAGGTGGATTTACAAGGTGAAGAAAACAGAGACCTCTAGGAGGGGGAAATTTCATTAATATCAAAGAATTGAAATTTGCTTATAGACATAATGAAAATAAACTAGCTAAGGCATTGGTAGCTTATCTCTAAGAAGAGATGTGATGGCTACAAGCCTCTTAATTGTGTTAAAATGAGGCTCGAGGGCCTATTTATTATTGAGAAACAATGGAAAACCCTAAGCATCCAAAAACCTAACCCTAGGAGATGAAGCGCCAAAACTATGGGCCCTGTTTGGGTAAATTGGTACATCAACTTCCCGGGGACGTAACTTTGGCATACGATCTTCGTTTGATGCGCACAACACCTCGTTAGAAATATCTATCCAAGGACTAAAAATTTTAATGTGAGAAAAATAGAAGTAAACTCCATGTTGCTCCTGATTTTCCCAAAAAAAGTTGTTTAGGGCCTCAAAACAACTCTGGACGTTCAGGACCCGAAAAACTAATAAAAATAGTAAACTGTGCTACAACTATGGAAATGGAAAAATTGAAAGAAACAATGGTGGGGCCCCAAGTGGAATAGGTGGGTGGCCACCAATATCCACCTGGATCATTCCTCTCCCCTTAGGAAGTAATGGTCCCCATTGTGTTGAGTTCCTCCATGAGATGAGAAAACTTCTACTGAAATTGGTCCCTATTGAACCACTTGCCTTGGTGTAGGAGTTGGGCAGTTTTGACAACCCAATACAATTGGATATTCTGTGGGCAAGTGTTCTCGATTTTCATGTCCATGATAGGATCCATAATGTCCTATTCCATGCCATCAGGGTTTAACTCTGTTGGTGTGAGTTGTTATGCAATTTCGGAGGTGTCTAGTAGAGGTAGGAAGTAGGGTCAAAAGTAGTCCACATTGAACACTAGGTGCAGACCAAGGAATGGTGGAATACTGAGCTCGAAGTCATTGACCCCTATAGCTTGGTGATGGTGTACATCCCATATCGAAGCGGGTGAAGCTTTCGGTGAGGTCCAGAAAGGCACTCCTTCTACAAATGTAGCCACACTTTTTCGCCCACCTGGAATTTTGATGGCACCCGATCTTAATCATGTCGTTTCTTGTACTTAGCATTGGCTCTATCCAATATTTCATGAACCTATTGGTGGATGTGTTGAATGCACTTAATGAAGTTGTTCACTTTGTCAGCTTCAGACTGGACATAAGCTGAATCAGACTAAATATCCGCAAATGGTAGGGCTATGTCAATGGGACATAGTGGCTGGAATCCCAAGGCCACCTAAAAGGGGTTACGCTTGGTTATGCTATGGAGAGCTCAATTATAACTGTGTTGTACATAGGGAAGGCTCTCATCCCATGTGTGTGGATGCTTTTAATTGTACATGCATAGAATGTTTACAGTCATCTTGTTGATGACCTTTGTCTGGCCATCAGTTTGGGAATGGAATGTTGTGGACTTAGCGAACTTGGTGTCGAACATTGACCAGAGGCTGGAGAAAAATGTGATGAGGAACCATCTATCCCAATCTAAGATAATAGACTGTGGGATCCCAAAGTGCACCCACACTCATTCAAAGAATATTTTAATAGTGGATTATGTTGTGATATTCTTCTTACAAGCTGCCATAATGGCCATCTTCAAGAATCTGTCGAAGACCACGAAAACACATTCGTTTCCATGCTTAGTAGAAGGAAGGCCCAACATGCAATCCATGGAGATGGATTCCCAAGGTGTACTAGGGGTAGGTAGCGGATTATAGAGGCCTTGCATCTTGATGGTCATTTTGGAAATGGCGCAAGTAGTGAAGGATCTTATGTACTTCTCGACATCATGTCGAAGGTTCAGCCAATAGAAATAATTCTACAATACTGCCACTATTTTCTCAACCCCAAAATGCCTAGTGACCGACTGTAGTGCTCTTCACAAATAATCTTGGCACGCTCGCTTGAAGGAATAAAAAGGTGTTCGAGGTGACATAGAGGTGCATCATGGAGGTGAAAAGTTGTAACTTTCATACCCTCCAAGGGTGTCTTGTATGTGTGGCCAAATTCCAGATCGTTCTTGTAGAGAAGCGGCCAATCAGAATTCTCATGCCCACAAGAATTGAGAACAATGGTTATCACCATGATCAATGCTTGGCTGAGGCCGTCTGCAACATTATTTGTGTTTCCCTTCTTGTACTTGATGTTCAAATGAAACTTTTTCATATATGTGGACCACTTCTAATGTGAGCACTAGGGCAGAGCAGAGGCAATGTTTAAATTATACGAATGCCTTTTGTTGATATTCCAACCAAAATAATTTGTCTTTCAATCCTCCCTTGTGACTTGACTCAAGGGCCGAGTGATATGAGAGAATCCCAACATGGCAGTAGAAATTAGCAAGACCCAAAAATATGCAAAGCTCTATTAGAGTCTTTGGGGCTAGCCAATCCTGAATAACTTGGATCTTGGTTGGACCCACATGCACCTACCGCTCATGAGTAATGTATCCTAGATAATGAACCTATGTCATGCCAAAATTACACTTCTCCAAATTGGTTGTGATAGTGTTTGGAGGACCTGTCAGATGTTGTGGAGGTGCTCTTCCCAAGTCTGGTTGAAGGTTAGGATGTCATCCAATTAAACTACTATAAATCAGTTGGTGAATGGCCACAAGATGTCGTCCATCAACCTCCTAAAGGTTTTGGGAACATTTGTCAACTCGAAAGGCATGACCAACCATTCGAAAAAGGCCCTCCTTGGCTTTCAAGGATGTCTTCCACACATCAGAGGGTTCGATTGTTACCTGGTGATACTCGGACTTCAAGTCAATATTGTTGAAATATTTCGCCCCTTTGAGTTGGTCCAGAAGGTCATCAATCTGTGGGATCGGGTACATATTCTGGATAGTGACGTTGTTTAGCACCCGATAGTCAATATAGAGTCTCCAAGTCCCATCCTTCTTCTACACCAACATGATGGGGCTCCCACAGGGTGATGAACTCGGCTGGATGTGACCTTTATGCAACAGCTCCTGAATCTGCCTCTTGATTTCATAGTTATCCAGAAAATATTAGATCGGTCCATTGGGTAGTCGTGCACCTGGGGTCAAATCGATGGGGTGCTTAACCTGACAGTTTAGAGCTGGAACCCCTGTAGGTGAGGTGAAGATGTCCCCATACTCCTCCAGGGCCTTGTACATTTATTGTTGTCATGTGGAGGAGCCTTGTTTGGAGGTTATGGCCACATTATTCTTCTTTCCCTGAGGGCGAATCATCAGGAAAACAAATTTCCTAATTTTGGACATGAGCTTACTACATTGTTTTGCAGTAACCAAAGAGATAGCGACAGACGATGGTACCTCTGATATCCTGTACAACTTATCTCCCAAAGTGGCAATAACAACGCAAGGTCGGGACTGATACACAACATGTCAGTTCCACAAGTATGGTTGGCCTAATTATACATCACAAACATCAAGAGGAGCAATTTTACATAATACCTCATCTGTGAAGGGCTTGATGTTGTAGGGAAGGCGGCAATGTTAGCTAATGCATAGATCCTGTCCTTGGTGAAGCCACCCGATGGTGTACAACTCTGTGTGTGTTGTGGTCAACAAGCCCACACGCTTCACAACCTCTGCTAAAATGAGGTTCTTTTGGCTCCCACTTTTGATAATGAAGTGTAGCGGGAACCCTTTACCCACATCTCGGAGTGGAAGAGACACTCCTCCTCCTCTGGATCTCCTGGTTCCTCCTTTTAGATATTTGCGATGGAAACGGTGGCATTGGGCTCTACATCGATAATCTTCTTCCCTTTGTATTCCCCTTATCAGGTTCTGATTCAGAGTCAGAGCATGCATCTGATTCAGAATCCTTCATCTTGCCCACCAGTTACTGCTTGGCCCAACACTCACTTGTGTTGTGAGTTGAGCTCTGATGAAACTCACACCACTTTCCTATGTCCTTCTTCGAATTCGCAGTGTTGTTCTTTTCTTGCGACTTTGGCAGGTTGTCTTGGACCTCCATGCCTTGGCTTTTTCCTTTGTTATGTAGTTTGGGGGCACCTTTCCCTTGCTTTTGATTCGCATATCCAAAGTCTCACTTCTTATGTTTGAATTCTACTCTATATTGGAAGCATACCAGTATGTGATACCAAGAGAGGAGATGTCAAGGAAATCCATTTCATCCTGAATGTATCTATGTACGCAACTGTGGTACTTAAACACCAAATGTTTCTCTGAATCTTTGATACACAACTTTGTGTGCAGGGTATGGAATAGATTCATCAGCTCATGCACATCTTGATCCCTTTGCTGCCACAGCGTATTCCATTATATGTACTTGTCCTCATAGCTCCCCATGGGATAATATTGTTCCTTGATGGCATCTTGAAAGGAATTCCAAGTAAACTACTAGAAATCAATTGGTGAATGGCCACAAGATGTCGTCCATCAACCTCCTGAAGGTTTTGGGAACATTTGTCAACCCAAAAGGCATGACCAACCATTCGAAAATGCCCTCCTTGGATTTCAAGGCAGTCTTCCACACATCGGAGGGTTTGATTATTACCCATTGATACCTGGACTTCAAGTCAATCTTGTTGAAATATTTCGCCCCTTTGAGTTGGTCCAGAAGGTCATCAATCAATGGGATCGGGTACATATTCCAGACAGTGACGTTGTTCAGCACCCAATAGTCAATACAAAGTCTCCAAGTCCCATCCTTCTTCTACAACAACATGATCGGGCTCCCACAGGGTGATGAACTTGGCTGGATGTGACCTTTATGCAGCAGCTCCTGAATCTGCCTCTTGATTTCATCGTTCTCCAGAAAATATTAGATCAGTCCATTGGCAGTCGCGCACCTGGGGTCAAATCGATGGGGTGCTTAACCTGACAGTTCAGAGCTGGAACCCCTGCGGGTGTGGTGAAGATGTCCCGGTACTCCTCCAGGACCTTGTAAATTTATTGTTGTCGTGCGGAGGAGCCCTATTTGGAGATTATGGCCACATTATTATTCTTTCCCTAAGGGCGAATCATCAGGAAAACAAATTTCCCGATTTTGGAAATGAGCTTACTGCATTGTTTTGTAGTAACCAAAGAGATAGTGACAGACATTAGTACCTCTGATATCCTGTACAACTTATCTCCCAAAGTGGCAATAACAACGCAAGGCCGAGACTAATACACAACATGTCAGTTCCACAAGTATGGTTGGCCTAATTATATATCACAAAAATCAAGAGGATAAATTTTACATAATAACTCATATGTGAAGGGCTTGATGTTGTAGGGAAGGTAGCAATGTTGGCTGACGCGGAGATCCTATCCTTGGTGAAGCCACCCGATGGTGTACGACTGTGTGTGTTGTGGTCGACAAGCCCACACACTTCACAACCTCTACTGAAATGAGGTTCTTTTGGCTCCCACTTTTGATAATGAAGTGTAGCAGGAAACCCTTTACCCACATCTGTGAGTGGAAGAGACACTCCTCTTCCTCTGGATCTTCCAGTTCCTCCTTTTAGATCTTCACGATGGAAACGGTGGCGTTGGGATTTACATCGATAATTTTCTTCTCTTTGTATTCCCCTTGTTAGGTTCTGATTCAGAGTCAAAGCATGCATCTGATTCAGAAGCCTTCATCTCGGCGACCAGTTACTGCTTGGCCCAACACTCACTTGTGTTGTGAGTTGAGCTCTGATGAAACTCACACCACTTTCCTGTGTCCTTCTTTGACTTCGCGGTATTGTTATTTTCTTGTGACTTTGGCAGGTTGTCTTGGGCCTCCATGCCTTGGCTTTGTCCTTTGTTATGCGGTTTGGGGGCACCTTTCCCTTGCTTTTGATTCGCATATCCAAAGTCTCACTTCTTATGTTTGAATTTCTGCTCCATATTAGAAGCATACCAGTATGTGATACCAAGAGAGGATATGTCGAGGAAATCCATTTCCTCCTGAATGTATCTGTGTACGCAATTGCGGTACTTAAACACCAAATGTTTCTCTGAATCTTTGATACACAACTTTGTGTGCAGGGTATGGAATAGATTCTTCAAATCATGCACATCTTGATCCCTTTGCTACCACAACGTATTCCATTATAAGTAGTTTTCCTCATAGCTCCCCATGGGATAATATTGTTCCTTGATGGCGTCTCGAAAGGAATTCCAAGTGGGTAAGACCGAGAACAGAGAGGGTTCCCCATCGTCCTTTTTCTCACAGTAGGTTCCCAACATTCCTTGATATGCAGGGCAGCTTTGAGGAGTGAAAAAATAATCTTCTCCTAGTCGAAAAAGTCATGAATCAAGAAATATCCTTCTAATAGATTCAACCATCTATCTATGATGTCTACATCTATTTGACCCTCAAATATGGAAATTTCAAATTTTACTGGTACCTTAAAAGGATTTGCGCCTCCAGAGTGGTTGTTGGATGTAGATGCACCACTCATGGGTAGTCGTTGAAGGATCTCGCCAAAGTTATCCATCATCGCGTTCCTTTGTTTTTCGAGGGCCTCCTCAAGCAATATTTTGATAAGATCTCCTCCTTCGTCATCTTTCTTTTTGGCCCACATTCGCAACCATCATGGTTTGTGAGGCTGATCTTGTAAAGGTTCAACCAGATCAAGCCTCAACTCCTTATACCCCGACCTCGTTGGGGACATGCAAAGAATGATCGAGAAAGAGTAGACCACTTTGATACCACTAACCAAAATTTATGCAGGAATGCAAGAGAATATACATATAGCCATAAATATAAATATGAAGCAAAAATAACACTTCATTTCATTAATATCAAAGAACTGCAATTTGGTTATAGACAAAATGGAAATAAACTAGCTAGGGCACTACTAGCTTACCTCTGAGAAGAGATGTGGTGGCTACAAGCCTTTGAACTATGTTACAATAAGGCTGAAGGGCCTATATATTATTGAGAAATAATGGAAAACCTTAAACATCTAAAAACTTAACCCTAGGAGATGAAGTTCCAAAACTATGGACCCCATTTGGATAAATTGGTACATCAACTTCCTGGGGACGTAGCTTTTGCAAATGATCTCAATTTGATGTGAAAAATACCTCATTAGAAATATCTATTCAGGGAATACAACTTTTGATGTGAGAAACATTGAAGGAACTTCCATGTTGCTCCAAATTTTCCCAAAAAGCATCGTTCAGGGCCTCAAAATGGCTCCTGAATTTCAGGACCCGAAAAACTACTAAAAATAGTAAATTGTGCTACAATAAAGGAAACTGAAAAACTAAAATAAAAAATGGTGGGGCCCCAAGTGGAATACGCGGGTGGCCACCAATATCCACCTGGATCACTCAAACTTAGCTAAAATTAAAATTCTGACCCATGTTGATGTTGTATACAGCAGGGATAATTTTAGGGGCGAATTTTAGCCCAAAGGCGAATTTTAAACGCTCACCCTCTTGAGGAAGTTCCGTGGCAGTTGCTATAGATGCCTCGTTCACTGCAAACTTAAGGTCTCCAATCTCTACTTCTAGGCCATTGAACAACCTTGCAAATGCTTTTGTCACTTCTTTATGATAACCTCTGAACTTTTGGATAAACCACAGCCACTTTGCCTTCTTCAATTTATCTCTAACTTGCGGGTACCCTTCCATGAACTTAGGTCCTTCTGGTTCTGCTCTTAACAGTTTACCCATTCTTCTTTCTGCTCTTCAAAGACTTGCCTGCGTGGAAGAGGGTTCAATGGAAGTAGAACGGCTGAATGAACGGAAATGAGCACGATGAGTGTAGGTAGATATCAGAGAGTGGGTATGCAGACTGTAGCGTAACAGAGAATGAAATGGAGTGAAGCGGAACAGAGAAGGGTTTCGTGAGCACGACAGAGATACGGCTGTGAGATTAACAAAACAATAGGAGGAGTATAACACATCCAGCAGTGTTTTGAAATTTGGTGGCTGCAAAATAAATGTGAGCACGTTTAAACAACGGCTATGGATTTATGTGGCTGTAAGAAGCCGTAGTCAAATCGACTACGTCTCATTGTCACAGGTGGAATATCGGAGTATGAATGAAGATCAGAGGTTTAATTATGGGACCGTTTGAGAATGAATGTGGGAGGATCGTATGGAGATCGTGAAAGGTTTACGGAATTTGTCAATATAATCATTGCACATAATGGATGGAGCTTATGGTTCATAACTATATAAAAATGTGTTTTCAATGCTATTTGAAATAAATTTTACTCATACCTTGGAATCTTTGCCTTTTTCCTTGGTCTTCAATTAATTGCTCTTCATTGGTATCTTGAATGCTCCATGTCTCCATAATTGGTCCTCACACCTGCATTTAATGGAAATAACATCTGGCTGTACATTCTTTTGAAAACAGAGTAGTAGCTGCGGAATCTGCTTCTGGCTGCGGAAACTGGAGTCAGCTGCGGAAACAAATGTTAGCTGCGGAAACTGACACAGCTATTATTTGGATGAATGGAGATGAACAGATGACAAATGACCAGATGGAAATGGTCATGAAAAATAATTTTATTGATGAAATGGAATGAAATAGATAAAATGAAGTGGAATGGAGTGAAATGAAGTGAAATGAAATGGAATGGAGTGGGTGGTCACAAAACTTGTGAAATGAAAGAGAGAGATTTTTTTTTTTTTGGAAAATATAGAGTGTCAGGTGTTCCTGATGTTCACCCTATATTTTCTATATAAGACTGCCAATCGGTGATTGGTTTTTAGGCTTATACAATATTATTATTTTTTTATTTTTTTATTTTTTTTAACTGAAAAGAATCAAAGCTAGGCTGGTGAAGAAGAAGAATTCTTCTATACCAGCCTGATTGCAGAATTCTCTTGAAACATTTTGACAAAATCCTCTTTTGAGAGTGGCTTATGATAAACTTTCAATCTGTGGCCATTCACAATAAGAGGAGTTTGAAACTCATCAATGGTCTTGATTCTTAGCGCTCCATTGCTAAAGATCTTGTCAATCTCATATGGCCCAAGCCAATGAGTCTGAAATTTTCCTTGGAAATCTTTAAACTTGGAATCAAATAACAATGCCCAATCTCCTTCTTGAAACTTCTTTTCTTTGATATACTTGTCATGCCATTTAGCTCTTTGATATTGAACTAGATCAGTTCTTAGAATTGCTTCTTGTCTGATCTCATCTAGCTCATTCAACTGCTCCATTCTATGCTTTTGAGCTTCTGACAAGTCCATTCCCAACTGAACTGCTATCTTGAAGGTCTTGACTTGAACTCAATGGGGAGCAAGACTTCTTTCCCATAAACAAGTTCATAGGGAGAATGTCCTGTTGTATTCCTCCATGTAGTTCTGTAGGCCCACAAGGCTTCTGGAAGCCTTTCTGCCCAATCTCTTCTATGTAGATGAATGGTTTTGGTGATGATACTTTCAAGAACTTTGTTTGTGGACTCCACTTGACCATTTGCTTGTGGATGGTAAGGAGTAGATCTTCTGTGCTTGATTTTGTATTCTTCCATCAACTTTTCCACCAAGTTGGATGTGAATTGGCTCCCCTGATCTGTCACAATTTCTCTTGGAACACCAAAGTGAGTAAAAATATCCTCATAAAGAAAATGAACAACTGAATTTTCAGTAGCAGATACTAATGCTTTGGCTTCTACCCATTTAGTAACATAATCAGTACAAACCAATATATACTTCTTTTGTTTAGATGGTGGATTAATAGGTCCAATGAAATCTAAAGCCCATTTTTCAAGGGTTCAATGAGTACCTGTGGTTGCAATGGCATTTCATTTGAATGGGTAGGTTTCCCTACTCTTTGGCAGCTGTCACACCTTTTGACATATTGTTTTGCATCTTTGAAGAGGGAAGGCCAATAATATCCTAAAGAGAGGATTTTATAGGCCGTCCTTGTGTCTGCAAAGTGTCCGCCGCATGGTTCATCATGACATGCCTTAAGAATATCAGGCATTTCATCTTCCCTGACACATCTTCTGATCACAAGATCTAGCCCTATTTTAAACAATTCGTTAGAAATCCATGAATATTTTGAACTCTCCTGAATAATTTTTCGTTTTTCACTTGGAAATAAATGTGAAGGTAGTTTCCCTGTAACCAAATAGTTAGCAATATCTGCATACCAAGGAGTTTTAATAGTTACTGCAAACAAGTATTCATCAGGAAACTTATCCTCTACAGGAGAATCTTCTTTAGTATTCTGAATCCTAGACAAGAAATCAGCTACTGTATTTTGTTTTCCTGGTCTATCCAACACAGTAATATTGAATTCTTGCAAAAGTAAGAGTCATCTTGTCACTCTGCCATTAGTAACAGGTTTGTTCATTAAATATCTAATTGCAGAATGGTCAGTATGAATAAAAGTTTCATAGCCTGTTATGTAATGTGTAAACTTATTAATTGCATGAACAACAGCTAAAAACTCTTTTTCAGTCATAGTATAGTTCAACTCTGTGTGAGTCAAATTTTTACTGGTATAATAAATGGCATAAGGAACTAAATCTCTTTGGCCCAACACAGCTCCTAGAGCTGTATCTGAAGCATCCGTAGAAATATGGAAAGGGAGTTTCCAATTTGGTCCTCTTAAGATAGGTGCTTCAGATATTCTTGTTTTCAAAGTTTCAAAGGCTGATTGACAATCAGGATCCCATTTGAATTCACAGTCTTTTGTAAGTAATTTGAAGAGTGGAGATGCTATTTTAGTGAAGTTTTCTATAAATCTTCTATAGTATCCAGTAAATCCTAGAAAACTTCTAACATCTCTTTGACAATTTGGAATAGGCAACTTGGAGATGACTTCAACTTTTGATCTATCAACCTTAATCCCATCTCCTAAAATATGATGCCCCAAAAAAATACCTTCAGTAAACATCATAAAGCATTTTTCATGGCTTAATGAAAGGTTTGTTTCTTTACATCTTATAAGGACTTTTTCCAAATTTTCTAATGCCTCTTCAAATGAATTACCATAAACTATAAAATCATCCATATAAACTTCTACACAATCATGGATTAGATCAGAAAAAATTCCTAGTACTGCTCTTTCGAATGTTGCTGGTGCATTACATAACCCAAAAGGAAGCACTCGGTAGGCAAAAGTTCCCCATGGACAAGTAAATGTGGTCTTATCTTGATCTTCAGGTGCTACCTGTATTTGATTATAGCCACTAAAACCTTCCAAAAATGAAAAGTACTTTTTACCTGCTAATGTATCTAATTGATTCATAAAGGTACAGGTGATCCTTCAAATTGTTTGTCTATCTCCCTGTAATCTACTGCATACCCTCCATTTACCATTCTTTGTACTATAACCAGAGAGAAACCCATCGAATTATTCAATTGGATAAATGAAGTTTACATTGAGTAGTTTTTGGAGCTCTTCTTTCACTATCTCCCTAAGACTTGGATCATGCTTTGAGGCTGCTGTTCTGATTTGCTCTGGTTTGTTTTCTCAATATGTAGACAAGGATGATGTCCAGATCAATACCCTCATGCTTCAAAGATAATTCCAAGCAATGCAGAGGTTGTTTCTGCAAGATTTGATTTATCTTCTTCACAGACTTCCAAATGTTTACTGACATTCAATGTTTTTCCCTGAAAACTTCAATAGTAGAAACTCACAAACTCTTCCATAGAGTAAAGACATTTGTCTCTGATGCTAAACATCTATGTCGATTCCTATAACTAATTGTAAAATATTCAGTGATGTCTCAAATTTTTCTAATGTGTTCAGAATTTGACTATCCTCACTAATTTCTGAAATGGTAAAGATAGGTTGTATAGTGTCCTCATCATCTACCCATTCATTGTCTCCTACTTCTGTGATTGCTTTTGCTGGAGGATACAAATTGAATTTCTTTGTTGAATTACCATTAGAAATGTACATATCCCCAAATCTACAACTAATAAAATCATCAGCTGTGGCTAGCCAAGGTCTTCCTAAGATAAGTGGGTGCCCTCCATATTACTCTCTTGGGAGTCAAAATCATAAAATCTACCTGGATATTCCAAGAATCTAAGGAGACTGAAATATCTTCTAATACAACTATCCAGTTTAATAATTGATCTGATCTCATAAGTTTAAAGAAAGTAGGTGTAAAAAGAAGGTTGAAATGAATAAGTCCATAGTCCGTCTACTCAATGTTGATAGCGTTCTCAAGTCAATCAATGTAAGTTTTGGAATTTCTATCCCATTTATATGTGTCTTGACAATTGACTCGGATCTACATACTTCTCGCATGGTAATTTTTCCCATCATAATATCTGCAATTTTTCCTACCAGGTGGATTCTTCTTGTGTCTTTTAATTTCCTTCCTGGTCTTTTGAAACTCAACTCGTTTATTGTTTTTGCTAGAATAGGAATCTCTCTAATGGCTTGTAGCAAGGGAATATTGATACAAAAATTTTTTAATTCATCTATAAAATCATAGTTAGGCAACAATATTTGTTTTTCCACCCCTTTATCAATTTGTAGTCTTTCAGGAAAAGGAGGTGTGGATGAAGATGCAGGTTGCTCAACTATAGGAGTTGTGGGTGTTAACTTTTCTTTCTCTTTTTGAATGTTTGAGTTTTGAAGAGATGGTTATAACCCTCATTGACTATGAAGGAATCCTCCTCGTATACTCTTATCCTAATACCTATAGAGGTTTTTCTAAAACTCTACTAGATCTGAGTTGTACATCATTGAGAGGAACAATCATATAGGTAGGAAAGTGTTGTCCTTCTACCATGTAAGTGTTCTGAGGATTTTTATTGTTAGGATTTTGCAATGGCTGAGCTGGAAGTTGATTTGTCTTTTGTTGGTATGGGAGCATGAGTTGAGGATTTGGATTTTGTTGAGAAGGTTGTTGTTGTGGAAATGGCAATGAAAGTTGTGGATTTGGGTTTGGAAGTTGATTTTGAAAAGATGGAGGATATTGATAAAATTGAGAAAATCTCCCATAAGGATTTTGCATCCCTTGTACCCATGGCTGATATGAATTCTGATGTTGGGGCCAAGGTTTTTGCCAAGGATTCCAATTTGGTGGGGTTTTAAAATTCAAAGGGTTGTTAAACCCTTGAGTTTGTTGTCCCTGCCAAGGTCTTCTTGCAACAAAACAGAGAGATTCTACTGAATTTGGGTCTTCTTGAAAAACAGCTTTGAGTCCAGGAATTGAAGGACAATCCTTGATCTCATGATTCTCTGAGCAAATCATACATGTTTCTACAATTTTTGCATCCAAGGGACATTTCCTTAAAGCATGTTTCTTCCTACATTTCGGACAAAAGATGGCTAAAGCATCTGTTTATGCTTTCTGCTTGTTTTGGATTTTAAGGGTGTCTAGTTGTTCACTAAGGCTCCCTAAGATATCAGTTTTGAATTCATCAAGCATGTTACCAATATCTGCCCTACTTACTGATCCAGTTGCAGATTTGTTAGCCCTAATAAGAGAAGGATCCCTAGGCCCTTTTCCTGTTTTAGATTTTCCTCTTGAGAGATGGACACATAGTTCAGTTATATCACGAAGTGGGAGTTGAGAAATGTCTCCTTTCCCCATCATGTTTAAAATATCTATCCATTCATCTCTAATGGCTTTTAATATGAGGGCTTTCAAGTTTTCATCATCTAAGTTGCTCATCTTTGCTCTTTTCAAGTTGTATTGAAATCTTTCAAGTAAATCTTCCAAATTTTCATCTTCTTTTTGCATCATTTTGAATACCTCATCCTTGTGATTGGTGGGCATACAATAGTCCAAGTATCTATCCAAAAAATTTTGTTTCATATCATTCCAAGTCCTAATATATTGGGTGGCTAATCCCATGAACCATTTCAAAGCAGCTCCCTTCAATGTTGAAGGAAACAGTTTGAGTTTTTGAGAGTCTTCCATATAGTCATATGTTCGGCACACAACTTCAAACTCAAACAGAAATGTTTCAGGATCCTCACTTCGCAATCCATAAAAGTTAGGGAGGACAGATGGTGAGATATTTTTCATCGTTGTATGAGTTTCCTCATCAACTATAGGGAAACCAAACAAGTTGTCTCCTTCCCTATTTCTTCCATTATTTCCTTCACCATTGTTGTCTCCATTGTTTCCTCCTCCTCTACCTCTAACTCTACCTCCAAATCCATCTATTATTTACTCTGCCATGATAGTTTCTGTAGAGTCCTTAAAGTCCTCTGATTTTTCTATCAAGGGAGGATGAGAGGGAGTCTCTTCCTTTTCTAAATGAGATTTGGTAGGTGGTATAGGAGAATCCTCTAATTCAGCTACTCTTTGAATTCCAAAAATCTTAAGGCTAGGGGTAGATGGTGGTGAATCTTGTCTATGCCTTGAAGAAGATGGAGTTGTGAAAATAGAACTCTTGGCTTTGGCTATAAACCTTCCCCTAGAATCTCTTGCTCTATGCATGTAATTTTTATTTTTTTATATATTTAAAAAAAAAAAAAAATTAGGCTAATAATTCTCTTTCTGATCTTCCAGGTCACACTAGGTGCAAGAAGAGAGCATACTTAAGAAATTACTGAACCAATAACTCTCTTTTCTGATCCTCCAGATCACACTAGGTGCAAGAGGAGAGCATACTTCAAGAAATTACTGAACCAATAACTCTCTTTTCTGATCCTCCAGATCACACTAGGTGCAAGAGGAGAGCATACTTCAAGAAGTTATCAAGTTTTCCCTTCTTTTATTATTTTGTTTTTTAAGAAATTGGCTACCTAGTTACACTTCCCCAGCAACGGCGCCAAAATGTTTGGTCAATTTAGTGTGTCCTAAATTGCTGCATTTAATTTGTCAATCCGGGATTCGTAAGCTGACGAAGTGTGGCACACTATATGTGCAACATAACCTATCTCTTACTTTTTTGTCGTTTTTTGATTTTTGTGAAATTCTAAAAGAAAAGTATGGAGACAAATATTCAAGACAACAATGTCTTTCTAATGATTTTCCAAACTCCAAGAGAATTTTAAAAACACACAATGACAAAATTAATTCTTCAAAGAAAATGAAATTGCATCACTACTCTAATCAAACAAACAATAAACTAATGATCATGAAACTCATTATTCTTGCTGCTATTCAAACATAAAAGAAACTATGCTGAAAGAAATCCAAAAGTTGCAACAAAGTAAATCTAAATCAAATTACATCAACTTATCTTCTGATCCCTCATCATTAGTCCAGCTATGATTTTAGGAGGTAACCATAAAAAACTTGAGTAACTGATATCTAACTTGCAGAAAGTAAACCAATATCAAACCACACATTCATAATTAAATCCCTCACCATCAGTCCAGCTGTGGCTTTCGGAGGTAATTGAAGATGTCATGAGAAATTTAATATATCTAACTTGCAGAAAGTAAACTAATATCAAACCACACATTCATAATTCAATCCCTCACCATCAGTCCAGCTGCGGCTTTCGGAGGTAACTGAAGATGTTATGAGCAATTTAATATATCTAAATCTAACTACTGAAGCAAATGAGCAAAACTGAAATGAACAAATCAGTACTGAAATTAAACAGAAACTAAGAAAAGAAAATTAGCAACAGAACAATATTAATTCCATGTCATTAGTCAAAAAGTTATGCAAATGCCCGGGTTGCCTATTTATAACCTGAAACAAGAACACTGATCAGTGATCAATAACATAAAACATGAAAGACAGAAGTAAAATGGAAAGCATGAAAGATTATCAACAGAAATGAAGCATATATACCATGAAAGATGCAATGTATAAACATGTGAATGGATTATGGCACAATGAGCTTTAAAGAAATAAAACAAGAACTATACAATAATGCATAGAACCTCGGCGTGTGCAGGGGCCCTCTACACCAACCTTGGCAACAATCTTCAAGTACGAATTACGTTTGGAAACAGAGTCTTCTTATATTAAAATGCAGTCATAACAGAAAGGTGATATTACGGCACAGTGGCAACGTAATTACATTACAGAGCTATCTTCAGACTAATCGAGACTAATAGAGACTAACTAATGTGCGTATGCAAACGCATTATTTATAACAAAGGTAATATAACTGATTCCCTAAATTTTATGCTGATGGAGAACACGTAAACCATTACGTCCAAAGATCTAGGATCATGGCCGCATTAAGGAGTAAATCTATGAGAAGTGGATGTTTGAATTCGGCTATGGAGCCGTGTACAGGTGTTGCTGTGTCTCCCGAAATTCAGAAATGGCCATATAAATCTCCATGTGACGAGAAACAGAGTCGTGTCACCGTGGGACTCTACGGTTGACTTCCACTTGGCCACCTTTGACCGTAGCCTCCTTAGATGAATTTGCTCGAGCCAATAGGACACGATCCATGTCCACATCATTTCTGACTTGCCCATGTGGCTCGTTTTTCTTGAAGACACCTGTAACATAGAGTTTCACAAAATGGCTGCGGAAAGTTGCAACAGCTGCGGAAAGTGGCAAGATTCCGCAGCTAAATGAGCAAAATCTAAATCAAACAACAGACACAAAAATATAATTAAAAACCATGTTAGATGCTCTTTTGCAATTAATATACAATGATATTAACAACTTGGAAGGTTCAGGTGGATGAAAAAGGTCTAGAAAGATGTATGGAAAAGATGCAGATTTGAGACTCAACAGGTGGCTTCACCAAGGACAAGATCTCCACATCAGCCAACAGTGTCACCTTCCCTACAACATCAAGCCCTTCAAGGATGAGGTATTATGTGACATTGCTCTTCTTGATGTTTCTGATGTATTATTAAGCCAACCATACATGTGGAAGTGACAAGTTGTGTATGTGTCTAGCCCTCACGATATTATTGTTACTTTGGGAAATAAAGTGCACAAGATACCAGAGGTAGCATTGCATGCTGCCATCTCTTTGGTTACTGCAAAATAATGCAGTAAGCTCATTTCCAAAACTGGGAAATTTGTTTTCCTAGTGATCCACCCTCAGGGAAAGAATAATACTATGGCCACAACCTCCAGAAAGAACTCCTATGCATGACAAAAACATATGGACAAGGTCGTGGAGGAGTATGGGGACATCTTCACCTCACCCGCAGGGGTGCCTCTACACTATCAGGTCAAGCACCCCAACGACCTGACCCTAGGTGTGTCGCTGCCCAATGGACCAATATATCAGTGTTATGTTATGGATAATGATGAAATGAAGAGGTAGATTCAGGAGCTGCTACAGAAAGGTCACATTTGACCAAGTTCATCGCCATGTGTGAGCCCAATCGTGTTGGTGTAGAAGAGGGAAGGCACTTGGAGACTCTGTATTGACTATCGGGCACTGAACAAGATCATTGTCTAGAATAGGTACCTGATCCCATGGATTGATGACCTTCTGGACCAACTCAAGGGGGGGAATATTTCAGCAAGATCAAATTGAAGTTCGGGTATCACCAGGTACCAAGTGAACCCTCTAATGTGTGGAAGACTGCATTCAAAGCCATGCCTTTCAGGTTGACGAATGCTCCCGCAACCTTCACGAGGCTAATGGAAGATGTATTGCGGCCATTCACCATTCATTTGTAGTAGTGTATTGTGATTACATCATGATATTAAACCAAAATTAGGAATAGCACCTCCACCACATCCGATAGGTCCTCCAAACACTGCGGCAATACAAGTTTCGTGCCAATTTGGAGAAGTGCATTTTTGGAATGACCCAGGTTTAGTATCTGGGATACATTATTGATCAGATGGGGGCGCATGTGAATCCAACCAAGATCCAAGTCATTCAGGATTGGCTAGCCCCAACCACTCTAACAGAGCTCCGAAGCTTTCTTGGTCTTGCCAATTTCTACTGCAGGTTCGTGTTGGGATTCTCTCATATCACTTGTCCCTTGAGGTCACCAAGGGAGGAGTGAAAGGAAAATTATTTTGGTTTGAATCTCAACAAAAGGTGTTCATCGAGTTGAAACATCGCCTCTTCTCTTCCTGAGTGCGCACATTACCAGACTTGCAACAACCATTTTATATCAAGATAGATGCCTCAAAATATGATATTGGGGTTTTTCTTACTCAACATGGCCATCCAGTGGCATATCATAGTGAGACACTATCCAACACAGTCTGGAAGTATCCCACTTATGAAAAAGAGATGTATTCCATTGTGCAGGATTGCTGACAATGGAAGCATTACATTTTGGGGAAGGAAACGGTCATCCACACAGACCAACAACTCTTGGAGTTCATACAAACACAAGGGAAGTTTCAGAATAAGCACCATCAGAAGTGGCCCACATATCTACAATAATTTCATTTGAACATCAAGTACAAGAAGGGAAGCACCAATAATGTTTTAGACTACCTCAGCCGACCACCGATCGTGGTGCTAACCATCGTGCTCAACTCTTGTGGTCACGAGACTTCTAATTGGCCACTTCTCTATAAGAGTGATTTAGAATTTGACCACACATACAAGACACTCTTGGAGGGTAAGCAAGTTCCAAAATCTCACCTCCAGGATGGACTGTTATGTCCACTCCAAAACCTTTATATTCCTTCAAGCGAGCATGCCAATATGGTTTGGGAAGCACACTGCAGTTGGGTCGTTGGGCATTTCGGGGTCGAGAAAACAGTGGCAGTACTGCAGAAGTATTTCTATTGGCCAAACCTTTGACTGGATGTCGAGAAGTACATCAGATCCTGCACTGCCTGTGCCATTTCCAAACTGACCATTAATAAGTAAGGCCTCTATACTCTGTTGCCTATCCCTAGTCGACCTTGGGAATCCATCTCCATGAATTACATGTCGCGCCTTCCTTCTACTAAGCATGGCAATGACTATGTTTTCATGGTCGTCGATAGATTCTCGAAGATGGCCATTATGACGGCCTGCAAGAAGAATATCACAACAGAAACCACTGTTAATCTATTCTTTGAACGAGTGTGGGTACACTTTTGGATCCCACAGTATATCATCTCAGATCAGGACAAAAATTTCCTCAGTACATTTTGGTCCAGCCTCTAGACAATTTTGGACACCAAGATCACCAATTCTACAACTTTCCATCCCCAAAATGATGGCCAGAGAGAGGTCGTCAATGGGATGATCATACACATTCTGCACATTTACAACTCAAATCATCCACATACATGGGATGAGAACCTTCTCTATGTAAAACACAGCTATAACGGAGCTCTCCACAACTCAACCGACCACAGCCCCTTTCAGGTGGGCTTGGGATTCCAACCACTGTGTCCCATTGACGTAGCCATGTCATTTGCGGCTAATGAGGCCGATTCGGCTCATGTCCAGTTTGAAGCTGACAAGATGAAAACATTCAGTGCATCCACCAACAAGTTCATGACATATTGGATAGAACTAATGTCAAGTACAAGCAACGACATGATCAGCATCGGGTGCCGCATAAATTCTAGGTGGGCAACAAAGTGTGGCTACATTTGCAGAAGGATCGCCTCTTTGGACCCCATCGTTGCTTCGCCCGCTTCGATATGAGCCATAAACCATCACCAAGGATATAGGGGACAATTCCTTCAAGCTCAGTATTCCACCATTCCTTTGTCTGTACCTAGTGTTCAATGTAGACCGCCTTCGACCCTACTTTCCACCTCTACTAGACATCTCCGGCATTGCAGAACAACTCACACCAATAGAGTTAAACCTAGACTGCATGGAATAGGCCACCACAGATCATATCATGGACGCGCAAATCAATAACACTCGCTAGTAGAAGATCCAATTGTATCGGGTTGTCAAAGTTGGCCAACTCCTGCACCAAGGCAAGTGGCTCACTAGGGACCAAGTTCAGCAGAAGTTTCCTCATCTCTTGGAGGAACTCAACGCAATGGGGAACATTGATTCCTAAGGGGGGAGGAATGATCTAGGTGGATATTGGTGGCCACCCACCTATTCTACTTAGGGCCCCACCATTGTTTCTTTCATTATTTCAGTTCCTTAATTGTAGCATAGTTTACTATTTTTAGCAGTTTTTTGGGTCCTAAACTTCTGGAGCCGTTTTGAGGCCCTAAACAACGTTTTTTGGGGAAATATTTCTTATAGGTGAATGTGATTCAAAGACTCGACATTAATTTTCATCTATTTTAGTCCTCCGATAGATGTTTCTGATGAGGTATCATGTGTGTCAAACAAATATCGTATGCCAAATTTATGACCTCGGGAAATTGGTGTACCAATTTACCCCAACGGGGCCCATAGTTTGGTGTTTCATCTCCTAGGGTTATTTTTTTGGATATTTAGGGTTTTCTATTGTTTCTTAATAATAAATAGGCTTTTGAGCCTCATTTTAATACAATTCAGATGCTTATAGCCGCCACATTTCTTCTCATAGATAAGCTACCAGTGCCCTAGCTAGTTTATTTCCATTCTGTCTGTAAGCATATTTCAGTTATGTGATATTAATGAAATGAAGTCTTATTTATGTTGCACCTTTCTGTTTATGTGTATTTATGTATTTTATTGCATTCGTACATAAGTCTGGATCATACGAGGGCTTATAATGATTAGAGATTCTATGTTGATTCCAAAAGACATATTGCAAGAAGTTTTGAATGTTATAAAAACATAATGGTGCAAAAAATTTGAGAACTTATTTGATTTTTTGAAGGATGAGACCAACAAGTGGTTGCTACATTCATTAATGAAAATGAATACTAACTATCAATTGTTCAACAACTATAGTCAAATTCCAAATAAATATAAGAATAAATCTTTGTGTTAAGAGTTACAGCAATACATAACCATCCATCCAATGAAGGAAAAAAAGATCCATGGCACTCAGTTCAGCAAAAGCATAATACATGGCAGCAAGTCAAGCTGCATGTGAGGCTATCTGGATGAGGAAGATCCTGGTTGGTTTGTTCGGTTCACATTTAGATCCCACAGTGATACATTGTGATAATCATATTTGCATTAAAATCTTAGTTAATCATGTGTTTCATGATAGATCTAAACATATTGATATCCGATATCATCATATCAGAGATTGTGTGCAGCGGAAGATCATGTTGCTTCAGTAGATTCCTACGGAGGATCGGGATGTAGATATTCTGATGAAGGCGCTCACCAGGAGAAAATTCGAATACCATAGAGGCAGGATCGGGGTGAAAGATAATCCCTATCTTGTTGAGAGGGAGTATTGAGATTCAACAAGATGATGAGCTTAGTGAAAAGAGTCACCTTCACTAAGTGGGCCCGCAGGCTATTTTTGGCGCAAGTCTATTTTTAGACATGGTGATCATATTTCAGAAGTTGCAGGATGCTATTTGTGGATGGTTGGTCAAGTTTGAAAAATAGATGAAATTCTATTTTTAGAATATTGGGCGAAGTCTATTTATAGATCTTCAATCTAAAAATAGATACTTGCATGTCTGGCTACAATAGATAGCTCTTAATAATACCAGAATCTTAAACATCAACTTATTCTCTCGAGCACTTGTTTCAGCAGCACTATTTCCAGCATCATGGACCCGAGGAATTACGTAATTCCCAAGGTCAACTCGGAGGTTCATGTACGGAGGATCAAATAGAGTCAAGTGGCAAAGTTTTTATGGAGCCAGAAAGCAAAGAGAAGTTTAGGAGTTGTAATAGCTTAACTCTTAGACTTTAATGAGTTTGAAGGTATCTAGTCTAACTAAATGATAATAGTGAGGAGGGAGTGAATTAATTAGTTAATTTATTCACAAATAATAATCCATTAATCAACCCAAAATACAACAGCTTAATCACAGGTATGGCAGGCCCAAGCAAGACCAATGGAGAGATAGGTGAAAGGGCAAGATGGTCTATCTGTTGTGACTATAGTGATGCATTGATTGCATCACACACACATTGGAGTTTCCAATGAGGATTGCACAGTCAAGGCAAAAGTATTTCGAATTCATTCAGAGCTATTCTTCAGCAGGGATTGTGCAGTGGAGGTAGGGTAGCAGGGGGCAAAGATCGATGCATGGATTTGCAGATTTTTCCTAATTAGTGTGTGACGATTGTATTGGACTGAGAGCTTGATGTACTAAGCTTTGTATAAGGATTGTTACATGATCTCTATGATACATAATATATGATAGTTGGGGTTTTCATCTTTAGGCTTTCACGTTAAACAATTGCGTTTTGTGCGATTGTTTTTATTTATGCTTCACATGTGTCTTACCTCAGATTGAAGAAAGGAAAACTAGGGTAACTAAAAACCATGCTTAACCTTGTAGCTAGCCCTACAAGGCAGGGAGAGGGCTCTCTCCATAAATAATCTCAATGAAATATGACTGCAAAATTATTTTAGGCTAGGTATAATAGCACGAAATATTTTTAGAAATTTTCTAGGTTTTGTTGGATCAGATGGAGCTGGACAATTTAAATCTAGGGAATTAACTCAGAGATACAGGGTAGTCTATGGGGCAAGGTAGGCATGGATTTTAACAATTTTTTTTTAATTATGATGAAGTGTTTAACACTGGTGAGGAGCTAAGGAGCGCACATGAAATGGATCCTTCTCAAACAGCAGAAAACATAAAATATTAAATAATTTTCCCAAGGCAGAGCACTGTAAAGAGTGGATTCTACCTATCTAACTTGAAAAAATTCAACAGAAATAATGGAATGAATGAATGACATACATAACATTTAACAGATGATTACAAAAGAAGATACAGTATAAGTCCATACCACAGGGATCCCGTAAAAAATTGCTGCAATTCTTTATTAATTCCCTGCTAAGTTGGTTACAAATATGTACAATGAAGAGTGTCCCAGTGATTTCCAACAAATTCCACCCTTACAAATGACTCAGAAATTACATTAAATAGACAAGTTTCAAGGGGGCGAATCTGTAGAAGGAGGAGTTGTTTCACCTGCCCTTAAACCGAAATCTGAACATAGAAAATAAACCAACAGTATGCCTCTGAAAGAGAGGAAACAATATATTTTGACAATCTGGAAGATTTTCTATTACATTTACTTAAACAAATGAGAAGAAAACAAATATGGAACCAATCCCGTCATTTATCGTTGTTGTCGATGCCGGAATAATCTCTGTATTCACAATTAGCTCACGACCTTTAATAGAATGTGCCCTTTTACCTTTTGCCAAAGAAAACCCTTTAAAAACCAAATAAATCACATTGGCCTCTTTTAACAGAGAAAGACCCTTTTTTTATTAAACAAAGCGTAGGACTGGCAGTGGGCCCAAAAATTGCAATCGCAATCGGAAAGAGGAGCAGAAAGACTTATGGCGTGGGAAATTGCGATAAGCGATGAGCGATTTGGAGCAATGCGATGGGAGGGATGCTCAATGCAATAGAAAATATGCCGATGGAGGGAAGGCCGATGGAAGGTGGAGCAATGGAATAAACCGATGCGATGAGGGATGAGCAGGGGCGATGGAGGAAAAATCCTTTTAAAACAAATATAAAATGAATTTGTGCTTTTACACAGGGAAAAATCATTTTTATTTGGAAAGGGTGAAAGGATTTTGGTGGGACCAGGGATATCGCAATCACAAATCGAGAAGGGGATCGGGACAACTCATGGCGGGGGAAAATCGCGATAAGCAATGTGCGATGGAGGAAAAGTTGCATCGGGGAAAACGAGATGGTGAGAGTCAAAGTGTTGGAGGAAGCAATTGCGGGATGCGATGTTAGATTTATCGCATTGGCAGGAGGGGGATGGAGGGTTACGGAGTCAATTGTTGAGGGAATCACTGATTCCGCGATGCGATGGAAGACTTACCACATCAGCAGAAAGGGAATGGAAAGGTTAAGTGCTGCAAAGGAATACGATAATGTGATATGCGATTATCGCATCGGCGGGAAGGATAAGGCGGGATTAAACATTGTGAGGATGGCCGATATGCGATATGTGATTCATCACATCGGTGGAAACGAGGGGGCAGAGTTAAGAGTTGCGGGACTTGCGAAGTTGCGATATGCGATTATCGCATCGGCAGGGAACGGGAAGGCGGGGTTAAATGCTGAAGAACTACAAAGTTTGCGATGCGATGGTGCGATAGCATCGCATCGGCGATGGGCCATCGCATCGGCGGCAATGTAGAAACTTTGAGTTAAAGGCAAAAAATTATAAAGTCTAAAGGGCCAGCAGAACAATAGAAAAAGGGCAGAATTGTTCTTTGGGGCCTTTTATTCATTTGGACCTATTTTCATATCCAGAAGTCAGTTTTGGGAGTGTGATATATTATTGGAAAGCTCTTTCCAAGATCCTTCTGATGATCATACTTAGAACATGATTTACAGCAAAAATTATGTGGAAAACACCTTTGAAAACTAGGTAGAGAAAAAGCCCCTTTGACCCGTGATGATGGGCTGCAAAAAGACTAACAGTGGCTTTATGGAGATAATAGCTTTCTGAAGCTCAACTTATTACATATGGAGACATAAAATATGATAAGAAAAACAAATTACTCTGTTTACACCTCAAAACATGTTTTGAGATGAAAATAACATCCAGCTGAAAGAACAACTTCTTTGATTTTTCCAGATACTGTGCTTTGAGTTTATTTGGCATCCTCATGTCCTTGCAATATTTATTGACATTAATTTGACCATGGTGGAACCCTAAAACCTAACGAGAGCAACCCTATGACCTAATAAAATAAACTGCAGAGTGAAAATGACTCATGACTGAAGACCATAGAGAGGATAACCAACAAGTATTTTTCATGAGGGAAAACAAATGAAGTGACCCCAACCATCAGTAAATCCATGACCTAATGGAGTGATAAAAATTATAGTATGAGACTCCTAATATGCAAATGCAAAAGAGAATATTTGATCACTGATGGCAGTATGACAAGACTGACACTAACATTGGCTCCAATGGGGATGGTAGCTCCTTGGAGGTGCCAAGAACACCATAAACCTAGTAGCCTTATCCATTGGGCAATGGGGTCAATAGCTAAAATCCAAACTAAATACTGAAAGAGACTTAACATGATAAACTAACTCAAAAGTGACTCAAGGCTAACTAAAACAAAACTTAAAAATTGAACATTGATGGCAGTACATCACCAAGACTTGAGGGCTTCAAATCCTAATGACAACAACCTGTTTTGTTTTAAACATATGTATAATCAAGAAATATCAAAATTCTAGTGTACCCAATAGAGCAAATGCCTCCTTGATTGATTCTCCCAATCAGATTCTCTAGACAACAATAAATCTTTACAATTGGGTAGCCAAAGACATAGTTGAAAATGATCTCCTTCATCACTAAATACTGCAATAATTACCTTCACCGCTGACTGCAATAGATTTTCCACTGGATCCTAAAAAACATGAAAATTTACCCCCTGCTGATATGGAAGAAATAAGGTGCCCCTTTCTCTTGATTTTGATCTCTCTTCATATTGTACCTCAGGGAGAGTGTGTTCCTAGTCTTCAAAAAATTATGAACAAGTAAGTGA
The DNA here is from genome assembly GCA_034641835.2 of Pinus albicaulis. Lineage (NCBI taxonomy): Eukaryota > Viridiplantae > Streptophyta > Pinopsida > Pinales > Pinaceae > Pinus > Pinus albicaulis. The sequence goes on from JAXQQM020076731.1 coordinate 118,420, forward strand.
GTAGATTTCTTCTTGAAAAAAAAATTCAAAGCATGAGACATGGGAGGAATAATCCGAATGGCAATTCTCAATGCTCTGGTCCTTTGCAGTTTGAATATATTGTTGATCATATTCATATGATATGGCCACCAGATTATCACGTTTCTTATCACACTCATCAATCATAAGAGAAAAAAATTCAAATTGTTCTTGAAATCCAACATTGTCATCTCTATCATTTACCACAGATTCATCCAAAAAAACCTTTTCACTTACTTCAGCATAGATCTCATCTTGTTTTTCATAGAGGGAATGGATTACCTCCTCTTGAAGACTTTGTTTTGATGGGATGAGAACATTTAGGTCTATAACTCTGTTTTCTTCATTTGAGGTGACCTTAACAATAGAGCTCTCCTTCATGGGATCCGGAACAACATACTCCTCATCATCACATTTTGAATCTATATCTGGATTAGCCAGCTTGGTTTTATCACAATCTGAGATTGGGACCTCATCTTCCTGCATACCATCTTTTGTTGCAATCAAATCTGAAATAATATCTTGTCTTCAATCATTTTCAATTGTAAAAAGGTCCTTAGCCTGCTGATCTTGATAAGTATCCTCTAAGTTTTCTCTATGCTATTGAAATGGATTTTCATACAGGGCTTCCATGATCTCATCGTCCATGAATTCATCATCTCCATAAAAATTCTGAAGATTTTCAATGAAACTATTAACATGTTTACAACAGTTCTGAACTAACGTTAAGGATGGACAAGATTCTTTATACCTCTCAAATAATATGGTATGAAAATATTTTAAACAATAAATACAAGCAGGTGGCAAACTTTCATACCAAGATCGAGCTTCATTTTCCAAAGTGGCCATGAATAAATTCATCAAGCAATTTTCAGGAAAATCAATCTTTAATCTACACACATGCATGTGAAATCTCACCAGATGAAGAGCAGCATCATTACCTTTCACATTTTTGAACATAGGCAAATTCCTTTGCCAATCTACCTTAGGAATTTTATTTGGGAAACCTGGAATGTGATCTCGGCTCATGGGAGCATACCTTCTTGCAATACATTCCATATTAAAAAATATTAAAGCGACTGATCTTCCTACAGTGGAGTCACCATGAAGTGTTGATTTTCTGGATATTCCAGTAAATGGAGTCGCCAGGTGAATGTTTCAGCCTTCATATGTATCCAACTGTTGTTCACCATCAACATTTAGATATAATATTTTGTCATTCTTTTCCAGGGAATATTTGTCTTTTAGTCTTACTTTTTCTTGTCCCCAGTGGAGTCGCCACTATGTTATCACCTAATTTGACCATAGACTGAAGAAAGGAAAACCAGGGTAAGTACAAACCATGCTTAACCTTGTAGCTAGCCCTAAAAGGCAGGGAGAGGGCTCTCTCTGTAAAGAATCTCAATGAAATATGATTGCAAAATGATTTTAGGCTAGGTATAGTAGCACGAAATATTTTTATAAATTTTCTGGGTTTTGTTGGATCAGATGGAGCTGGAGAGTTTAAATCTGGGGAATTAAATCAGAGATATAGGGTAGTCTATGGGGAAAGGTAGGCATGGATTTTAACAACTTTGTTTTAATGATGATGAAGTGTTTAAGACTGGTGAGGAGCTAAGGAGGGCATATGAAATGGATCCTTCTTGAACAGTAGAAAACATAAAATATTGAATAATTTTCCCAAGGCAGAGCACTGTAAAAAGTGGATTCTACCTATCTAACTTGAAAACATTCAATAGAAATAATGGAATGAATGAATGGCATACATAACATTTAACAAATGATTACAAAAGAAGAGACAGTATTAAAAGTCCGTACCACAGGGATCCCATAAAAAATTGCTGCAAGTCTTTATTAATTCCCTACTAAGCTGGTTACAAATATGTACAATGAAGAGCATCCCAGTGATTTCAAACTTTTTCCACTCTTTTAAATGACTCAGAAATTACATTAAATAGACAAGTTTCAAGGGGGAAAATCTGTAGAAGGAGGAGTTGTTTCATATGCCCTGAAACCGAAATCTGAATATAGAAAAGAGACCAATAGTATGCCTCTGAAAGAGAGGAAACAATATATTTTGACCATCTGGAAGATTTTCTGTTACATTTACTTCAACAAATGAGAAGAAAAAAAATATGGAACCGATCCCCTCATTTATCGTTGTTGTCGATGCCGGAATAATCTTTGTATTTCACAATTAGCTCACAGCCTTTAATAGAATGTGCCCTTTTTCCTTTTGCCGAAGAAAACCCTTTAAAAACCAAATAAATCACATTGGCCTCTTTTAATGGAGAAAGACCCCTTTTTTATTGAACAGAGCGTAGGACTGGTGGTGGGCCCAAAAACCGCAATCGCAATCTGAAAGAGGAGCAGAAAGACTTATGGCGGGGGAAATTGCGATAAGCAATGAGCGATTTGGAGTGATGTGATGGGAGGGATGCCCAATGCAATAGAAAATATGTCGATGGAGGGAACGCTGATGGAGTGAAGGTTGGTGGAGAATAGGCCGATGGAAGGTGGAGCGATGGAATAAACCGATGCGATAAGGCATGAACGGGGGCGATGGAGGAAAAATCCTTTTAGAACAAATATAAAATAAATTTACACTTTTACACGGGGAAAAATCCTTTTTCTTTGGAAAGGGCGAAAGGATTTTGGTGGGACAAGGGATATTGCAATCGCAAATTGGGAAGGGGAGCAGGCACGACTCATGGCGAGGGAAAATCACGATAAGCGATGTGAGATGGAGGAAAAGTCGCATGGCAGAAAACAAGATGGCGAGAGTCAAAGCACTGGAGGAAGCGATCGCGCGATGCGATGTTAGATTTATCTCATCGGTAGGAGGGGGATGGAGGTTTTCGGAGTCAAGTGTTGCGGGAATTGTTGATAGTGCGATGCAATGGAAGACTTATCGCATCGGCGGAAAGGAAATGGAAAGTTTAAGTGTTGCGGGGGAATATGATAATTGTTGGGTACGTGTTATATTCTTTCTATGACTAGCCCCAAGCGTTGTACGTTGCGCCGGGCGCAGTAGGGGGGGCAACAGGCCCCCCTGTCGGGGTCCGCGGCAACGCCTCGACAAATTTTTTTTGGTGTGCGGTCCCACTCATATGTGGACCCACCGATGTTTTGTGCATGAGTTTGCACATGGTTTTTGGGTACGATGGTTTTCGGCCCCTAGTATTTTGTAGATCCGGTCAAGGGAACTACGGTTATGTTCTAATCTAGGGTAAATGGATTGGGGTTTATGTATGCTTCAGCATCTATATATATGTGTTGTAACATTAAAAGGAATATAATGAAAAATCAAGCTGGTCGTCCCAATTTGGGATCCAGGGGAAAATCTTTGTGTTTATTTGTTTTATGTTTTATGCTCTCGCTATTGTTTATTTTCTGTTATAAGATTCGTGTGTAGATAATTTCTATTCAGGGTTAAAACCTACATTTGGTATCAGACCTATTTCGGCTTCAAGGGGATGCCTTTGCTGCTGAGGGTTTTTTTATCGGGCCTGAGGTAGACCCTGTTTAGTGGGAGATCTACGGGATCGATTCTTGCGGTGAAAGAAGATGGCGAGTGGTGGAAAGATAGAGATCAAGAAATTTAATGGTCAGCGTTTTGAGTTGTGGAAGCTCAAGATGGAGGATCTGCTGGTGGATAAAGATCAGTGGATCGCGGTAGATCCAGGTACTAAACCAACGGCAATGTCAGATGAAGACTGGAAGAAACTGGATCGGAAGGCTAAGAGCACAATACGGCTGTGTGTCTCAGATTCAGTATTGTTGAATGTATCTGGGGAAGCTACGACGAAGAATTTGTGGGAAAAACTTGGGACTTTGTACCAATCTAAGTCTCTGGTGAATAAGTTGTTCCTGCGGAAAAAGCTGTATAACCCGAGGATGAAGGATGGAGACTCGGTGACAGAGCATCTGAACGCCTTCAATACTGTGGTAAGTCAGCTGTCGTCTGTTGATATTAAAATCTCAGATGAAGATAAGTGCATCAGTTTGTTGTGCTCTCTACCAGACTCGTGGGACAGTCTGGTTATTGCAATAGGTAGCAATACAACTACCTTGAATTTGATGACATTGTCTCAGCCTTGCTGTCGGAGGAAATGAGACGGAGAAATATGGAGGGTCAGAATGGAGATGCCTTATCTGTACGAGGAAGGTCCCAGAACAGAAACAAGAATAAGGTTTCTAGTGGGAGATCTAAATCTAGAGGGAGATCTAAATCTCCTGGAAAGTTTGTAAAGGAAGGGCACAAAATGGGAGTGAAAATTCAGCTTTCCAAGAGAAAGGAAAGGGATCCGATGATGCTCCTTCTCACAGAGGAAAACCACCTCGTATGAAGGTGGGGATGTGTATTTGGCTTCTTCTTCAAATACACATGTAGATCATGAGTCATGGTTGATTGAATCAGTGTCTCTCACTTCACCCCCCATAGAGAGGTTCTCACAGTATGAGAATATGATGGTGATGTCTTCCTAGGGATGATAGAAGGCCATAATCGCTTGACGGTGGAAAGGTCAAGTCAAGTCGCACAGGAAGGATTAGAACACTTCCTAGTGTTCTCGTGATATTCTCGCATTGGCGTAACTCTTTTCGTACAATATGGATGATCAAGGTGTAAAACAAAGAGCCCGAAAGATGCTCGCAAGATGGTTCAGGCTGCAAGATGGTTCAAGGAGCACTGGTATTAATGCGGGGAGTTCGGACTGGAACTCTGTACAAGCTACAAGGTAGCACTGTTATTGATGGGTGTAACAGTTCTATGGTTCTTGAAAGTGGAGCGGAAAGCCTAGCTGTCTCTGGAGAAAAGACCATGCTATGGCATCAAAGGCTTGGACATATTGGAGAGAAGGGCCTTCGGATACTACATAGAAATGGCATGGTAGAAGGTATGTCTAATTTCTCTCTGGATTTCGATTTCTGTGAACATTGTGTATATGGGAAGCAGAATCGGGTGAGTTTTCCTTCTGGTGCTAAGAGGGCAAACAAGATATTAGAACTTGTGCACAGTGATGTGTTTGGGCCTGTGTCAGTTCCATCACTGGGAAAGTCCGTGTACTATGTTTCATTCATAGATGACTTCTCAAGGAATACATGGATATATTTCTTGAGGAAGAAATCTGAAGTCTTTGACAAATTTAAAGAATTTAAGGTTCTGGTGGAAAACCAGACAGAGAAGAAGATAAAGGCGTTGAGGACAGATAATGGTGGGGAGTTCTGCAAGAAGGAATTTGAAGAGTTCTGTAAGAAGTGTGGTATAGCAAGGCAGAAAACTACTCCATACACACCTCAGCAAAATGGAGTCACAGTAAAGAATGAACAGACCCAACATGGAAAAGGTACAAAGTATGCTCACAATGTTAGGACAAGAATTCTGGGCAGAGGCAGTGGAGACTGCATGTTACTTAGTTAATAGATCACCTTCATCATTGTTGGAGGATAAGACTCCACATGAGGTATGGACTGGTAAGAAACCCTCTCTTTCACATCTAAGGGTATTTGGATGTGATGCATATGTACATGTTCCAAAGGAGAAAAGGAACAAGTTGGATAATAAATCTAGAAGGTGCATCTTTATTAGGTATAAGGATGGTTTAAAGGGTTACAAGCTTTGGAACCCAGAAACAAGGAAGGTTGTGTACAGTCGAGATGTGGTGTTTAGAGAGGTGAAAGATGTTGTTACACATGAAGTCCTACCAAAGGAACCTGAGAAGATAGAGTTTGAGCTAAAGGAGGATTAATCAGACTCTACAACAGAAGAAGACTCAGAAGAGGAAGAGCCAAAAACTCCAGCTGCGAGAAGATCAACTCGGGAAAGAAGGCAACCAGAAAGGTATAGTCCATCTGCTTTTTGTTCAGGTTTTTCCTTAACTATAACTAATGATGATCCCAAAACTGTCAGGGAGGCAATAGATTCAGAGGATGGAAAACTCTGGAAGGAGGCCATGGTTGATAAGATGGCATCCTTGCACAAAAATGAGGCATGGGATCTGGTAGAGTTGCTGGCGGGAAGGCAGCCCATCGGGAGCAAATGGGTGTTTAAGAAGAAGATGAATGTAGAAGGCAAGGTGGAGAAATACAAAGCTGGGTTGGTAGCAAAAGGTTATTCCCAGGTGCCGGGAATTGATTTTGGTGATATTTTTTCTCCTGTTGCCAAAGTTACTTTTACTATATTACTTTTATCTGTTGCTACTGCATTTGATTTTGAGATAGAACATATGGATGTGAAGACAACATTTCTTCACGGGGATCTAGAAGAGGAGATCTACATGAAGCAACCTGAAGGCTTTATGGTGAAGGGTAAGAAATAACTGGTGTGCAGGTTGAAGAAGTCTCTGTATGGGTTAAAACAGTCACCTAGGATGTGATATCAAAAATTTGATACCTATATACGGGGACTTGGCTTCACCAGAAGCAAGGAGGATTACTGTGTTTACTTTAAATTAATTGGTGATCGTGTTATTTATTTGGTCTTGTATGTGGATGATATGTTGTTGATTGGAAATGAAAAAGAAATTATCCAAAATTTGAAGACCCAGTTGTTCTCCAAATTCGACATGAAGGATCTTGGTGCTGCAAACTATATTTTGGGCATGGAAATTAAGAGAGATCGGGCAAAGAGGAAGCTCTGGTTAAACCAGAGGAAGTATGTCGAGACTATATTGCAGAGGTTCAATATGCAGGATAGTAAACCGGTGAGTGTTCCTATTCCTGTAGGTGTAAAGCTTTCTGCTAAACAGTGTCCCAAGACACAAGAAGAAGAGGAGGATATGTCCCGTGTTCCATATGCAAGTGCAGTGGGTAGCCTGATGTATGCAATGGTCTGTACTAGACCAGACATTGCACATGCAGTGGGAGTATTGAGCGGGTTTATGTCAAACCCAGGGAAGGAGCATTGGACAGCAGTGAAGCGGGTTTTCAGATATTTACGTGGCACTAGTGATTATGGCTTGTGCTACCAGGGAAGACCAGGATTGGAAAGAATGTTGGACATTCGTGGTTTTGTTGATGCAGACTGGGCTGGAGATCTGGACCAAAGAAGATCTACAATTGGGTATGTGTTTAGCCTATTTGGAGGTGCAGTCAGTTGGATGAGTAAAAGACGGTCTGTAGTGGCGCTTTCAACTACAGAGGCAGAATACATTGCAGCCACTCATGCAAGTAAGGAAGCAGTTTGGTTGCAGAGATTGTGTTCAAGTATGGGGTTGGTACATCAAGCTATAAGGATAGACTGTGATAGCCAAAGTGAAATTTTCTTGGCTAATAACCCTGCTTATCATTCAAAGACAAAGCACATTGATGTTCAATATCACTTTGTTAGAGATATGGTTGAGGCTAAAAGGGTGTTGTTGGTAAAGGTGGACACTTTGAAGAATGATTTGCGTTGAAGTATGTGTACTTAAGTTCTCTTGGTGTGAAAGTAATAATGGGTGTTGAGAGGTGGCCAATGATGCTCTCTCCTGCGACCCCACAATGGAAGAAAGCTAACAAGTGGAGAATGTTAGGTATGTGTTATATTCTTTCCCACATTGATGTGTGTACATTATAGGGTGTTGAGAAGTGCGAGGCGACGCCATGCAGTGTTTTGGTATGCGGTCCCACTCATAGGTGGACCCACCCATGTTTTGTGCATGAGTTTGCACATGGTTTTGGGGAACGATGGTTTTCGGCCCTGGTATTTTGTAGATCCGATCAAGGGAACTACGGTTATATTCTAATCCAGGGTTAATGGATTGGGGTTTATGTATGCTTCGACATGTATATATATGTGTTGTAACACTAAAAGGAATATAATGAAAAATCAAGCTGGTCATCCCAATTTGGGATCTAGGGGAAAATCTCTGTGTTTATCTGTTTTATGTTTTATGCTCTCACTATTATTTATTTCTTGTTATAAGATTCGTGTGTAGATAATTTCTGTTCAGGGTTAAAACCTACAATAATGTGATATGCGATTATCGCATCGGCAGGAAGGATAAGGCGGGATTAAACACTGCGGGGATGGCCGATATGCGATATGCCATTCATCACATCGGTGGAAATGAGGGGGCGGAGTTAAGAGTTGCGGGACTTGCGAAGTTGTGATATGCGATTATCGCATTGGCGGGGAACGGGAAGGCAGGGTTAAATGCTGAAGAACTGCGAAGTTTGTGACGCGATGGTGCGATGGCATCGCATCGGCGATGGGCCATCGCATCGGTGGCAATGTAGAAACTTTGAGTTAAGGGAAAAAAATTATAAAGTCTAAAGGACTAGCAGAACAATAGAAAAAGGGCAGAATTGTGCTTTGGGGCCTTTTATTCATTTGGGCCTATTTTCCTATCCAGAAGTCAGTTTTGGGAGTGTGATATGTCATTGAAAATATATTTCCAAGCTCCTTCTGATGATCATACTTAGAACATGATTTACAACGAAAATTATGTGGAAAAAACCTTTGAAAACCAGGTAGAGAAAAATCCCCTTTGACCCTTGATGATGGGCTACAAAAAGACTAACAGTGGCTTTATGGAGATAGCAGCTTTCTCAAGCTCAAATTATTACATATGGAGACATAAAATTACATAAAAGATGATAATCAAAACAAAGTACTCTATTTACACCTCAAAACATGTTTTGAGATGAAAATAACATCCAGCTGAAAGAACAACTTCTTTGATTTTTCCAGATACTGTGCTTTGAGTTTATTTGGCATCCTCATGCCCTTGCTAATATTTATTGACATTAATTTGACCATGGTGGAACCCTAAAACCTAATGAGACCAACCCTATGACCTAATAAAATAAACTATAGAGTGAAAATGACTCATGACTGAAGACCATAGAGAGGAGAACCAACAAGTATTTTTCATGAGGGAAAACTGATGAAGTGACCCCAACCATCAGTGAATCCATGACCTAATGGAGTGATAAAAATTATAGTATGAGACTCCTAATATGAAAATGAAAAAGAACAGATTTGATCACTGATGGCAGTATGACAAGACTGACACTAACAAAATGATTGTGTATTTTCCAAGAAGTTAAATATTGTGAGATCAGTGGAATCTAGGATATATGCATGCTTAATGTATATAATTTCTACATGGTATCCAAGAATTGTTAAATCTTGAAGATTACAATTGTGAAGAATTGGTGAGTTTGTGCTGCTGGACAATTCGAATTTGCTACAGAAGATTCTTGGTGAAGAAGTTGAGTATACATTTAAATGGATTTCAATGGGTTGCGATTGGAGTATGCTCTTGATGGGAGCTCGAATTACATAGCCTAGAAGGACAGGATGGAGGCAGTACTGGAGGATAATGGACTGAAGGAGTTTCATCGATAGCGATGTTCCTAAGCCGGGATCTAGCGATGTTGCATTACTTGACGCATGGCAAAAGAAGACAGCAAAGACAAGAAGAATTTTATTGGAAGGTGTGAAGGACCATATTGTGTCCAGCCTTCACGAGAAAGCCACTCCATTCTTAATGTGGAAGGCTTTGACATATTTATTCCAAAGCAGAAGTGAACAGAGGAAGTTGGCGCTTAAAGACAAGCTCAGAAAAATAAAAATGGAGAAGGGCGACAATATTCCAAAATACCTCACAAAGTTTGTCCACTGCAAGGATGAACTAGGAAGTGTGGGGGTTACTGTTGATGATGAAGACTTGGTGAGCTTGGCTCTCCTTGGGCTTCTGAATAGTTTTCATAGCTATGAAGACTCTGTCAATGGACGGGAGAAACTGTCGGGATGGGAGCAACTTTGGTTGGATCTTGTGTAGGAGGAGATCAGGCGGGGTACCAGGGATGGCTCTTCATCGAAGAATGAAGATGAAGAGAATTGTGCTTTGGATACCAAATCAAGGAAAGGGAAAGGGAAGAAAATTCCTTCAAAATCCGAAGCTAAAGGCAAGAAGTAGGATTTGTCCAAAGTGAAGTGTTTTCACTGTCACGAACATGGGAATTTTGCCACTAACTGTCCACAGAAGAAGAAGAACAAGAAGGATGTTGGAGCTGCAGCTGGAGAGGCCTTAGCCTCACAATTTGTGTTAGGTCCCTATATTACTAGTATAGTCCCTTATTGTTGTTAGTGTAACCCCATTATTGTTATTATTGTGCCCTTGTAACCCCCATATTGTTATTATTGTGCCCTTAAATTATTATTGTTAGGTCGGCTAGGATTACATTGTGGCCCCACTATGATTACATTATGGCCCTATAGACTCCTATATCTAGAAAGGATGTTTTTTAATTTGAATCGTCCAAGAATTTTTCATTCATGTAATGTATTTCTGGTATCACAACATTTGGTATCAAAGCTTTGGATTCTAGGGTTTCGCTGCTCCAAACAGGTCATCGTGGAATTTTCGCTATAACTTTTTTTCTGTGAAGGTTCAGAAGCTGAAATTTTTAGGGTGCAAAGCCAAAATCCTGAGGAACATCGTCACAAAATTTCAGAGCTTCATTCGCAACATTTTCGGAGATATGATCTGTGGAAGGTAGGGCTTTTTGCAGGCTCCTGAATTTCACTTAAACAGATCGTCGCGGAATTTTCACTATAATTTTTTTTCTACAAAGGTTAAGAAGCTGAAATTTTTATAGAGTGAACCTGGAATCCCAAGGAGCATCGTCACAAAATTTCAGAGCTTGGTTCACAACATTTTCGGAGATATGATCTATGGAAGTTAGGTCTTTTTCAGGCTCCTGAATTTCATCTCAAAGAGGTTATCGTGGGAAAACCTTCATAACTCTCTCTATGAGCATTGGATTGGAATGCTGTAAAAAGTGGCCACAAGTACACAGACTTTAGTTTCTTTAATATCAATTTCAGAGCCACAGGAGGAAACAATGATACGTGGCAAGTCATACAATTGCGCTATACTAAATCAGTCCATAATTGGGTCATTGTGGGACATAACTTTGCCTTGAAGAATCCAAATCAAGTCAAACCTATGGAATTCGAAAGAAGATTTAGAGGGTGACTTCAGGGCCAAATTTCAAATATTGAAGATCCAAAATCACAGAGATAATTCAGTTTCAATATCGAGTTCCTCAAAATCAAGAAAAAGGTGTGTATTTGTTTTCAAATTGCAGAAGTCTTGTTTGAAAAATTAGTTCTAGTTGATTCCAAAGGCCTATTGAGCATAGCTATCAGTATTGGGTTCTAAAATGCCTCCTAAAAGGAACTCAACACCCATTAAGCCTTCAGAAGGCTCTACTATGACTCATGAAGATGAAGAAATGCAACATGAGATATCAAAAGTCCATGGGCAAGTGCACCAAATTTCACTATTGCAAAGAGCAACAAAAATTGAAGTGGATGGTTTGAAGAAAGGCGTGGAAGATAAGATGAATGGCATGGAAGCTAAGATGGATGACATGGAAGCTAAAATGGAAAACATGAAGAATGATCTAAAAGCAGACATGGAAGGTTTGACAAAGTTGATACAACAAATGTTTCCTAATGGTGAAAAGATAGTAGAGGAAACTAATGATGAGAAAAAAATAAATGATAATCATGATTTCATAAACTTTAATATTGGCAGGAAGAACCACCATATTCCAAATATGGATATGAGGAAGTTTGATGGCAAGGATCTTGTAACATGGATACTACAGATGGAGCAATATTTTGATCTCAATAATGTGCAAAACACACAAAAGGTACGCATTGCAACTTTACATCTAGAACAAAATACATTTGTATGGTATCAATGGCTTTGCTTCCGTAAAAAAATTGTCACTTGGTAAATTTTTATGGAGGGAATGATAGCACATTATGAGGATACAAAGAATAACACCTACTTTAGCCAATTGATAAATCTCAAACAAAAGGGTTTAGTGGGGGAGCACATTGATGACTTCCAAAAATTGAATATAAGGGTAACTGATATTACAGATGAACACAGGATTGATCTCTTCATAGGTACTTTAAAGGATAACGTCCAACATGAAGTTCGTGTTTTGGAACCTGATTCATTAGAGAAGGCATTTAGGTTGGAAAGAAAAATTGAATGTAAAATTATGGCGACAAGGAAGCCTACCACTCACTCTATAAAGAGGGAAGTGTTGCTACTCCTAGATTTCAACAACCTACAAGGTTGACACCACAACAATTGGAAGAAAAAAGAGCAAAAGGGCTTTGCTACAGTTGTGATAGCAAATACACTAAAGGTCATAAGTGTGCTGAGAAGAAATTATTTTACATAGATTGTGAAAAGGAAGAAGAAAATGAACAAGAAGAGGATATACACCAGGAACCAGCCCTAGAAGAGGAAGAAATGAGTCTGACCATATCGTGTAATGCATTGGCAGGAATTACCACTCCTCAAACTCTCAAGATGGAAGGACATATCAAGAAGAAAAAGGTAATAGTGTTGATTGATTCAGGTAGTACCCATAATTTTATTCATTGTAAGGTAGCCAAGGAATTGAATTGTTTCCTATACCTAGCACCAAAATGTCAAGTGATGGTTGCAAATGGAGGAACTATAAGTTGCTCTGGATAATGCCATAATATCAAGCTATCCATGGGGGAATATGTATTGAATAGTCCAATGCTTTCCATCCCAATGGGAGGTGCTGATGTCGTACTAGGAGTACAATGGTTACAATCTTTGGGGACGACAGCTTTTAATTTTCAAGAAATTTTCTGGAAATTTTTTTCGGAAGGAAAAGAAATTGAATTACGGGGTATCATAGGGAAGCTAGGAAAGATAATAAGTTCTAATGTCATGAAAAAGCTTCTGAAGAAAGAACAACGAGGCGCAATTGCACAATTATTCTTTCTAGAAGTTCCAACATTAAAATCATCTATTTCTCCAGATCTCCAAAGAGTCTTGGACAATCATTCCAATATTTTTGACACTCCCAAAGGACTCCCACCTATTCATGATCATGATTATGCTATTCATTTGATTCCAGGAAGTGTTCCTCCAAACATCCGACCTTATAGATATCCTTATGTCCAAAACAGTGAAATTGAACGTATGATTGCAGAAATGTTAGAGTTTGGTATAATTCAACCTAGTCAAAGTTCTTTCTATGCTCCTGTAGTATTGGTACACAAGAAGTATGGATCATGGTGCATGTGTCTCGATTTTAGGGAGTTCAATAAGCTCACCATTAAAGATAAATTTCCCATTCATGTGATTGATGAATTATTGGATGAATTACATGGAGCAATTTATTTTACCAAGTTGGATCTTTGTTCAGGATATCATCAAATTAGAATGAAGATGGAAGATATTTCGAAAACAGAATTTCGAACTCATAAGGGTCATTATGAATTTTTGGTCATGCCTTTTGGCCTTACCAATGCACCTTCTACATTTCAAGGCTTGATGAATTTCATTTTCAAACCCTTCCTTAGAAAATTTGTGCTAGTATTTTTTGATGATATACTAATCTACATCAAGTCTTGGAAGGATCATGTTCAACATGTTGACAGGGTGCTCAAACTATTGCAGGAGAAACAATTATATGCAAAAACATCCAAATGTTTCTTTGGAGTACAAGAGGTGGAATATCTGGGTCATATTGTATCTCACGAGGGTGTTAAAGTAGACCCTAACAAAATTAAAGCTATTAAGGAATGGAAAGTCCCCACAACCATAAAGAAGTTGCGAGGATTTCTCGGGTTAACAGGGTATTATCGCAAGTTTGTTAAGAATTATGGGAGACTAGCAGCACCTCTAACAACATTATTGAAGAAAGATGCATTTTCATGGACTCCTGAAGCAACTAAGGCCTTTGAACATCTTAAAGAGGCAATGTGCCTAGCACCGGTCTTAGCTACGCCAGACTTCACAAAAACATTTATTATGGAATGTGATGCCTCAGGAAATGGAATTGGTGTTGTTTTAATGCAAGAAGGAAGACCCATTTCTTTTGAAAGTCATCCAATCAAAGGAAAATATTTACAGAAACCTATTTATGAGAAGGAAATGTTAGCAATACTGCATGCACTAAAGAAATGGAGAACTTACCTAATGGGAAGACACTTCAAGGTAAAAATGGATCATGATAGTCTTAAACACTTTTTGGAACAAAGACTATCTTCAGAAGAGCAGCAAAAATGGGTCACAAAGATGTTGGGTTATGACTTTAAAATAATCTACAAAAAAGGAAAGCTTAATGTTGTTGCAGATGCACTCTCAAGAAAGAATGAAGAGGTGGAAGCATTGCTTTGTGCCATTTCTATTATCCAACCAGATTGGATAACCGAAGCAAGAGATGAATGGAAGAAGGAAAAATATGTATGGACACTCATTCAAAAGTTATAGCAAGATCCTAGTACATCTGATACATTTAGTTGGAAAAATGATTCCTTATGGTACAAAGATCGCTTATATCTTTGTAAGAATTCCCAACTAAAACAAAATATTCTTTTGGAATTGCACACTTCTCCTTTAGGAGGACACTCACGATTTTTAAAAACTTACCACAGGGTGAAGAAAGAATTTTTTTGGGATGGCCTTAAATTTGATATTCAAAAGTTTGTGGTGGAATGTTTAGTTTTCCAGCAGAATAAAGTTGAGACAATTAAGACCACGGGTCTTCTACAACCTTCATCCATTCCAAGTCAACGTTGGGAGGAGATTTCAATGGATTTTATCATAGGTTTACCTAAGTCTAAAGGAAAGAGTGTCATCATGGTGGTAGTTGATAGACTTACCAAGTATGAACACTTTTGTGCATTATCTCATCCATTTAAAGTAAGTACAGTTGCTACTACATTTATGGACACAATTAAAAAGCTACATGGAAACCCAAGGTTTATTGTGAGCGACAGAGATCCCATTTTTACTGGAAATTTTTGGACGGAGTTATTTTCTTGTTTGGGTATGCAATTAGCTCATAGCTCATCTTATCATCCTCAATCCGATGGTAAAACTGAGATATTAAATAAATGTTTGGAAGGATATCTTCGTTGTTTTGTATCTGATAAAAAAACACAATGGGTCAAGTGGTTACCTCTCGCTGAATGTGGTATAACACTTCCTTCCATACTGCAACAAAAATGACCCCATTTATGGCACTTTATGGATATCATCCACCATCCATCACATCATATTTAAGAGAAAATTCGAAGGTTCAAGCAGTGGAAGATCACATCGAGTATCAGCAAGAAGTTCTCCAACTCTTAAAGGATAACCTGAATTTGGCACAAAATCGAATGAAACAACAGGCAGATCAACATCGCAGCGAGAGAAGTTTTGATGTAGGAGATTGGGTATTTTTACAGCTACAACCATATAAACAAATTTCCCTCAAGCAAGCCAAGAAGGATAATAAATTATTGCCAAAGTACTATGGTCCTTACAAGGTGTTGCAAAATATTGGTACTATGGCATACAAATTGGAGCTTCCTGCTTCTTCACGAGTGCATCCAATTTTCCATGTTTCATGCTTAAAGAAGGTTATAGGTGAAAATCTTCCAGTTCAAACAATATTGCCAGAACTTGATGAGGAAGGAAAAATCATATTGGAACCTGAAGCGGTCATGGAAACCAGAACTCGACAGCTACGGAATCGATCAATTTCAGAGTATCTCATCAAGTGGAAGAACTTACCCACTGAAGATTCTACATGGGACGATGAGAATTTTATACAGAAGCACCCAGAGCTACTCAAGCATTGAGGACAACACTTTTTTGAAGGAGAGGGGCATGCTAGGTCCCTATATTACTAGTATAGTCCCTTATTGTTGTTGGTGTAACCCCCTTATTGTTATTATTGTGCCCTTGTAACCCCCATATTGTTATTATTGTGCCCTTAAATTATTATTGTTAAGTCGACTAGGATTACATTGTGGCCCCACTAGGATTACATTGTGGCCCTATAGACTCCTATATATAGAAAGGAGGTTTTTTAATTTGAATCATCCAATAATTGTTCATTCATGTAATGTATCGGAGTTTTCCCCCTCGAAGTGGCTTATTTATAAGGCGTTGATATCTCTTTTCTTCTATTTCTGGAGCTGGTTTCACAACAATTTGAACTTGATTTATCTTTGATCGCATGCTTGGTTTCAAGATGTATAGGATCGGTGTGGTATCTTGATAGTGGTGTGTCTTTCCATATGACGAGAGACAAGGAGTTGTTTAGTGACTTGGAGGAGAAGACCCTCTAGATGCATATAGATATGGGTGATGATGGTCGGTACAGTGCAACTGGAATTGGGACCATTACCTTTGAGAGGGAGTCCGGTAATACATTCTAGTTGAAGGATGTTATGCATGTTCCAAGTCTGAAGAAGAACTTGGTCTCGGTCGCAATGCTAGAATACAAAGGTTACGATGTTGTTTTAAGTGAGGGAAAAGCCTTCCTTCGACATAAAACAACGGGTCAAACCAAGAAGATATGGGTTCGAATTAACAATCTCTACAAGCTCAATATCGCTCAATCACATGCAAGTAAG
>JAXQQM020076989.1:0-14918 GCA_034641835.2 Pinus albicaulis
GGTTAGGACTGTTATCACTCAGATTTTCCTTGAAGTTGTGGAAAAGGAAAGTAAATCTGAGGTAACCACAAACCAACCTTCAGATACAGAATCTAGCCAATCTGTATCCAGAGAGGGCTCTCTCTTTATGATTTAGCTTTGTTCTTAGAAAATATTAGGCTAGTTATAAGTCCAAGAGTTTGTTTGAATTTAAATGGTGGAATCCGCCAACTAAGGGTACAATTGAGTATTTCAGGCCATTGGGCTATGGAGTCGAAAGGATGGCTTAACTGGATTAAGATTCTACACACAAGATGGCTTTGCAGGGCAAGATAGCCAAATAGAGAACAATTTCAGATATTAAAGTGAATGGAATGGATTTTGAAGGGATGAAAGGCAATTAAGAATCTTTCAACATGTTCAAAGAAAGAAAGTGAATGATTACAAAAAAAGAGTAGTTAAGAATTCTTTACTATAGTAATCAAAATGCTTAAACCAGCGAAACAAGAGCAATTAAGAATTCATTGTTTATAACCAGTTTAGAAGAAAACATTTAGAATAATCACAATTGAAATCAGAGTACACTTAATTAATTTCTGATTTATTCTTTTATGTCAATTATTCAGAAATGGAACACAGTGATATTATAAACAGATATAAAACTTAAAACATAGGATAGAAATGACTTATTGAACTGTAGTTCGACACATGAATCTTGCAAAAAGTCTTGAGCTTCAATTCATCATCCAGCAAGCCACAAATAAATTTCTCCAAAACACTTTTATTCCAAAAATTCAATGTTATAGCAAAGTAGAAGAATCCACCCAAAATACTTCCAAGAGTGAAGTATTTATACAAATTCTAAACTAAAATATCTTGAAAAAATATCAAAATTGGTTCACAAATCTCTCCAACTATTTTACATAAATAGAACTTAAGTAAAGGACACTCAAACTAATGCATCTATTTGGCACTATTTTTGATGGATAGGTGATGAAAAAGATGAGAATTCGAATTTGATCCAACTCTTAGTTGATGATGAGGCATCCAAGTCACTAACTGCTTCCTTTCTTTGTGCATTCTGTTCCAACAATTCTGCAAACTTGGGGTCCAATGATATATTTGTATTTCTCAATCCGTAATAGATATGTAAAACGTGAAAGAGGTTATTATGGATCAATATGTTGGTGAGATAAACCTTTTTCATTTTCCTAAAATTCCTCTCCAGCTGTGCACAATAGGCTCTGTAAAAATATGTGTAAAATAGAGTTTTACAGAGTCTGAAAAATAACCTATTAATATGTGCATTTATCTCTCATTCTGAAATCACTGTACAAAACGTAAGATAGGTTTTTGTATATTGGTCCCTTAGGAACAAAAACCTCCTTCAGTTTTGTATGATGTATTTCTGATTGGCCACAATATTCTCTGCAAAATGATGACTTAACTGGAATTTTCTGCGACAAGTGCTTTCCAATATTGTTTAATATTTCCAAAACCATAATAGCTGTTAGAAAAGTGAGAGAGGTTTTTGTAGATGGTCCTTTTAAGAACATAAACCTCCTTCAGTTTTGAAAAATTCATCTTGGATTGATCACAATAGTTTCTGAAAACAAATGACTAAAACATGCAATTTCTTCAAAAATGTTCCTTCTTGTTATGTTTTTCCATCTTTTCACTTTTTTGTTCTTTTGACTGTTTTACTTTCACTTTTAAACAAAATTAAATGTTGGTGAAAGTATTTTCATTTCTTTTTACCATTTTACTGCCTTTGTAATTACTTTTACTATTTACCTTTGACCGCTCTGTAACTTCATTTTAACTTTCACTCTGACTTTTACCTGATACACTTTAACCACTGATACTCTTCTGCTTTTTCTTCTCTTTGTGTCCTTTTACCTTCAATGTGTAGTTTAGGTTTTTACTGTCTATTTCAACAGTAAATTGTTTAATATCCTGTTTCCTTTTCTTGTATTTCAACTGTATGTTTTATCTTCCATCTCTGTTTGAATAGATTTGATAACACTCTTGGAGTAAACAAGTCTTATGACTAGTATTAAGAC
The DNA here is from genome assembly GCA_034641835.2 of Pinus albicaulis. Taxonomy (NCBI): domain Eukaryota; kingdom Viridiplantae; phylum Streptophyta; class Pinopsida; order Pinales; family Pinaceae; genus Pinus; species Pinus albicaulis. The sequence continues at coordinate 2,043 of JAXQQM020076989.1, forward strand.
TGTTTATCCAAGCATGTGGTCTTCTGATCACCTATAAAAAAAAAAAAATTGTTAAGAAAGCATTGGTTTTCAGGGGAGGTCAAAAAGGTTTCATTTGATTTTGAGAGGTCTGTGGAGTGAATCTAAAATGATTTTTGGGAGGTAAACCATGCTCAAATTGGTTAACAAAGGCTTCAGCAGTTGGTTTTTGAATTTCTTTGCACGGGGGTGTAGTTGTTTACTGCGCATGAAATAATGAAAAACGCGGGCTTATTTTGTTTTATTCGCAAATTCAATGGGTGGAGGATTTTTTATTAATTTAACGGATGATGTCAGCACGTACGGGGATTGGTCATAGCGGACAGGCGGTAAGCGGTTTTTTCCGCACCGCTTTTGAGGGAAGGTGGTATTGATAGGATGGGCAGCGATTCCATAGAAAGAATGACACGTGGCCTTGGTACTGTTTGAAAACCGCTGCGATTTCGCGCGTTAATTCTCGGACCGGAGATGGCCAGCGGAATTGACGAGAGCCGTCGATCTTGGAGCGGATGATCTGACGATTGACGGAACAGGGAGATGGCGTGGAGTTAATGGTGCGGGTCCGACATGTTTAACGGTTAATTAATCATTTGGGGAGTGATTTGATTGGCTGGGGAGGTTATTAATTAACCTGGAGGGTTAATTAATCCCTTGGTTTAAAAATGTGGGAAAATGATCGGGCACGGAGAAAATATACACGGAGAATGGATTTGTTTCGAAGTTTATTTTGAATTAAACTTCGAAAGTTTTAAACACATATTCCATATGTTCAAAGTTTTTTCATATTCTTATTATACGATAATTAAATTAAATTAATTCAATTACCATAGGGGGCGGGATTTATTTATAATGATATTTTTTAGCCAAAGGGCATATAATGTGGGTTCTTTATTTGAATATATGGGGGTTAAATGCTTTGGCTAAAAACTATAATATATGGGTTTTTGGGATATTATAAAAAAGGAGTTAAATATAATAGGACAAGGTCATTTTTATGGGAGTTAATACATAACTTAGAGTTAAAATGACCAAGGGAAAATGTAAACTCAAAATTTATTAATATAACCAAGCAAGTGAAGATTTACAAGAAAATTGCATTATAATCATTTCATCACTTGGACTTAGAATAAAAAGTGATTTTGAGGGCTTTTTATGAAATATTGAAGGATTTTCCTAAGTAAATGGGATTTTACTTAGGAAAATTTTTTTGAGAAGTGAATGAAGGTGATAATGGATGATTTCAAGTACTTAGGTCTTTTTCAATTATTGGGCCGAGGGTCCGGTCCCTCCAAAAGTCAAAGAAATGCCTTGAGCCCCTTTAATCTTCAAATACATCAATACTTTGGGGGAATTAGTGAATTTTTAGGGAAAAAGTGAGATGGGAAGTTAATGATTTTGACTTTGCTTTCTGTGAAATGCTTTCAGTATATTGTCTGCGTTAGCACTTGTGATGAAAGTAAAAAATTAAACACTTTAGAGCCATCATTCATCACATATAATTCTGCAGCACCATCTACCTACCCTATCTACTTACTCTACCATTTTCTCTTCTTTATTAGGGTGCACTTAGACTAGCAAACCCTTATCACACTTTTTCTTTTTACATATGGACATCTATCTAAATCTAACCTTATTACATCCAAGGGCTCAAATTAAACTATTGAGCTCTTTTTATTCACTCTACTTATCTACTTATCTGCCAAGATTAAACTGTTTGGCCAGATATTTATTCTCTATTCTACAACATGAAATTGAAAAAATGAATGAGTCAAGTTTAAACAGTTTGACTCTTCATAAATTGTGGCAAAATTTTAACAAGCTACACACAATTGCTTTATTACAGACAATGAAATAGTAGTGGCATTTAGATTTGCACACTTTCCTTGGCCTTTCTTTTTGTTTGGGGTTCATTTCTTTCACTTTTTTTACCATTTTATTCTTTTTACCCTTTGATTTTTCTTTTAGGGTATACCCTCTTTACATTTTTTAAATTTTTTGATTTTTTAAGAATATGGAACACCTTTGCACAAGAAAAGGTTTGAACATATTGCATAGTTCAATAAGACAATTGTTGGAACACCTAATTCTACATGGGTAGGTGTGGAATGCGAAAAGTCACAATGGAGTCCAAGTGACTTTGGAATGTGAAACCAAGAGTCGCACCATTGTACTATAAATGTACATCTTTGTATAATGGAAAAATAAGAAAGCCTCACGCTTATCCTTCATTGTGTTGAGTCTCTTGTGTGTGTGTGTTTATTCTCCTCATACACCATGTGTGTGCTTCAACATGGTGTTTAACATGGTATCAAAGCGGGCGATTACTGACCCTGCTCCAATTTGAGTGAGCCATTTGTGTTTATGGCCTGTGCATATCTGCAAAAATTCTTGGCATTTTTGCAGCAGTCAGAGTTTTTGCAGCAGTGTTTTTGCCGCCATTTAGAAGTGTTTTGAAGAGGAGCAGTATTCAAAATCCCAGCATTCAGAAATTGGCAGCATTCAGGCATTGGCTTTGAAGAAAGGCAGCACTGCCCATCTGAAGGTTGATTTCTTCCTGCAATTTCTGCGCATTAAATTCTGCATTTTGAAGAGCTGCTGAAATTGTTTAAATTGAATTTCTGAAGAAGTTTCTGGTTTTTAATGGAAAATGATTTTGAGTTTTGCTGAAAATTTCATCATCTCTGCATTTTCCTGTTGTTGGGCTACTGAAAAGATTTCTAATTTTTCATTGAAAAATTTCTGAGCTTCTGGACTGCATTTTTCTGCTACTGAAAGAAAAAGATTATTTTCCTGCTACATTGGTGAAATTTCTGCTCTTTTACTCTACTCTGCTATTTTGATTTTAAAAAAAAAAAAAAAACACCAACGGTTCTTGGCCTTTCAGCCTTCCCCTCTCTGCAATTTACGCATACCCATTTCCTTTCAGCATTTTTTTTAATTTTTAAATTCCGCTCTTCTCTTACAATCCTCAACCCATATTCCAAACTACTCTTATCTCTCATTCCCAAATCCAGCGCTCATCTCAACCTACATCTCCACTTGCAGAACGCTCCCTCACCAGCGCTCTCCCCTCAATGCTCCTCCCACATTACTCCCCTCTACGCAGACCCCCTACCATTCTCCAAACCCTACACACAGCATTCGCTCCATTCCCCACGCTCTATCCAACCACTCCATACGGCCCTTATCAGTCACGACAGTGGATATTGGTGCGTTTCAATTATTAAAAATAAATAATAAAATTTCTCCACGCCCTGTCCCTTCCTTACGGCCCCCTCTGCACAATTCCTCAACACAGCCTCTCCATCTCATAACTTTTAATTTTTTTAATCAATCCTTTTTCTATTTATTAAATCCCCTCTCTACGCCATTCATCCCAAAACTATTCCACTATACTCATCCACTCCCACTTCATATTTTTAATTTGTATTTTTTTATTTTTAATATTTTAAATATATCTCTCCTCTCCCTTTCAACTTGGCCATTCGGCCTTCCCATTCTAAAAGTTGATTTTTTATATTTTAAAATTTTCATTTCCCATTTTTTACATTTAAATTCCCCATTAAAAAAAAATTTCCCATTCCATTTTAATATTTCCTTTTCCCTAATTAAAATTCCCTTTTAATTCCCCTTCTTTCCCATTTCATATAATAACTCTCCCTCTTTTAAATTAATTTCCCTCCCTTTTAATTAATCTATTTTTTTTTTAATTAATTTTTAATTAAAAAAAAAAACAGCAGAGAGAGGAAGAGAGAGAAAGAAAAGAGAAATGAACATCAGAAAAGAAGGAAATGACATGCGAGCAGATGGACCGAAAATTGCAGATTTAACAGTGTGTGATTTATGGCATAAGGGTGATTTTTTTTGAAGAAATTGACATTGGAAGACAAGTTTGCCATCATTAAAAACAACGTTTTGAAAGAAAATTCAGCGGCCTTAAAGGCTTCTTGCATAGTGTTTTCAGCTGCACATATTTTTCAAAGACATTCTATTGAATTGACATTGTATTGTGAGTGGAATTTGCATCTTCTTCATAGTTGCAATCAGTATTTGAGTTGTTGTTGATTGCCTTCCATCATTTGAGGAGCAGATTTTGTACTTTGAGATTTCCATAGTTGGAAATTCTTTTGAGTCATTTGTATTTCTTGTTGCATCACATTGTAAACGGGTGCATTTTCGGTTGAAGCCGACACCTTTTCATTTTTTGAGCCTAAGTTGTTAAAATGGCTAAAATCAATGAGGCATTAGAGTTTTTGAATGACCTCATTCATTCCAATGTTGATGATATGATAAAAATGAGCAAGAATGCTCTTTGTAACATTCAAAGTTGTTTGCAAGATGCACAAGATAAGATTGAGTTTTTGCAGTTGGAATCTCAGCTTCAGCGAGAAGAGCTTCAACAAAAGAGTCACCATTCTGAACTCGTTTATGTTCAGAAGATTGTGAAAGACTCTCATCAGAAGAAAGAAGATAAAGTTGAAGATGATTCACATTCAGTTCCTTGTTCAAGAGCAGATATACATGCAGATGCAGCAGTTCAACCTGCACTTCTCAAGCCCATCATCAGACCTTGGGAAGAGCTTGTCCACAACAAGCACAGAACTGGTCTTGGATATGACAAGGATGTGACCTTTCATATTCCAGACTACACAAAGCCCATTAGATTTTAGAGTGTCGAATTCATGTATGACAGTTCACCTGTAGCTGTTCTAGATCCTGTTCCACTTCCACAACAGATTGAGAAATGCCAACACTGTGATCTAGTTGGCCATATGAAATATCACTGTTTTGATCTTCATCCATGCAAGCACTGTGGTCGGCACACCCATTCTTCAGACAGATGCTTCAGACATAAGCCTCCTGCAAGAACCAAGATTCATCTTGGATGGATCACTTCTTGGCAATGGGCATCAGCAGCCAAGAAGATGTTTACGACACATGTTAGAACTTGTTCATGGATATTGAGCAAACTTGCAGTTGAGTTTCCACCATCATCTCACCTTGTCCCTGACAGGGGGGAAAATGGTGGTCATGTACAAGCTTCGATGACAGATCAAGCGAGCCTGAGCCACAATCTCTCATTCCATGTTCAGAGTTGTAGACACAGCAGTTCAAGCGAGCCTGAGCCACAATTCTTCATTCCAGATTCAGAGATGTAGCCAGAGACACGGATGCCCATGAGCATGCCTTCGGTTGGTGGACAACCTTAAACCATCATCTTTGGTTGGTGGACAACCTTAAACCACCATAGGTAGTAGACCTCCCTTCTTTTAGGTCGAAGGTCTCCCTTTCATATATGAGGAACACTTCCTCTAGCAGAAGCCTTCAGCTTCTTGCCAGCTTTGGTTGAGTTCCAGAAAATGCTTCAAGCATTCCAGAGTTGTTGGTAATCCTAAAACCATCACAGGTAGTAGACCTCCCTTCTTTTAGGTTGAAGGTCTCCCTTTTTTTATGAGGGACAATTCCTCTAGCAGAAGCTTTCAGCTTCTTGCCAGTTTTGGAAGAGTTCCGGGAACTGCAACAAGTTTTGCATTCCAGTGTTTGTGGTCATCCTAAAACCACCTCTTTTTTCCAACATTTCAGAGAGTTGATTCAGCCCAAGTGCTACCATGTATACTTTGCAGATTTGTATTACAACTCTTTTCTTGGACTCAGACATACCCCTTCGGATTAAGGGGGGATGTTGGAACAGCTAATTCTACATGGGTAGGTGTGGAATGCGAAAAGTCACAATGGAGTCCAAGTGACTTTGGAATGTGAAACCAAGAGTCGCACCATTGTACTATAAATGTACATCTTTGTATAATGGAAAAATAAGAAAGCCTCACGCTTATCCTTCATTGTGTTGAGTCTCTTGTGTGTGTGTGTTTATTCTCCTCATACACCATGTGTGTGCTTCAACATGGTGTTTAACAACAATCATGAAAAATGACACCTATTGGTATAGGAGTCTAACACTGGCTCCACTTGGGGATGGCTTTTCCTTGTGAAAAGTCAAGAACAACAGGTCAGATGCCTCAAAATGCCTTCAACTGAACCATGTAATCTTCTTTTCTGGTGGCTTTATTGTATATATGATAGTAGAACTTTCTGAAGCTTATGGCCTTCACTTCGGGCTTCAACTCCAGTAAGTTACTATCGATTCAAAACTTAAAACTTTGTTTCCCAGTTGGAAATCTTCTGCCTTGTTCCAATCCCAAACATGCATTTGCTGTGGTTGAAAATCTTGAATTGAATATAGTCCTTTTTCTACAACCTGAAATCTGATTTGAAACTTAAAACAACACACAAAAATTTTCAAACCAACTTAATGAAAAACTAGATGAAAATTGAAAACTAAAAAAAATGCTCAAAATTATGAGCTTATTGGCACTCATCTACCTACTCAATCTACTAAAAATCTTATTGAATCAGGTAATAAAAAAATTCCAATGAAGCCAATCAAGTAGCTGTAAAAATAAATGCATAACTTGATTGCTTGTGATCAAAATTGGAAGTATGTTATGATCATGTGCCTTTATAATAAATGATATGATGTGCAAAGGCCACTTTTGATGTATTTGATCCTTATAGAGAATACATGTTTGCAGATTTGGGCTTAAAAGATTCTCCATATAATCTGATATAGGATCAATAAAAGCATGATGTATGTTTTTTACTTCTAGGCCTTCAATGACTAGTTGCTCAGTTGTATTCTGAATATTAATCCTTGAAACTATTTCCTCAGTCTTGTGTTTGAAAGAATAATCATCCTCAATATGCAAGTCAAAAGATAATACAATTTCCTCTTGCTTAGGAGAAGGAAGATTTTCAAAGAATTCTTTAGGATTTCGGAAATTGTATGACTGAATTTGAGAATGCAAAAGTTTGATTTCATTTTCAGAATTTTCAGAAATGATCTTGAGAAAACATATTTTCAGTTTAGGAGAATATTTTCTTGATTTCAAAATAAGAAAGAAAGCTCTTAGAAAATCCTCATCAAACTGAAGTTCTAATATCTCATCCCTCAAAATAGCTAGTGATTGTTCTGGGAAATTATCTTGAATTGGGAGAACATAATTATCATCATACTGATCATATTTAGGCAAATTTTCAGAAGAAGGAATGTCATCAATTATAAACAATGGATCAGTAGATTTCTCTTCCAACAATCCCAATATATCTTGATTAGATTGGTTGCATTCTGTTTGAAAATCATTGTTTTGTTCAATAGGCGTGATATCAAGCAATGGGCCTTTTTGGGAAGCATCAACTTGTTCTTCTGTCCCTTCATGGATAAAAACTTTTGTACATTTATCAACATTAGAAGAAGTAGAAACAATTTCTTCATTATGTAAATATTTTGAGGATGGTTGCATGTTTAGAAGCAAATTGATTTATTCTTCGGTGAGGGGGGGTGGGAATCTCTGAATTCTTAGATTGAAATGACAATTGTTTTTTCTCTTATCTAAAAGTTGATCATGAGGTTGAATATTTTCTTTAAATTCATTCAAAACATTAAATGAAACATCATTTGTTAATACAGAGGGGCTTTGTGGATCTTGATTTATCTCCTGATTTATTTCATCTTTGTTTAACTACTCTTGATTATTATGACATTTAACTTGAGAATGAAAATTCTGGACTTATTTTAATAAATCTTCAGGAAACCAATTTCCAAAATCTTCATCAATATTTTTAAGGTAATTTATAAGATCTTCAGCTTGATCACAACAATTTTTAGCTAATGATAAAGATGGAAAATCTTCTTTGTAATGCTCATAAAATACCTTATGAAAATCTTTTAGAGAAAACAAACTTGCAGGTTTGAGAGCTTCGTTCCATTCCCTTGCTTTTCCTTCTAAGGTTCCCATGAATATCTTCATGAGGCAATCCTCATGCCAATCACCCTTCAATCTTGATGAGTGTATATGAAATTTAATGAGATGTAGTAAATGATCATAAATATTCTCATCTTGAAACATGGGCAGATTTTCACCCCAATTTACCTTTGGTAGTTTGTGTGGAAATCCAGGTATGTGATCTCTGCTCATGGGAGCATATCTTCGTTTTATTCTTGGATCATCTTGAAAATCAGCCATAACGAAAGGCCACGGTATCTGTAAAACCAAGTTAGATCCTTATATAAAATACAATACATATTGAATCTTAACGAGAAAGAACATAATGTCTTGGATTAAGATTCAAGTTGAAAGCCTGATCTTTCCATATTGTTCTTACAGGTTCATTCCTCCAGTGGAGTCTTGATTGTGAAATGGATTTGGAGTCGCCAGGTGGATGATTTTAACCTCTGTGTGTCTGATCACTGTCCACCATCATAGATCAAATCTGAACCTGTAACGTATTTCTGAAGAAAAAGGTTAGTCTGCCCTAGTCAGTTTTCTAGATAATTTTTATTTTATTTTTTGGTTTTTAAATGGAATGAAAAATACAACTTTGACAATTTTCTTCAAGAAGTTTTAGATTTTTAATTAAAATTTTCTCAAAGATTTATTGAACTAGAGAATCTGATTAAATGTTTAAAACTAAAGTTCAGTTATTAAGCTAAACTAGATATTGACTGAAGCAACATTTATTTACTATGCAATTGCAGAGCAAAAGCATTTCAAAGGCTACCTAGTTGATCTTCAGGCTCTGTCTGTAGCTTATAAACAAACAATAGTAACAATAAAAATGATTCAGGTCCCCAGCGGAGTCGCCACTATGTTATCACTTAGATTTTCCTTGAAGTTGTGGAAAAGGAAAGTAAATCCGAGGTAACCACAAACCAACCTTCAGATACAGAATCTAACCAATCTGTATCCAGAGAGGGCTCTCTCTTTATGATTTAGCTTTGTTCTTAGAAAATATTAGGCTAGTTATAAGTCCAAGAGTTTGTTTGAATTTAAATGGTGGAATCTGCCAACTAAGGGTACAATTGAGTATTTCAGGACATTGGGCTATGGAGTCGAAAGGATGGCTTTACTGGAATAAGATTCTACACACAAGATGGCTTTGCAGGACAAGATAGCCAAACAGAGAACAATTTCAGATATTAAAGTGAATGGAATGGATTTTGAAGGGATGAAAGACAATTAAGAATCTTTCAACATGTTCAAGGAAAGAAAGTGAATGATTACAAATAAAGAGTAGTTAAGAATTCTTTACTATAGTAATCAAAATGCTTAAACCAGCGAAACAAGAGCAATTAAGAATTCATTGTTTATAACCAATTTACAAGAAAACATTTAGAATAATCACAATTGAAATCAGAGTACACTTAAGTAAGTTCTGATTTATTCTTTTATGTCAATTATTCAGAAATGGAACACAGTGATATTATAAATAGATATAAAACTTAAAACATAGGATAGAAATGACTTATTGAACTGTAGTTCGACACATGAATCCTGCAAAAAGTCTTGAACTTCAATTCATCATCCAGCAAGCCACAAAGAAATTTCTCCAAAACACTTTTATTCCAAAAAGTCCATGTTACAGCAAAGTAGAAGAATCCACCCAAAATACTTCCAAGAGTGAAGTATTTATACAAATTCTAAACTAAAATATCTTGAAAAAATATCAAAATTGGTTCACAAATCTCTCCAACTATTTTACATAAATATAACTTAAGTAAAGGACACTCAAACTAATGCATCTATTTGGCACTATTTTTGATGGATAGTTGTTTAAAAAGAGGAAAATTCGAATTTTATCCAACTCTTAGTTGATGATGAGGCATCCAAGTCACTAACTGCTTCCTTTCTTTGTGCATTCTGTTCCAACAATTCTGCAAACTTTGGGTCCAATGATATATTTGTATTTCTCAATCCGTAATAGATATGTAAAAAGTAAAAGAGGTTATTGTGGATCAATATGTTGGTGAGATAAACCTCTTTCAGTTTCCTAAAATTCCTCTCCAGCTATGCACCATAGGCTCCATAAAAATATGTGTAAAACAGAGTTTTACAGAGTCTGAAAAATAACCTGTTAAGATGTGCATTTATCTTTCATTCTGAAATCACTGTGCAAAAATTGAGATATTTTTTTGTATATGGGTCCCTTAGGAACAAAAACCTCCTTCAGTTTTGTATGATGTATTTCTGATTGGCCACAATATTCTCTGCAAAATGGTGACTTAACTGGAATTTTCTGCGACAAGTGCTTTCCCATATTGTTTAATATTTCCAAAACCATAATAGCTGTTAGAAAAGTGAGAGAGGTTTTTGTAGATGGTCCTTTTAAGAACATAAACTTCCTTCATTTTTGAAAAATTCATCTTGGATTGATCACAATAGTTTCTGCAAACAAATGACTAAATCATGCAATTTCTACAAAAATGTTCCTTCTTGTTATGTTTTTCCATCTTTTCACTTTTTTGTTCTTTTGACTGTTTTACTTTCACTTTTAAACAAAATTCAATGTTGGTGAAAGTATTTTCATTTCTTTTTACCATTTTACTGCCTTTGTAATTACTTTTACTATTTACCTTTGACCGCTCTGTAACTTCATTTTAACTTTCACTCTGACTTTTACCTGATACACTTTAACCACTGATACTCTTTAACTGTTCTTTACTGTGTCCTTTTACCTTCAATGTGTAGTTTAGGTTTTTACTGTCTATTTCAACAATAAATTGTTTAATATCCTATTTCCTTTGCTTGTCTTTCAACTGTATGTTTTATCTTCCATGTTTGTTTGAATAGATTTGATAACACTCTTGGAGTAAACAATTCTTATGACTAGTATTAAGACTATTTATCCAAGGATGTAGTCTTCTGATCACCTGTAAAACAAAAAAAATTGTTAAGAAAGCATTGGTTTGCAGGGGAGGTCGAAAAGGTTTCATTTGATTTTGAGAGGTCTGTGGAGTGAATCTAGAATGATTTTTGGGAGGTAAACCATGCTCGAATTGGTTAACAAAGGCTTCAGCAGTTGGTTTTTGAATTTCTTTGCACGGGGGTGTAGTTGTTTACTGCGCATGAAATAATGAAAAACACAGGCTTCTTTTGTTTTATTCGCAAAGTCAATGGGTGGAGGATTTTTTATTAATTTAACGGATGATGTCAGCACGTACGGGGATTGGTCATAGCGGACAGGCGGTAAGCGGTTTTTTCCGCACCGCTTTTGAGGGAAGGTGGTATTGAGAGGATGGGCAACGATTCCACAGAAAGAATGACACGTGGCCTTGGTACTGTTTGAAAACTGCTGCGATTTCGCGCGTTAATACTCGGACCGGGGATGGCCAGCGGAATTGACGAGAGTCGTCGATCTTCGAGCGGATGATCTGACGGTTGACGGAACAGGGAGATGGCGTGGAGTTAATGGTGCAGGTCCGATGCGTTTAACAGTTAATTAATCATTTCGGGAGTGATTTGATTGGCTGGGGAGGTTATTAATTAACCTGGAGGGTTAATTAATCCCTTGGTTTAAAAATGTGGGAAAATGATCGGGCGCGGAGAAAATATACATGGAGAATGGATTTGTTTCGAAGTTTATTTTGAATTAAACTTTGAAAGTTTTAAACACATATTCCATATGTTCAAAGTTTTTTCATATTCTTATTATACGATAATTAAATTAAATTAATTCAATTACCATAGGGGGCGGGATTTATTTATAATGATATTATTTAGCCAAAGGACATATAATGTGGGTTCTTTATTTGAATATATGGGGGTTAAATACTTTGGCTAAAAACTATAATATATGGGTTTTTGGAATATTATAAAAAAAGGAGTTAAATATAATAGGGCAAGGTCATTTTTATGGGAGTTAATACATAACTTAGAGTTAATATGACCAAGGGAAAATGTAAACTCAAAATTTATTAATATAACCAAGCAAGTGAAGATTTACAAGCAAATTGCATTATAATCATTTCATCACTTGGACTTAGAATAAAAAGTGATTTTGAGGGCTTTTTATGAAATATTGAAGGATTTTCCTAAGTAAATGGGATTTTACTTAAGAAAAGATTTTTGAGAAGTGAATGAAGGTGATAATGGATGATTTCAAGTGATTAGGTCTTTTTCAATTATTGGGCCAAGGGTCCGGTCCCTCCAAAAGTCAAGGAAATGCCTTGAGCCCCTTTAATCTTCAAATACCTCAATACTTTGGGGGAATTAGTGAATTTTTAGGGAAAAAGTGAGATGGGAAGTTAATGATTTTGACTTTTCTTTCTTTGAAATGCTTTCAGTATATTTTCTGCCTTAGCACTTGTGATGAAAGTAAAAAATTAAACACTTTAGAGCCATCATTCATCACATATAAGTCTGCAACACCATCTACCTACCCTATCTACTTACTCTACCATTTTCTCTTCTTTATTAGGGTGCACTTAGACTGGCAAACCCTTATCACACTTTTTCTTTTTACATATGGACATCTATCTAAATCTAACCTTATTGCATCCAAGGGCTCAGATTAAACTGTTGAGCTCTTTTTATTCACTCTACTTATCTACTTATCTGCCAAGATTAAACTGTTTGGCCAGATATTTATTCTCTATTCTACAACATGAAATTGAAAAAATGAATGAGTCAAGTTTAAACAGTTTGACTCTTCATAAATTGTGGCAAAAGTTTAACAAGCTACACACAATTGCTTTATTACAGACAATGAAATAGTAGTGGCATTTAGATTTGCACACTTTCATTGGCCTTTCTTTTTGTTTGGGGTTCATTTCTTTCACTTTTTTGACCATTTTATTCTTTTTACCCTTTGATTTTTCTTTTAGGGTATACCCTCTTTACATTTTTTAAATTTTTTGATTTTTTAAGAATATGGAACACCTTTGCACAAGAAAAGGTTTGAACATATTGCATAGTTCAATAAGACAATCATGAAAAATGACACCTATTGGTATAGGAGTCTAAC
>JAXQQM020063916.1:0-25000 GCA_034641835.2 Pinus albicaulis
CCCTCCCCCTCTCTTCTCCCCCACCCCGATCTCTCTCTCTCTCTATATATCTCTCTCTCTCCTCCCACCCTCTTCTCTCCATCTCTCTACTGCTCTCTCCCCCTCCCCTTTCCTCCCTCTCCTAATCCCCATCTCCCTCTCTGACACTCTCTCTTTCCCTCTTCCCCTCTCCCTCTCCCTCTCTCTCTCTCTCTCTCTTTCTTTCTCTCACTCTCACTCCCTGGTCCCCCTCCCTATCTCTCTCTCTCCATCTCTTTCTCTCTCTCTCCCCATCCCCTTCAACTGCCATATCTCCCCCCCTCTCCCTCCCCCTCTCCCTTTGTCCCCTTGCGCTCTCTCTCTCTCTCTCTCTCTCTCCTTCCCCACCCCTCTCTCTTCCCCCCCTCTTGATTCACTCCCCCTCTCTCTCCGCCTCCCACTCCTGCTCTATCTACCACTCTCTACCCCCACATATTTCTCCCATGCACCCCCCTATGTCTCCCCCCTTCTCTCTCTCCCCTACCCCCCCCTCTCTCTCTCTCCCCCTCCCTACCCATATATCTCTCCCTACCCCCCCCCCCCCCTCCCTCTCTCTCCCTACCCTCCCTCCCTCTCTCTCTCTCTCTCTCCCTCTCCCATTCCTCCATCTTCATCTCTCTCTCTCTCCCCCTCCCCTCTCTCTATCTCCCACCCCTCACTCTTATTATCCCTCTCTCTCATTATCACCATCATATCATCTAAGAACTTAAAGCATGTCATTTAACAAACAAAAACATAATTATCATTATCATAACCATATCATTTAAAAAATACTATCCACATCACGCAACAAACAAAAACATGTTATCAATTAGAAATCAACAATCATCATATTATGTAAGAAACATAATCATTATATGATCTTACAAATAATAAAACAAATACATACATAAACATATACAAATTAAACTTGCAAAAATTGTCAACATAATATTACCGTTCAATGCAATCATATCATCTAATTAGGAAAAACACAACCATCATATCACATAAACAAACAAAAATTGCTTTCATTTGAGAAAACACATAAAATACACCAACATATACCTATCATTATAAACAAAAAACTTCTATACATAAATATCAATGTTGTGTCATCTAAAAAATATAATATATTTTTAAAAATTACAACTTATGGGTACATTTAAAAAAAAAACTTTTTTTAAAGCATCTTTTCACATTTGAATAAACAAATGCATATATTTCACATATCATATATAAATAAAACAATTCTACTAATAAAACAATTTAAACTATTTTATATCATCCAATTTTCAAATGATAAATAGTTACATATAATAAAAGAATACAAAGATATCCTTTCACATTATAAACCATCACATATAAATCAAAAAATTCAATTCAAAAAAATATTCCTTTCTTTATTATATAATTTCAATTAATAAGTAATTATACAAATACAAATCTAACTAAACCATTCAAATATAATAATTAACTAAAAAATTCATGCACTAATAACAATATAAATATAAATCATATAAATCCAATATTATATAATATAGAACAATAAATTTAATTATATGATATTAATTTAATTTTATATAAATATTTATTGAATAACCTCGATATTTAAAATAGCATAATCAAATATTTAAAAAAGATAAGATAAAACATGAAATTTATGGAATGTAAACAATAATTTATACACAAATTTAAATGAGTAATGATACGGGAGTTCAAAATTAATGTTTAAAATCTATAATGATATAAAAATGAATATATATATATATATAATTAATGGTGAATAAAAGAGAGCTACTGGATGGGAGATAATCACTTGCAGGAATCTGTGAAGAGAAATGGAATATAGCTTTAACATCTATGACAAAGTGAAGAAGAGATAATGGCTTGCAGGCATCTGTAAAGAGAAATGGCGTATAGCTTTAACATTTATGACAAAATGAAGAAGAATAATGATTCCAGAAATGGCTAAATAAAATTATTTAGAGAAATTTATCTTGATACATGAGACAGTAAACTGATCATATATAAACTAAACTGAATAAATTAAATATTTAAAATAACAAAATCAAATATTTAAAAAAAAAAAAGATAAGACATGAAATTTATGGATTGTAAAACAATAATTTATACACAAATTTAAATGATTAATGATACTGGAGTTCAAAAATTAATATTTAAAATCTATAATGATATAAAAATGAAAAATAATATATATATACAAAATTAACTGTTAACAAAACAGAGTGGATGGGAAATAATCGCTTGCGAGCATCCGTGAAGGGAAATGGCATATAGCTTTAACATCTATGACAAAGTGAAGAAGAACAATAATTCCAGAAAGGGCTAAATATAATTATTTAGAGAAATGTATCTTGATACATGACACAGTAAACTGATGATATATAAATTAAACTGACTAATGATATATAAACTAAACTGATGATATATGTGATTAATAACTAAAAGAATCATAAAGTAATAAAATAACCATACCAAAATAAATACAGAAGCATACCTGTCATGGCTGCAACAAATATGACAACGTTTTTCATTCGTCTTGTCGATGCAAATCCCTTCTCTATCGATGAAACAACAACTCGGCTCTTCAATAACACATAGAAACGAACACACACAATGTAGACACAACACAAAGTCATAGCCACACGGAGATAGACATGGGCTCTTCAATAATCCCTTCTCTATCGATGAAGCAACTGGGAGTGGACTATCTTCGGAAGTTGTGTTTACAATGCATTGTGACTGATCATATACATACAATGCCTAAATTCGTGTTCCACCTGCAACCGAACATAAAACTCAGCGATTACAATTGTTTTGCTAATTCGCCTGTTGATAGAAGCCTGTTTTGCTAATTGGCCGTTGAAGCCTGTTTTGCGATGTTGTCTCTCCTACTAATTTTGCTGGTTGTGTCTCCTCTACTTGTGTACCAGCCGATGAATGAGATACCATAACTCCCCAGATGGTTGTGTCTCCTTTAAATTGATTGTGCACTCAATCAATGTAGGGAGAATGAGATCCAATAACTCCCCAGATCTTTGAAGACAACTTACGAAGATATTTCATTTCGGACTATTCGTTTAAAAGGATCCTTCCCGTTAAAAAAATCTCGATCGAACCGTTAAAAGGAGCGGACCACAACGTCTATAACCAAAAATATTGCTTCAAAAGCTTTCCATGAAAAAAGCTGAAAATGATTTTTCAAGAAACAAGAAAAAATATCTGCACATATTTCGGATATTCTTTAAATGATCCTTCTCATTAAAAAAAATCTTGATGGACCGTTAAAAGGAGCGGACCACAACGTCTATAACAAAAAAAAAAACTTAGAATGCTTCAGACTCTTTCCAAAAAAATGCTGAAGATGTTTTTCAAGAAAAAGGGTTCAAGAAATTCTCTTCACCAAGTCATCTATCCACGTCCCATGTGAAGTAGTTCGGTTCTCTTCAATTTGGAAGGTTTGGTGGAATCTTTGATACTCTGTACTAAGTACTTCATGTAATCTTGGCCTTTTCTGGTCCTCTGTTTTTTTTTCTGCCATCAGTGAGTAATATTATTTAGAGAAGTAGTTATCGTAGAGAGCTCGTTATATTTCCCTATTTCGATCTTAACCGCATTCAATATAATTGCGTAAGTTTATTTTTAAGTTATATTTTATGTATTTTTAATACTAAATTAAATTTAATGTCAGAGATGAAAATGAATTTTTAGGGGTGGTTTCTAGTTAATTTTTATTGAAATTAGTCAAAGATGTTTAAATGCTTGAACTTAAGTTTTTGAATAGGTAGAATTCTAGCAAGTTATGGTTTATGGTTTTTTAAATTACGGAATCTATTTATTCATTCCAAAATATATTTTAAATAAAAATAAATCATTATTTTTCTTAAAATTGAATTTCTAAATTCTAGTGAAAAATAGCGTTTCATCTATTAAACCCTGCCCTAATATAATGTGTTTTCCAACTCAGGATTAAAAAGAAGTCAAGTTTAATTTGCAAATTTCCATTGGAAATATGTTCCTTTTAATTCTTGTATTGCTCATTTAAATGCATTTATAACATCTAAAATAAACTGAAATCACTCCTTATATAGTTTTATTTTATATGTACATTTCATTGTATTAAATTTTCTTTCTAATCCTATTACTTTTTTGTTAAATTATATTTGTTTTGTTTTGTTTTTCTTTTTTAATTATATTTGTTTTGTTTTGTTTTGTTTGGTATTAAAGGTATTTTTTTTTTTAAATAGTTTGTATGGTTTAAAAGTTTTTTTTACTTCTTTTTCTTCTAATTTTAGATAAATTTTCTCTAAGATTATTTGGTTTTCCGTTACAATATGTAATAACTAAAATTTTTTTAAAATATTTATCCTAGAGTTTGAGAGTATATTTATCTTTTTATTTTCCAAACAACTATAATTTTTTCTAGAGCATTATGTGATTTAGAATATGATTCCTTTTCACTTATACCACAAATCATGTCCTTCAAAACATACAAAAAAATATATTTGCATGTTATACATGTCCACTATAGAGAAGATTCATTATTATTTTGAGAACAATCATGGTCAGCTAAACCTCTCAAACCTCTCAAGGGTTATGTTGTCTATACCCATGGTTTGATATATTACACATCACATATCCATATAACAAGAAATCTCTCAACAATGTCTCTACCCATGGTTTGATGTATTTCACATCACGTCCATATAAAAAGAAATCTCTCAACAAGATTACACACCTCATCATAAGAATTTTTACCATTGTACCAAAATATTCCTTATAAAGAAGAATTGACAATGAAGCCATTTAGAGCGTGGCTTCTCACCTTGGCCTCACTCTACATTTGATTCCTCCCTCTATGGAAAATATGTAAGAACTATGTTTTTCAACTATTCTAATCTATAGAGAATCTCCTGAATACTTTCAATGTAATTGACAACCCTTACATGTGTAGTACGGTATGCCCTTATAAATTTTGACATAACATCTATAACTCATTTAATTTTTAATTCATCATATTTGATATAATGCAATAAAAAACAATGCAATTTATTTGGTTTGAGGTAACATAATTTACATATATGACCATAGTCATTTATACACATGATTTAAACAACCAGAACAAGTACTCAATTCTAATTTTTGCATCTCTAGCTACAAAATATATAGAAATATCTTAGATTTCATTTTTAGGCACTAGACAGAGAATATAAAGGCAATACATTTCCATATGATTTCTTCTTAAAATTTAGCCAGAAAATAATGTTATTGTATCTTAAAATCTGTTTTGATTTTTTTTTTCATGACCACAATCACTTGCACAAATGATAATAATAAGAAGACAAAATTTTCACATCCCAAATTTTGTGATTTCATAAACATACTTAATCACTATTCATTCTTGATCATTATTTTACTCATTTTCTAATATTTATAGCTCTCCTGTTTGAGTTCAGTTGTCATGTGCATTAACGAAAAATTCATTAAGGAATCTAAATCTTCTATTTGTTGCTTATGGTGATAAAATTGAGTTTTCATGTATTTCAGTAACGACTCTAAATCATCTAGTTGTTTCTTATGATGATAAAATACCTTAATCTATCTTTGAGGCTATTATCATGGAACTTCCACCACTTATCAAGTGTGTGCCCATTCAAAATTCAAATGTAACAATGCTTGTTTCTAGGTAGGACATAATTTAGTGGTAGGGCTATTTTGTTACCTAGTTGGCTTCTAGTGCTTTGTTAATGGGATTGATATACATATTAACATAGATCTATTTTAATCAAAGGTTTAATAAGGATTGAGATGGATTACAAGAAAATAAAAACATAATTGATCAATGTATAAAATATCTAGGTTAAAATAGATCTAGATTGATTTATTATTTTATTAGAGATTTTTAGTATTAGTATGGTAGGTTCTTGTTTTAATTTTATTTTACAATTGAATGAATTTTGTAATTTCTTTTTAATTTAATTAATTAGCATCAAGATTGCTCCCATAACATGCCCACATGCATATGTCTCCACTTCGAAGCGATATTTTAATTTTATTAATGCCAGAACCAATCTTTGAATAATATTCTTATTTAACACCTTAAAGGCTCTTCCACGACCCTATCCCCACTTGAATCTCTTGAAACATGAAATTGTGGTGTGGACTGGTGCTGCTACTACTAACAACAAGTTTATGAATTTCTTCAAGTACTATGTTTCCTCAACAAAACTCCTATCCTCAAAAAGATTTACTAACCCTTACGGACAACTTCATGATGACCTCCATCTTGGAAGGATCTATCTTCAAATCTCCTCCACCTATCATATATCCCAAATACACCATATTCTATTGTAATAAATCACACTTCTTGAGATGTGACAATGATTACCGCTTCTTTAAAGTCTCTAGCACCTACATCAAATGTGATATGTTCTCCTTGTAGGTAGAAATGTATACTAGTCGATAATCCACATAAACAATAAAAAGTGAACTTATACAAGTGCACAATATATCATTAATTAACTTCATGAATTTATTTGGTGCATTTTATAGGGTAAATATCATACCTAACCACTAATACAAACCATCTGTAGCTTTGAAGGTGGTCTTCTAAATATCTTCTTCTTTGACTCAAACCTAGTGACCCCGTGATTGTAAGTCTATCTTGGTGAAGTATTTACCTTGTTGCATAAAAGATCCTCTATCCTAGGCAAGAGGTACCCATTTTTGAGAATAATTTTTTTAAAACCTATAGCCAATGCACATCCACCAAGTCACATCTTTCTTAGGCACAATTATAATGGGTGACCCACATGTGAGGTACTGTCAAATAACACCATATTCCAATTGATATTACAACTACTTCTTCACCTCATTTCCCTTTATAAAAAATTAACCTTTGGTAATGCAGAGTGTCAAAACAATTGGATCTCATGCTCCACTTGCCTCTTGGGTGGTAGCCCTTTAGAATTCTAGAGCAGAACCTTGTATACATGTATATACTCTTCCAATTGTTGTATTTTTTTCCTTGATAGACCCCCCTAAGGACGACCTTTCTTTCACCAACTATTCTACAAACTAATTTTATCTTAAAAATAGTAAAGCATATTTTTTTCTAGAACTAGTTAGTTTCTTAGCTTAGTCAGCTCTTACAAACAAATTTTTGGAGTTTCCCTTAAGTGTGTTTGAACCAAATTTATGCAGGAATACAATGAAATGAAAAAATACCCATAAAAATAGAGATGTAGTGGAAATAAAACTTCATTTAATTAATAACCAACCAAGATCCATCTTAAATCTTGATCTATTAAGCGTCGAGAGGGATCAAACCTCTAGAGGTGAAAACTTCTTTTTTGAGCGCAAAAGTTGACGAAAAGTTTGCACCTCTAAATATTTCATCCCTCTCAGCGCTTGATAGATCTGGAATTAATATGGATCTAGGCTGGTTTTTAATAAATTTAGAAATAGATTCTTGAAATCACTTTGTTTTAGAGTCGGGCAAGGTTTTGGGGAAGGCAAGGTTTCGAGAAAGACAGAAAATAAATCATTCTAATTTTGTGGTCTTTCTCCCAACATAGAAATTAAATCATTCTAATTTGGTGGTGTTTTTCCCAATGCATAAATTAAATCATTCTAATTTGGTGGTAAGAGTGATTGGTTACACATGACCGCATCCATGGAGTGGAAGTAGATGAAAAGGTAAAAACAAAATTGTAGAAAAAAAAATGCAAGAGCAAACAAAGAGATGCTTCCTCACAAATACAATTCGACACTTTATTTGTGTTAAATTTATATATTTCGGGGGAGAAGTGATTTTTCATTAGGGCCAACGTTAGATTAATTATATTAAATTTTAAATGTTAAATGTTAAACGTTACTTTTATATTTACATTTATGTTTACATTTTTAAGTGAGATATTCATTGCATGCATGTAGTGTACTTAAATACAAACCTTCGTGATCCAAATTTATTAAATTTAATAATATTGATATTATAACATATTAATATGAATATTATAATTAATAATAATATTAGTATTAATATTTTAATATCAATATTAGGGTATTTAGCCCTTAGGCATCACCTAAATAAAAGCTCTTTTGTGAGTGTTCGTAAATATAAAGAGTATGGAGTAAATATGAAAAGAGGTTTTATTTTTACCATAACTATGGTTTATTTATATTTATATTTATTTACCATACCTCTTTTACTTACCATGGTATTTGTCCCATAGGCTTGTTATATACTTATATGTTGATTTCTAATCATATTTGATATTTTTTTTATGTATTTACCATACCTCTGTATACCTCTTTTATATTTAATTATTTACCATACCTCTTTTATAAAGATGAGGAAAATTCTGCTGAACTTCGTCACTGGTGAGCCACTTGCCATGGTGAAGGAGTTGGCCTACTTTGACAACTCCATATATCAAGATCCTTTGTTTTCGGGTGTGCTTGATATTTGTATCCATGATATGATCAGTTGTGGTTTGTTCCATGCAGTAGGGGTTTAAATCTTTTGTTGTGAGTCATTATTCCATGTTGGATATGCCTAGTAGAGGCAGAAAGTAGGGTTGAAGGCGATACACATTGAATACTCGGTGCAAACCATGGAATTTTGGAATGGTGAGCTAAATGACATTGTCCTTTATAGCCTTGGTGTTGGTGTATGGCCCATTTCAGAGTGAGAGAATCTTGTGGCGAGTTCCAGTGAGCCTCTCCTTCAGCAAATGTAGACACACTTTGTCGCCCACCTGGAATTTATGTGTAACCCGATGTTGATCATGTCAGTGCTTGTACTTAGCACTAGCTCTATACAATATGTCATGAACTTTTTGGCGGATGTGCTTAATTAGCTGAATGAATTTGTTTGAATTGTCATCCTTACATTGGACACCAGTTGAATCTACCTAAGTAGCTTCAAATGGTATGGCTATGCTAAAGGGAAACAGTGGTTCGAATCCTAAGCTCACCTGAAAGGGGACGTGGTTGTTTTAGCAATGGAGAGCCCAGTTATATTTATGTTGTACATAGGGAATGCTCTCATCCCATGCAAGTTGATGCTTTGAGTTGTACATGCGCATAATGTGTACGATCATCCCGTTGATGATCTGTGTTTGGCCATTAGTTTTCAGATGGAAATTTATGGACTTGTTAAGCTTGGTGTCCACCATTGACCAGAGTCCGGACCAAAATTTACTCGGGAAACTATTTTCCTGATGTGAGATGATAGACTGTGGGATCACAAAGTGAACCCACATTCGTTCAAAGAATATTTTAGTAGTGGCTTCTATTGTAATATTCTTCTTGTAGGCTTTCATAATGGCCATCTTGGAGAATCTGTCAATGACCACAAAGACATAGTCATTTCCATGCTTAGTATAAGGAAGTCCTGATATGTAATCCCTGGAGATGGATTCCCAAGGTCCACTAGGGGTACATCGTGGAGTATAGAGGCATTTCTTCTTGATGGATGATTTGGCAATGAAAGAGGCAGTGCAAGACTTTATGTACTTCCCGACATCATGTCAAAGGTTTGGCCAATAGAAATAATTCTACAGTACTTCCATTGTTTTCTCGATCTCGAAATTGCCGACGACCCGACTGTAGCACACTTCCAAAATCATCTTGGCACACTTGCTTGAAGGAGAAGAAAGGTGTCCCAAGTCACATAGCAGGGCATCCCAGAGTTTTAAATCTAGAACTTACTTACCCTTCAAGAGTGTATTGTATGCATGGCTGAATTCTGGATCGTTTGCTAGAGAAGCGTCCAATTGGAACTCTTGTGCCCAAAAGAGTTGAACAAAGTGGTTAGCACTACAATCAGTGGTCGACTAAGGCATTTTCCAACATTAATAGTGATGCCCTTCCTATAAGTATGTGGACCACTTCTGATGGTGATCATTCTGAAACTTCCCCTGTGTCTATATGAACTACAGGGGTCAGTGGTTTGTGTGGATGAATGTTTCCTTTCCCAAAATGTAATGATTCCATTGTTAGAAAGCTTTCACAATGGAGTACATCTCTTTTTTATAAGTGGGACACTTTCAGACTGTGTCAGAAAGTGTCTAATTGTGACATGCCATTGGATGCCTTTGTTGAGTAAGAACAACCACAATAGCATAGCCAGAGGCATTTGTCTTGACCTCAAATGGTTGTTGCAAGTTTGGTAATGTGAGCACTTGTGCAAAGAAGAGGTGATGTTTGAACTCTAAAAATTCCTTATGTTGAGATTTCTACCAAAATAATTCTTCATTCACCCCTCCCTTGCTGACTTGACTCAAGGGCCAAGTGATATGAGTGAATCCCAACACGAACCTGCAGGCAGAAATTCGCAAGGCGCAAAAAGTTGTGGAGCTCTGTTAGAGTGGTTGGGGCTGGCCCATCCCGAATGACTTGGATCTTGGTTGGATCAACATTCACCCGCGGCTCATCAATAATGTATGTAACATATTGAAGCTGGGTCATCCCAAAAGTGAAATTCTCTGAATTGGGACACAAATTGTGTTGTTGTAGTGTTTGCAGGACTTGTCAGATGTGGTGGAGATGCTCTTCCCAAATATAGATGAAGATCAGGATGTCATCGAAGTACGATAACACAAATGAGTTGGTGAATGGATGCAAGATGTCGTCCACCAACCTCATGAAGGTTGCAAGGGGATTCATTAACCTGAAAGGCATGAATAACCATTCAAAAATTCTCTCCCTAGATTTGAAGGCAGTCTTCCACACTTCAGAGAGTTCGATTGGTACCTGGTGATACCTAGACTTCAAGTCGAGCTTACTAAAATATTTCTCCCCCTTGAGTTGGTTTAGAAGTTCATCAATATTTGGGATTGGGTACCTATTCCAGAAAGTGATATTTTTTAGCACTCGATAGTCAATAAAGAATCTCAAACTCCCATCCTTCTTCTGTACCAACAGGATCGGGCTCCAACAACGCGATGAACTCAACCGGATGTGACCTTTCTGCAATAACTCTTGAATTTGCCTCTTTATTTCATCATTCTCCACAACAGAGTGCCAGTATATTGGTCCATTGGGCAATGGCGAACCTCGGGTAAGATCGATGGAGTGCTTGACTCGACAGTGCAAGCACACCCTTGTTGAGGAGGTGATGATGTCCTCATACTCCTCCATGGCCTTGTCCATCTATTTTTTCCCAGTGGAGGAGCCTTGTGTGGAGGTCGTGACCACAATATTCTTCTTTCCCTAAGGGTATATCATTAAGAAAATGATTTTTATGGTTTTCAAAATGAGAATAATACGTTGTTTTACAGGAACCAAAGAGATGGCGGTAGGCGGTGCTAGCTCTGCTGCCATGTACAACTTATTTCCAAAAGTAATAATGACAACAAGAGGTTGTGACTCATGTACATCATGTCACTTCCACAATTATGGTTGGCCTAATAATATATGAGAAACATCAAGAGGAGAAATTTCACATAATACCTTATCCGTGAAGGGCTTGATGTTGTAGGAAAGTTGGCACTGCTGGCTGATGTGGAGATCCCATCCTTGGTGAATCCACTCGATGGTTTTAGTTGTGGGTGTGTTGTACTGAGGAATCCTAGCCACTCATGACACCTACTGAGATGAGGTTCTTTTGACTTCCATTGTCAGCAGTGAACTGCAGCGGGGAACCCTTTACCCACATCTGGGAATTTAAGAGGAGCTCTCCCTCCTCTAGATTTTATGGTTCCTTCTTTTGGATCTTCGTGGTGGTGATGATGGCATTGGGCTCTGCATCGATAATACACTTCCCTTTGTCATTCCCCTTTTCAGGTTCTGATTCGGAGTCGGAGCATGCATCTGATTCAGAAACCTTCAACTCGGCCACCAGTGACTACTTGGCCTGACACTCATTTGCGTTGTGAGCAGAGCTATTATGGAACTCATACCACTTCTCAGTGTCCTCTTTGGCTTCATGGTGTTATTATTTGTTTGTGTCTTTCGTGGGTTTTCTCGAGATGCCTTGCATTGTCTTTTTCCTTTGTTCTATGGTTCAGGGGCACCTTTCCCTTGCTTCTAGTTTTCAGATCCATAGTATCACTTGTTCTGTTTGAAATTTTCTCAATCTTGGTAGCATACCAGTATGCCGCACTAATCGAGGAGATGTCGAGGAACACCATTTCCTTCTGAATACATATGTGCAGACAATTGTGCTCATGGTATGGAATAAATTCGTCAGCTCATGGACATCTTGATCCCTTTGTTGCTATAGTGTATTCCATTATATGTATTTTTCCTCATAGCTCCTCACGGGATAATATTTTTCCTTGATGGCATCTCGAAAAGAATTCCAAGTCAGCGCATATGAGAACAGAGAGCGTTCCTCCTCTCCCTTTTTCTCCAAGTACGTTTCTCACTAGTCCTTGACATGGGGGGCGGCTTTGAGGAGTGAAAAGGTAATACTTTATTAGACAAAAAAGTATTGAACTGAGAAATATACTTCTAATAGATTCAACCATCTATCTACGATTTCTACATATGTTTGGCCTTCAAATATAGGAATGTAAAATTTTAATTGTACCTTAAAAGGATCTGCACCTCCAGAGTGGCTGTTGGATGTAGATGTGTCACTGGTGGGTAGCCGTTGAAGAATATGGGAAAATTTTTCCATGATCATGTTCCTGTTTTTCTCGAGGGCCTCCTCGAGCAATATTTTGATAGGATCTCCTTATCTCTCATCTTTATTTTCTTCCCCCATGTGTGGTCATCAGGGTTTACAAGGTTGATCTTGCAAAGGTCGAACCAGATAGATCCCTAACTCCTTATATCTCGACTGCGTTGGGGACATGCAAAGAAGGATTGAGAAAGAGCAGACTTCTCTGATACCATTGATCCAGATTTATGCACTAAGAAAATGAAATACAAAAATACACATAATGCAGAGATGTAGTGGAAAAATAACGTCATTTCATTAATAACAAATAAATGAAATATTCTTACAGACAGAATGGAAATAAACTAGCTAGGGCACTGGTAACTTATCTCTGAGAAGATTGTGGCGGCTAGAGGCCACTAAAATTTGTTATAATGAGGCTCAAATGGCTATTTATTATTTAGGAACAATGAAAAATCCTCAACATTCAAATAACTAACCCTAGGATATGAATCACTAAAACTATGGACTGTGTTTGGGTAAATTGGTACATCAACTTCCCGTGGATGTAAC
Organism: Pinus albicaulis; assembly: GCA_034641835.2. Taxonomy (NCBI): domain Eukaryota; kingdom Viridiplantae; phylum Streptophyta; class Pinopsida; order Pinales; family Pinaceae; genus Pinus; species Pinus albicaulis. The sequence goes on from JAXQQM020063916.1 coordinate 13,205, forward strand.
TTTGGCATATGATCTCTATTTGAGGTGATAAATAACACAATAGAAATATGTATCATAGGACTACAAAATTGGATTGAGAAAAATATCTATCTATCTTGCTCCTATAAATCTTAATTGTGATACTTCTACTTTGACCCACATTATCTCCCTTTCAATTTAAATCACTGATTACCATAGTTATAGATTTATTTTAGTGTTCCGAACGTAGAGGAAGGAAATGAATTTTTATTTATCATATGAGATTAGAGGTCCATGCTTAGATATGGTGGGAAAGCCTCAAATAATCCCTAATACTAGAGGGATATCCTCTCGTGATTATGTGGGAGGATTCATGTCACTTCCACAATTATGGTTGGCCTAATAATATATGAGAAACATCAAGAGGAGCAAGGTCACATAATACCCTATCTGTGAAGGGCTTGATGTTGTAGGGAAGGTGGCACTATTGGCTGACATGGAGATCCCGTCCTTGGTGAAGCCACTCGATGGTTTCGGTTGTGGGTGTGTTGTGGTCAGGAATCCTAGCCACTCATGACCTCTTCTGAGATGAGGTTATTTTGACTCCCACTATCAGCAATGAACTACAGTGGGGAACCATTTACCCACATCTGGGAATGGTAGAGGCACTCTCCCTCCTCTATATTTTATGGTTCCTTCTTCTGGATCTTCGTGGTGGCGATGAGGTCATTGGGTTCCGCATCGATAATACGCTTCCCTTTGTCATTCCCCTTTTCAAGTTCTGATTCGGAGTCGGAGCATGCATCTGATTCAAAAACCTTCAACTCTGCCACTAGTGACAACTTGGCCTGACACTCACTTGTGTTGTGAGAAGAGCTAATATGGAACTCATACCACTTCTCATTGTCTTTCTTTGGCTTCATGGTGTTATTATTTGTTTGTGTCTATGGCGGGTTGTCTCAAGATGCCCTGCATTGTCTTTGTTCTTTGTTTTGTGGTTCGGGGGCACCTTTCCCTTGATTCTGATTTTCAGATCCAAAGTATCACTTCTTCTATTTGACATTTTTCTCAATCTTGGTAGCATACCAGTATGCTACACTAATCGACGAGATGTCGAGGAACACCATTATGCTCATGGTATGGAATAAATTCGTCGGCTCATGGACATCTTGATCCCTTTGTTGCCGTAATGTATTCCATTGTATGTATTTTTCCTCATAGCTCCTCACGGGATAATATTTTTCCTTCACGGTGTCTAAAAAATAATTCCAAGTTAGTGCAAAGGAGAACAGAGAGGGTTCCTCCTCGCCCTTTTTCTCCCATTAGGTTTCTCACGAGTCCTTGACATGGGGGGCAGCTTTGAGGAGTGAAAAAGTAACACTTTCTCAGACAAAAAAGTATTGAATTGAGAAATATACTTCTAATAGATTCAACCATATATCTACGATGTCTACATCTATTTGGCCCTCAAATATGGGAATGTGAAATTTTAAATTGACCTTAAAAGGATTTGCACCTCCAGAGGGGTTGCTGGATGTAGATGTGTCACCGATTGGTAGCCGTTGAAGGATATGGGAAACTTTTTCCATCATCATTTTCCTGTTTTTCTCGAGGGCCTTCTCGAGCAATATTTTGATAGGATCTCTTGATCCCTCATCTTTATTTTCTTCCCCCATGTGTGGTTGTCGGGGTTTACGAGGCTGATCTTGCAAAGGTTCAACCAGATAGATCCCTAACTCCTTATATGTAGACCGCGTTGGGGACATGCAAAGAAGGATTGAGAAAGAGCAGACGTCTCCGATACCACTGATCCAAATTTGTGCACTAAGACAATGAAATACAAAATATAAATAAATGTAGAGATGCAGCAGAAATAAAACTTCATTTCATTAATAACAAATAAATGAAATATGCTTATAGACATAAAGGAAATAAAGTAGCTAGGGCACTCGTAACATATCTCTGAGAAGATTGTGATGGCTACAGGCAACTAAACTGTGTTACAATGAGGCTCAAATGGCTATTTATTATTGAGGAATAATGAAAAATCCTCAACATTCAAATAACTAACCCTAGGATATGAATCACTAAAACTATGGAACCTGTTTGGGTAAATTGGTACATCAACTTCCCGGGGACGTAACTTTGGCATATGATTTCTATTTGACGTGATCAATACCACCTTAGAAATATCTATCCTAGGACTACAACATTGGATTGATGAAAATCTAAGGAACTTCCAAGTTGCTACCTATTTTCCCAAAAAACTTTGTTTAGGCCCTCAAAACATCTCTCGAAGTTTAGGACCCGAAAAACTGCTAAAAATAGTGAATTGTTCTATAATTAAGGGAACTAAAAAAAATGAAAGAAATGATGGTGGGGGTCCAAGTGGAATAGAAGGGTGGCCACCAATATCTACATGGATCAATGTGATGGTGAAGTATCTAACAATAATAGTAAATTAACAATAATAGTAAATTTTATTATGCATAGGTTTTTCTACCTTTATCTTTTCCTCCATGTTGATGCATCTTAATGGTTATTAGCTAGGATGGTCATGAGTCTTCAGTCCCAATTTTGGAACTAGATTTATTTCTAGGAGATTTTCCTATGATTAGGAGTCGAATAGAGCATCAATTTTTGTCTTCCTGACTTGTGGATTTATATGGAAGAGTATGGTAATTTCCTTCATATGAGCTTCTTTCCACCTATTATTTGAATATATGCCCGTCATATTTTTATTCTTAGCATCATTTCTTTGGTTCTTTGACTTGAGCTCTAGATGTAGCTTCCAGCACTTCTCATGCGAATTACCTTCAATTTTACAATGTTTTTAGCGGTTGTTTGTATCTTTGCACTAATGTGTTATGGATATTGTATTTTTGTCTTTCCCCCATTTATACTTCCTCTCTTGCTCCTATAAATCTTAATTGTGATACTTCTACTTTGACCCACATTATCTCCCTTTCATTTGGTGCATGTTCTCTTGGTATTGTTCCTATAGACAAGCCTCATCATTGTTATGGGTTTAAACATCTCTTACTTTTGCAGACAACTATTTAAACCACTCATATACTTGAGGATAAATTCTTGGTTCTTTGGAGAGATACCCATAATTATTTTCATCTTCCTAAATTTCATGTACTCTAATACTCTCAATGCTCGTCTTTGCTTGAAGTAATTCAGCTAAAACCATTAGTCATCTACATACCTGATAGGGTGGAAATTTGACTTTATAAGAGTTTTGAAATCCTCCCACATAATCACTAGAGGATATCCCTCTATTATTAGGGCTTATTTGTTGCTTTCCCATCATATATAAGCAAGGCCCGCTAATCTCATCTGATAAATAAAAATTCTTGTCCTTCGTCTATGTTTGGAACACTAAAATAAATATATAACTATTGTAATCAATGATTCAAGTTGAAAGCATTAATCTCACCTTATATGGTTTGATGTATACCTTTGTTTCCATATTGAAGCTTTGAATGCTTCATGACTCATGAGCTAGGTTGTTCCTTTTTGCATTCTTTATTATATTTCCTCTTTGGTTTATCTCTATCCTTCAATTTACCCTATGGTTTGGCCTCTATGTTTGAACATACATCCAAAATGTTATCGAGAGCATCCATAAGGAGATTCATGTTATGGTTGATATCTAAATCCTATTCCTCTACCCTTGAGAAAATATTCTTTGACACATCTTGAGGGTTTTCAATGTATTTTTCTGGCCATATGTGGGGTCTTAAAAGGTTCTACTTAAACCAATCTAGATCCCTTGAAAACTACAACAAAATACCCAAAGCTACCTACTCTGATACCAACATGATTCCTACACTAACTTCCACATCACACTAAATAGTTCATCACAATTCATTTGATAAAATTATAAATAAAATATGAAATCTAAATTGACAAGGCATCTAGACTTCTGGATTTTCTAAGTTAAATTTTCTAGCATGCAATATATAAGATGTGGGAAATATAGAATAAACATAAACATAAACAACATCACTTCACTACTAGAAAAATAATTTTAGGGGAGCGTTATCCACCTCCAAAAGTGGAATTAGGGAGGCCATTAGGGATAGCTTTTGATATCCTCTTTAAGAGATATGAACAACCCACAAAAGTTATGTCCCCTTCTCTCTACCCCTATATCTCCCACCCTCTCTTCCTCCCCTCTCTCTGCCCTATCTCTCCCTCTCCCTCTCTAAGCTTTTGTATATCTCTCTCTCTCCCACCTCCATCTCTCCATATCTCCCCCTCTTTATCTCCTTCTCCCACTCTCTCCCTTACCCTCCCTTCCTCTCTCTCTCTCCCACAACCCCCCTCCCTCTCTCTCTCTCCCTCTCTCCCTCTCTGTCCATCTATACCTCTCTCTCTCTCTCTCTCCACCTCCATTCCCCTCCTCTCTCTCTCTCCACCTCCATTCCCTCTCTCTCTCTCTCTCTCTCTCTCTCTCCAAATACATTTCCCATTCCCTCCCACTACTCTCCTCTCTCCCTCCCCCACCTAATCTCTCCTCCTGCCTCTCCATCTCCTCCCCCTCCCCTTCCACCTACTCTCTCTCTCTGTCTCTCTCTATCTCACACACACACACACACACACACACACAACCATACACACACTCGCTCCCTCCCTCTCTCTCCCCACTCTCTCCCCCTGTCTTATCCTGTCTCTCTATCTCTCTCCTCCCTCCATCTCTCTCCCACTCTCCCCCCTCCCCATCGCCCCCCTCTACTGATCCCCCTCTCCCTATCCCACCCTCTCTCTTTCCCTATTCCCATCTCCCTCTCCCTCTCTCTCACTCTCACTTTCACTCTCCCCCTCCCCCTCTCATACTCTCTTCCCCTACCATATCCACCCTCTCTCTCTCTCTCTCTCTCTCTCTCTCCCTCCTCCTCCCCTTCAACCACCCTTCCCCACCCTCCCCCTCTCACTCTCCCTCTCCATCTTCCCTCTCTCTCTCTCTCTCTCTCTCTCTCTCTCTCTCTCTCTCTCGCCCCACTCCTCTCTCATTACCCCACTCTCCCCCTCTCCCCCTCCCTCACTCCACCCCTCCTCTCTCTCTCCCCCACCCCCTCTCGCTGTCTCTACCGCTCTCTCCCCCCCTATATTTCTCCCATTCGTACCCCTATCTCTCTCCCTCTCCCTCTCTCTCTTCCCTTCTCCCTCTCTCTCTCCCTCTCTCTCCCCCCATCTCCCCCTCCCTACCCATCTCTATCTCTCCATCTCCACCTCCCTCTCTCTCTCTCTCTGTCTTTTTCACTCTCTCCCCTTCCCCTTCAATCACCTTCTCCCCACCATCCCCCTCTCCCTATCCCTCTCCCTCCGCCCTCCCTCTATCTGTCTCTCCCCCCACCACTCCTTTCTCTTTCCATTCCTCTCTCTTTCCCCCTCTCTCGTTCCACCCCCCCTCTCTCTCCCTCTCACCCTCCCCCTATCTCTAGCACTCTCTCCCACCATATCTTTCTCCCATTCCTCACCTATCTCTCTCCCTCTCCCTCTCTCTCCCCTTCTCACTCTCCCTCCCCTTCTCCCTCTCTCTCCCTGCCTCTCTATATCCATCTCCCCCTCCCTACTCATCTCTCTCTCTATATCTCTCCCTCCCTCCCCATTTTCCCCCCCCTCTCCCCCCTCCCTCCATATTTGTTCTCCTCCCAATATCTCTCTCTCGCTCTCTCCCCCCCCTCCCACCCTCCTCTCTCCATCTCTCTCCTTCTCTCTCCCCCTCCCCCTTTCCCTCCCACTCCCGATCCCCACTCGCCCTCTCCTAACCTCTCTCCTTCCCTCTCCCTCTCAGTTTCTCCCTATCTCTCTCTCTCTCTCTCCCCTTCAACCTCCCTATTCCCACCATCCCCTTCTCCCTCTCTTTCTACCTATGCCCCTCCTCTCTCTCTCTCTCACTCTCTCTCTCTCTCTCTCTCTCTCTCCTCCTGGCTCTCCTTCCACTCCCTCTTCCCCTAATATATATATATATATATATATATATATATATATATATATATCAGACACAAAAACCCACACACTCACTCCCTCCCTCTCTCTCCCCCCTCTCCCCCCTCTCTTCTCCTCTCTCTCTCTCTCTCTTCCCACCATCCTCTCTGCACCTCTCTCCCGCTACCTCATTGCCTCCCTCTCACCAATCTCCCTCTCCCTCTCACACTCTATCTCCTTCCCTCTTTCCCTCTCCCTCTCCCCTCATCCCTCTCTTTCTCTCTCTCTCTCTCTCTCTCTCACACACACACACTCTAAGTTCCTCCCCCTCATATCCATGTCGCTCACCCTCTCTCTCTCTCTCTCTCTATCTCTCTCTCTTTCCCCACCATCCCTCCTCTCTCTCACTCCCTTCCCCTCCACTTCAAACACCCTATCTCCCCCTCCGCGTCTCCCTCTCCCCCTCTCTCTACCTCATTTCTCTCTCTATCCCTCTCTCTCTATCTCTCTCTCTCGCTCACCCCACTCCTCTCTCTCTCTCTCTCTTTCTCTCTCTCTTCCCACCCTCCTCTCTCCATCTCTCCCCCGCTATCCCCTCTCCCCATCGCCCTCCCTCTCCTGATCTCCCTCTCCCTCTCTCACCCTATCTCTTTCCCTATTCCCCTCTCCCTCTCCCTCTATCCCTCTCTCTCTCTCTCTCTCTCTCTCTCACACACACACACACACACACTCTAAATTTAACACTCCCCCTCCCATATCCATGTCGCTCACCCTCTCTCTCTCTCTCTATCTCTCTCCACCATCCCTCCTCTCTCTCACTCCGTTCCCCTCTACTTCAAACCTCCTATCTCCCTCTCCGCCTCTCCCTCTCCCCCTCCCTCTACCTCCTTGCTCTCTCTCTATCTCTCTCTCTCGCTCACCCCACTCCTCGCTCTTCGCCCCACCCTCTCCCCCTCTCTCGCTCCAACCCCCATCTCTCTCTCCCCCTACCCCTCCCCCTCCCCTTGTCTCTACCAGTCTCTCCCCCATATGTTTCTCCCCTACCTCCCCCTATATCTCTCCATCTACATATATCTCCCCTTCTCCCTCTATCTCTCCTTCTATTTACACCCCTCTTTCAATATCTCTCGCCCTCCCTTCTCATATCTCTCTCTCCCTCTCTCTCCACCTCCCTTTCACTTTCCCTACCATTTCCCCCCTCTCTCCCTCACCCTCCCTCTCTCTCCTCCTACCTCTCCCTCCACCGCCCCTCCCCCCTACTCTCTCTCTCTCTCTCTCTCTCTCTCTCTCTCTACCCGTACCTCTCCCTCTGTATCTACCGCTCTCTCCCCCCATATTTCTCCCTTTCCTCCCCCTATCTCTCTCCCTCTCCCTCTCTCTCCCCTTCTCCCTCTATCTCTCCCTTTATCTACCCCCTCTCTCTATCTCTCCCCCCCTCCCTCCCCATCTCTGTCACTATATCTCCCCCTCCCTCCTCATCTCTCTCTCTCGCTCTCTCTACCTCCCTTTCTGTTTCCCTTCCACTCCCCCCCCTCTCTCTCCCCCTCCCACTCTCTCCTCATACCTCTCGCTCCACTGCCCCTGACCCTACTCTCACTCTCTCTCTCTCTCTCTCACTACCTCTCCCTCCCTTTCTCTCTCTCCCCTCATCACCCTCTCCCTCTCCCCCCTTCCTCACACTCTCCCCTCCCACTTTCCCCCTCTCACCTTCCCCCTCCTTCTCTCTCCACCTACCTCTCCCTCAACTGACCCTCTGCCATAATCTCTCTCTCTCCCTCACACACACACACACACATAGGCTCACTCCCTCCCCCTCTCTCCCCCCTACCTCCTACTCTCTTCTCCCCCGCCCCGCTCTCTTGCCCCCCCCCCCCTCTCTCTCTCTCTCTCTCTCTCTCTCTCTTCCCATCCCCTTCAATTGCCCTATCCCCGTCTCCCTCTCCCTCTCCCTCTCCCTTTTCTCTCTCTCTCTCTCTCTCTCTCTCTCTCCCACCATATATTTCTCCCATGCCCCCCTATCTCTCTCACTCTCTCTCTCGTTATCCCTCTCTCTCTCTCTCCCTCCCTCCCTCCCCATCTCTTTCTCTCTCTATCTCCCCCTCCCTCCCCATATCTCTCTCCCTCTCTCCCCCTTGCCTCTTTCTCTTTCTCTCTCTCACCCTACATCCACCTCCCCCTCCCTCCCTCCCTCCCTCTCTCTCTCTCTCTCCGTCCTCCTACCTCCCTCCCTCCGCCCTTCCCCCTTCCTCCCTCCCTCTCTCCCTCCCTCCCTCTCTCTCTCTCCCTACCCTCCCTCTCTCTCTCTCTCTCTCTCTCTCTCTCCCTCTCCCTGTCCCCTTCCTCCATCTTCATCTCTCTCTCTCCCCCTCCTCTCTCTCTATCTCCCACCCCTCACTCTTATTATCCCTCTCTCTCATTATCACCATCATATCATCTAAGAACTTAAATCATGCCATTAAACAAACAAAAACATAATCATCATTATCATAACCATATCATTTAAAAAATACTATCCAGATCACATAGCAAACAAAAACATGTTATCAATTAGAAATAAAAAATCATCATATTATCTAAGAAGCATAATCATTATATGATATTACAAATAATAAAACAAATACATACATAATCATATACAAATTAAACTTGCAAAAATTGTCAACATAATATTATCGTTCAATGCAATCATATCATCTACTTAGGAAAAACACAACCATCATATCACATAAAGAAACAAAAATTTCTTTCATTTGAGAAAACACATAAAATACACCAACATTTACCTATCAATATAAACAAAAAACTTCTATACATAAATATCAATGTCGTGTCATCTAAAAAATATGATATATTTTTAAAAATTACAACTTATAGATACATTTAAAAAAAAAAAAAACTTTTTTTAAAACATCTTTTCACATTTGAATAAACAAATGCATATATTTCACATATCATATATAAATAAAACAATTCTACTAATAAAACAATTTAAACTATTTTATATCATCTAATTTTCAAATGATAAATAGTTACATATAATAAAAGAATACAAAGATATGCTTTCAAATTATAAACCATCACATATAAATCAAAAAATTCAATTCAAAAAAATATTCCTTTCTTTATTATATAATTTCAATCAATAAGTATTTATAAAAGTACAAATCTAACTAAACAATTCAAATATAATAATTAACTAAAAAATTCATGCAGTAATAACAATATAAATATAAATATAAATCATATAAATCCAATATTATATAACATAGAACAATAAATTTAATTATATGATATTAATTTAATTTTATATAATTATCTATTGAATAACCTAAATATTTAAAATAACATAATCAAATATTTAAAAAAGATAAGATAAAACATGAAATTTATGGAATGTAAAGAATAATTTATACACAAATTTAAATGAGTAATGATACGCGAGTTCAAAATTAATGTTTAAAATATATAATGATATAAAAATGAAAATTAATATATATATATATATATAATTAGTGGTGAATAAAACAGAGCTACTGGATGGTGGACAATCGCTTGTAGGTATCTGTGAAGAGAAATGGCATATAGGTTTAACATCTATGACAAAGTGAAGAAGAGATAATCGCTTGCAGGCATCTGTGAAGAGAAGTGGAGTATAGCTTTAACCTTTATGACAAAGTGAAGAAGAACAATGATTCAAGAAAGGGCTAAATATAGTTATTTAGGGAGATTTATCTTGATACATGAGACAACTGATGATATATAAACTAAACTGAATAAATTAAATATTCAAAATAACAAAATCAAATATTTAAAAAAAGAAAAGATAAAACATGAAATTTATGGAATGTAAAACAATAATTTATACACAAATTTAAATGAGTAATGATACTGGAGTTCAAAAATTAATGTTTAAAATCTATAATGATATAAAAAGGAAAAATAATATATACATACAAAATTAACGGTGAATAAAACAGTGGAAGGGAGATAATCGCTTGCGGGCATCCGCAAAGGGAAATGGCATATAGGTTTAACATCTATGACAAAGTGAAGAAGAACAACGATTCCAGAAAGAGCTAAATATAATTATATAGAGAAATCTATCTTGATACATGAGATAGTAAATTGATGATATATAAATTAAACTGACTAATGATATATAAACTAAACTCATGATATATGTGATTAATAACTAACAGAATCATAAAGTAATAAAATAACCATACCAAAATAAATACCAGAAGCATACCTATCATGGCTGCAACAAATATGACAAAACATCTTTCACTCGTCTCGTCCATGCAAATCCCTTCTCTATCTATGAAACAACAACTCGGCTCTTCAATAACACATAGAAACGAACACACACAATATAGACACAACACGAAATCACAGCCACATGGAGATAGACATGGGCTCTTCAATAATCCCTTCTCTATCGATGAAACAACTGGGAACGGACTATCTTCGGAAGTTGTCTTTACAATGCATTGTGACTGATCATATACGTACAATGCCTAAATTCGTGTTAGGTTCCACCTGCAATCGAACCTAAAACTCAGCGATTACAATTTTTTTTCTAATTCGCATGTTGATAGAAGCCTATTTTGCTAATTGGCGTTTGAAGCCTATTTTGCAATGTTGTCTCTCCTACTATTTTCGCTGGTTGTGTTTCCTCTACTTGTGTACCAGCCGATGAATGAGATCCCATAACTCTCCAGATGGTTGTGTCTCCTTTACATTGTGCACTCAATCGTGGGGAGAATGAGATCCAATAACTCCCCGGATCTTTGAAGACAACTTACAAAGATATTTCATTCCGGACTACTCATTTAAAAGGATCCTTCCCGTTAAAAAATTCTTGATCGACCGTTAAAAGGAGCGGACCACAACGTCTATAACAAAAATGAATGCTTCAAAAGCTTTCTATGAAAAAAGTTGAAGATGATTTTTCAAGAAGCAAGAAAAAATATCTGCACATATTTCGGATATTCTTTAAATGATTCTTCTCATTAAAAAAAATTTTGATGGACCATCGAAAGGAGCGGACCACAACATCTATAACAAAAAAAAAAACTTAGAATGCTTCAAACTCTTTCCCTTGGTGACTTGACTCAAGGGCCAAGTGATATGAGAGAATCCCAACACTAACCTGCGGCATAAATTCGCAAGGCCCAAAAAGTTGTGGAGCTCCGTTAGAGTGGTTGGGGTTGGGCGATCCTGAATGACTTGGATCTTGGTTGGATCCACATTAACCTGCAGCTCATCAATAATGTATGTAAGATATTGAAGCTGGGTCATCCCAAAAGTTCACTTCTTTGAATTGGGACACAAATTGTGTTGCTGTAGTGTTTGGAGGACTTCTCAGATGTGATCGAGGTGCTCTTCCCAAGCATTGATGAATATCTGGATGTCATAGAAGTATGACACTACAAATGAGTTGGTGAATGGATGCAAGATGTCATCCACCAACCTCATGAAGGTTGCAAGGGAATTCATCAACCCGAAAGGCATGAATAACCATTCGAAAAGGTTATCCCTAGATTTGAAGGCAGGCTTCCACACATCAGAGAGTTCGATTGGTACCTTGTGATACCTAGACTTCAAGTCAAGCTTACTAAAATATTTCTCCCACTTGAGTTGGTCTAGAAGGTCATCAATATTTGGGATTGGTTACCTATTCCAGACAGTGATCTTTTTCAACACTCGATAGTCAATAAAGAGTCTCAAACTCCCATCCTTCTTCTGTACCAACACAATCGAGCTCCTACAATGCGACGAACTCAACCGAATGTGACCTTTCTGCAACAAATCCTGAATCTACCTCTTGATTTCATCATTCTCCACAATAGAGTGCCGGTAGATTGTTCCATTGGGCAGTGACAAACCTCGGGTAGG
>JAXQQM020063916.1:30000-60300 GCA_034641835.2 Pinus albicaulis
ACTCACACACACACATAGGCTCACTCCCTCCCCCTCTCTCCCCCTCTCTTCTCCCCCGCCCTGCTCTCTCTCTCTCTCTCTCTCTATATATATATATATATATCTCCTCCCACCCTCTTCTCTCCATCTCTCTACTTCTCTCTCCCCCTCCCCTTCCCTCCCTCTCCTAACCCCCCTCTCCCTCTCTGACACTCTCTCCTTCCCTCTTCCGCTCTCCCTCTTTCTCTCTCTCTCTCTATATATATATTTATCTTACTCTCACTCCCTAGTCCCCCTCCCTATCTCTCTCTCTCTCCCTCCCTCTCTCTCTCTCTCTCTCCCCATCCCCCTCAACTGCCCTATCCCCTCCCTCTCTCTCTCTCTCTCTTCCCCCCCTCTTGATCCACTCCCTCTCTCTCTCTGCCTCCCACTCCTGCTCTATCTACCACTCTCTCCCCTCATATATTTCTCCCATGACTCCCCCTATTTCTCCCCCCCCTACCCCCCTCCCTCCCCATATCTCTCTCCCTCTCTCTCCCTCTTTCCCCCTTGCCTCTTTCTCTCTCCCTCTCACCCTGCATCCACCGCTCCCCTCCCTCCCTCCCTCCCCTCTCTCCCCCCTCTCTCTCTCTCTGCCTACCCTCCCTCCCTCTCTCTCTCTCTCTCTCTCCCTCTCCCCTTCCTCCATCTTCATCTCTCTCTCTCTCCCCCTCCTCTCTCTCTATCTCCCACCCCTCACTCTTATTATCCCTCTCTCTCATTATCACCATCGTATCATCTAAGAACTTAAAGCATGTCATTTAACAAACAAAAATATAATTATCATTATCATAACCATATCATTTAAAAAATACTGTCCACATCATGTAACAAACAAAAACATGTTATCAATTAGAAATCAACAATCATCATATTATGTAAGAAACATAATCATTATATGATCTTACAACTAATAAAACAAATACATACATAAACATATGAAAATTAAACTTGCAAAAATTGTCAACATAATATTACCGTTCAATGCAATCATATCATCTAATTAGGAAAAACACAACCATCATATCACATAAAAAAACAAAAATTGCTTTCATTTGAGAAAACACATAAAATACACCAACATATACCTATCATTATAAACAAAAAACTTCTATACATAAATATCAATGTTGTGTCATCTAAAAAATATAATATATTTTTAAAAATTACAACTTATGAGTACATTTAAAAAAAAAACTTTTTTTAAAGCATCTTTTCACATTTGAATAAACAAGTGCATATATTTCACATATCATATATAAATAAAACAATTCTACTAATAAAACAATTTAAACTATTTTATATCATCCAATTTTTAAATGATAAATAGTTACATATAATAAAAGAATACAAAGATATCCTTTCACATTATAAACCATCACATATAAATCAAAAAATTCAATTCAAAAAAATGTTCCTTTCTTTATTATATAATTTCGATTAATAAGTAATTATACAAATACAAATCTAACTAAACAATTCAAATATAATAATTAACTAAAAAATTCATGCCTTCATAACAATATAAATATAAATCATATAAATCCAATATTATATAATATAGAACAATAAATTTAATTATATGATATTAGTTTAATTTTATAAAAATATTTATTGAATAACCTTGATATTTCAAATAACATAATCAAATATTTAAAAAAGATAAGATAAAACATGAAATTTATGGAATGTAAACAATAATTTATACACAAATTTAAATGAGTAATGATACGAGAGTTCAAAATTAATGTTTAAAATCTATAATGATATAAAAATCAAAATATATATATATATATATATATATATATATATAATATGGTGAATAAAACAGAGCTACTGGATGGGAGATAATCGCTTGCAGGAATCTGTGAAGAGAAATGGAATATAGCTTTAACATCTATGACAAAGTGAAGAAGAGATAATCGCTTGCAGGCATCTGTGAAGAGAAATGGCGTATAGCTTTAACATTTATGACAAAGTGAAGAAGAATAATGATTCCAGAAATGGCTAAATATAATTATTTAGAGAAATTTATCTTGATACATGAGACAGTAAACTGATGATATATAAACTAAACTGAATAAATTAAATATTTAAAATAACAAAATCAAATATTTAAAAAAAGAAAAGATAAAACATGAAATTTATGGATTGTAAAACAATAATTTATACACAAATTTAAATGAGTAATGATACTGGAGTTCAAAAATTAATATTTAAAATCTATAATGATATAAAAATGAAAAATAATATATATATATACAAAATTAATCGGATAACAAAATAATTATTTAGAGAAATATATCTTGATACATGACACAGTAAACTGATGATATATAAATTAAACTGACTAATGATATATAAACTAAACTGATGATATATGTGATTAATAACTAAAAGAATCACAAAGTAATAAAATAACCATTCCAAAATAAATACCAGAAGCATACCTGTCATGGCTGCAACAAATATGACACAACGTTTTTCATTCGTCTCGTCGATGCAAATCCCTTCTCTATCGATGAAACAACAACTCGGCTCTTCAATAACACATAGAAACGAACACACACAATGTAGACACAACACAAAGTCACAGCCACACGGAGATAGACATGGGCTCTTCAATAATCCCTTCTCTATCGATGAAACAACTGGGAGCGGACTATCTTCGGAAGTTGTCTTTACAATGCATTGTGACTGATCATATACGTACAATGCCTAAATTCGTGTTAGGTTCCACCTGCAATCGAACCTAAAACTCTGCGATTACAATTGTTTTGCTAATTCGCCTGTTGATAGAAGCCTGTTTTTCTAATTGACCGTTGAAGCCTGTTTTGCGATGTTGTCTCTCCTACTAATTTTGCTGGTTGTGTCTCCTCTACTTGTGTACCAGCCGATGAATGAGATCCCATAACTCCCCAGATGGTTGTGTCTCCTTTACATTGATTGTGCACTCAATCAATGTAGGGAGAATGAGATCCAATAACTCCCCAGATCTTTGAAGACAACTTACGAAGATATTTCATTTCGGACTATTCGTTTAAAAGGATCCTTCCCGTTAAAAAAATCTCGATCGAACCGTTAAAAGGAGCGGACCACAACGTCTATAACCAAAAATATTGCTTCAAAAGCTTTCCATGAAAAAAGCTGAAAATGATTTTTCAAGAAACAAGAAAAAATATCTGCACATATTTCGGATATTCTTTAAATGATCCTTCTCATTAAAAAAAATCTTGATGGACCGTTAAAAGGAGCGGACCACAACGTCTATAACAAAAAAAAAAACTTAGAATGCTTCAGACTCTTTCCAAAAAAATGCTGAAGATGTTTTTCAAGAAAAAGGGTTCAAGAAATTCTCTTCACCAAGTCATCTATCCACGTCCCATGTGAAGTAGTTCGGTTCTCTTCAATTTGGAAGGTTTGGTGGAATCTTTGATACTCTGTACTAAGTACTTCATGTAATCTTGCTCTTTTCTGGTACTCTGTTTTTTTTTCTGCCATCAGCGAGTAATATTATTTAGAGAAGTAGTTATCGTAGAGAGCTCGTTATGTTTCCCTATTTCGATCCTAACCGCATTCAATATAATTTCCTAAGTTTATTTTTAAGTTATATTTTATGTATTTTTAATACTAAATTAAATTTAATGTCAGAGATGAAAATGATTTTTTAGGTGTGGTTTCTAGTTAATTTTTATTGAAATTAGTCAAAGATTTTTAAATGCTTGAACTTAAGTTTTTGAATATGTAGAATTTTATAAGTTATGGTTTATGGTTTTTTAAATTACTAAATCTATTTATTCATTCCAAAATATATTTTAAATAAAAATAAATCATTATTTTTCTTAAAATTGAATTTCTAAATTCTAGTGAAAAATGGCATTTCATCTATTAAATCCTGCCATAATATAATTTATTTTCCAACTCAAGATTAAAATGAAGTCAAGCTTAATTTGTAAATTTTCATTGGAAATATGTTCCTTTTAATTCTTGTATTGCTCATTTAAATGCATTTACAACATCTAAAATAAACTAAAATCACTCCTTATATAGTTTTATTTTATATGAACATTTCATTGTATTAAATTTTCTTTCTACTCCTATTACTTTTTGTTAAATTATATTTCTTTTGTTTTGTTTTTCTTTTTTAATTATATTTGTTTTGTTTTGTTTGGTATTAAAGGTATTTTTTTGTTAAAATAGTTTGTATGGTTTTAAAGGTTTTTTTACTTCTTTTTCTTCTAATTTTAGATATATTTTCTCTAAGCTTATTTGGTTTTCCGTTACAATATGTAATAACTAAAATTTTATTAAAATATTTATCTTAGATTTTGAGAGAGAATATTTATCTTTTTATTTTCCAAACAACTATCATTTTTTCTAGAGCATTATGTGATTTAGAATATGATTCCTTTTCACTTATACCACAAATCATGTCCTTCAAAACATACAAAAAAATATATTTGCATGTTATACATGTCCACTATAGAGAAGATTCATTATTATTTTGAGAACAATCATGGTCAGCTAAACCTCTCAAACCTCTCAAGGGTTATGTTGTCTATACCCATGGTTTGATATATTACACATCACATATCCATATAACAAGAAATCTCTCAACAATGTCTCTACCCATGGTTTGATGTATTTCAAATCACATCCATATAAAATGAAATCTCTCAACAAGATTACACACCTCATCATAAGAATTTTTACCATTGTACCAAAATATTCCTTATAAAGAAGAATTGACAATGAAGCCATTTAGAGCGTGGCTTCTCTCCTTGACCTCACTCTACATTTGATTCCTCCCTCTATGGAAAATATGTAAGAACTATGCTTTTCAACTATTCTAATCTATAGAGAATCTCCTGAATACTTTCAATGTAATTGACAACCCTTACATGTGTAGTACGGTATGCCCTTATAAATTTTGACATAACATCTATAACTCATTTAATTTTTAATTCATCATATTTGATATAATGCAATAAAAAACAATGCAATTTATTTGGTTTGAGGTAACATAATTTACATATATGACCATAGTCATTTATACACATGATTTAAACAACCAGAACAAGTACTCAATTCTAATTTTTGCATCTCTAGCTACAAAATATATAGAAATATCTTAGATTTCATTTTTAGGCACTAGACAGAGAATATAAAGGCAATACATTTCCATATGATTTCTTCTTAAAATTTAGCCAGAAAATAATGTTATTGTATCTTAAAATCTGTTTTGATTTTTTTTTTCATGACCACAATCACTTGCACAAATGATAATAATAAGAAGACAAAATTTTCACATCCCAAATTTTGTGATTTCATAAACATACTTAATCACTATTCATTCTTGATCATTCTTTTACTCATTTTCTAATATTTATAGCTCTCCTGTTTGAGTTCAGTTTTCATGTGCATTAACGAAAAATTCATTAAGGAATCTAAATCTTCTATTTGTTGCTTATGGTGATAAAATTGAGTTTTCATGTATTTCAGTAACGACTCTAAATCATCTAGTTGTTTCTTATGATGATAAAATACCTTAATCTATCTTTGAGGCTATTATCATGGAACTGCCACCACTTATCAAGTGTGTGCCCATTCAAAATTCAAATTTAACAATGCTTGTTTCTAGGTAGGACATAATGTAGTGGTAGGGCTATTTTGTTACCTAGTTGGCTTCTAGTGCTTTGTTAATGGGATTGATATACATATTAACATAGATCTATTTTAATCAAAGGTTTAATAAGGATTAAGATGGATTACAAGAAAATAAAAACATAATTGATCAATGTATAAAATATCTAGGTTAAAATAGATCTAGATTGATTTATTATTTTATTAGAGATTTTTAGTATTAGTATGGTAGGTTCTTGTTTTAATTTTATTTTACAATTGAATGAATTTTGTAATTTCTTTTTAATTTAATTAATTAGCATCAAGATTGCTCCCATAACATGCCCACATGCATATGTCTCCACTTCGAAGCGATATTTTAATTTTATTAATGCCAGAACCAATCTTTGAATAATATTCTTATTTAACACCTTAAAGGCTCTTCCACGACCCTATCCCCACTTGAATCTCTTGAAACATGAAATTGTGGTGTGGACTGGTGTTGCTACTACTAACAACAAGTTTATGAATTTCTTCAAGTACTATGTTTCCTCAACAAAACTCCTATCCTCAAAAACATTTAGTAACCCTTACCGACAACTTCATGATGACCTCCATCTTGGAAGGATCTATATTCAAATCTCCTCCACTTATCATATCCCAAATACACCATATTCTATTGTAATAAATCACACTTCTTGAGATGTGACAATGATTACTGCTTCTTTAAAGTCTCTAGCACCTACATCAAATGTGATATGTTCTCCTTGTAGGTAGAAATGTATACTAGTCAATAATCCACATAAACAATAAAAAATAAACTTATACAAGTGCCCAATATATCATTAATTAACTTCATGAATTTATTTGGTGCATTTCATAGGGTAAATATCATATCTAACCACTAATACAAACCTTCTGTAGCTTTGAAGGTGGTCTTCCAAGTATCTTCTTCTTTGACTCAAACCTAGTGACCCCGTGATTGTAAGTTTATCTTGGTGAAGTATTTATCTTGTTGCATAAAAGATCCTCTATCCTAGGCAAGAGGTACCCATTACTGAGAATAATTTTTTTTAAACCTATAGCCAATGCACATCCACCAAGTCACATCCTTCTTAGGCACAATTATAATGGGTGACCCACATGTGAGGTACTGTCGAATAACACCATATTCCAATTGCTATTACAACTACTTCTTCACCTCATTTCCCTTTATAAACAATTAAGCTTTGGTAATGGAGAGTGTCAAAACAATTGGATCTCATGCTCCACTTGCCTCTTGGGTGGTAGCCCATTAGGATTCTAAAGCAGAACCTTGTATACATGTATATACTCTTCCAATTGTTGTATTTTTTTCCTTGATAGACCCCCCTAAGGATGACGTTTCTTTCACCAACTATTCTAAAAACTAATTTTATCTTAAAAATAGTACAGCATATTTTTTTCTAGAACTAGTTAGTTTCTTAGCTTAGTCAGCTCTTACAAACAAATTTTTGGAGTTTCCCTTAAGTGTGTTTGAACCAAATTTATGCAGGAATACAATGAAATGAAAAAATACCCATAAACATAGAGATGTAGTGGAAATAAAAATTCATTTAATTAATAACCAACCAAGATCCATCTTAAATCTCGAACTATTAAGCATCGAGAGGGATCAAACCTCTAGAGGTGAAAACTTCTTTTTTGAGCGCAAAAGTTGACGAAAAGTTTGCACCTCTAAATATTTCATCCCTCTTAGCGCTTGATAGATCCGAAATTAATATGGATCTAGGCTGGTTTTTAATAAATTTAGAAATATATTCTTGAAATCAATTTTTTTTAGAGCCAGGCAAGGTTTCGGGGAAGGCAAGGTTTCGAGAAAGACAGAAAATAAATCATTCTAATTTGGTGGTGTTTTGCCCAATGCATAAATTAAATCATTCTAATTTGGTGGTAAGAGTGATTGGTTGCAGATGACCACATCCATGGAGTGGAAGTAGATGAAAAGGTAAAAACAAAATTGTAGAAAAAAAAATGCAAGAGCAAACAAAGAGATGCTTCCTCACAAATACAATTAGACACTTTATTTGTGTTAAATTTATATATTTCGGGGGAGAAGTGATTTTTCATTAGAGCCAACGTTAGATTAATTATATTAAATTTTAAATGTTAAATGTTAAACGTTACTTTTATATTTACATTTATGTTTACATTTTTAAGTGAGATATTCAATGCATGCATGTAGTGTACTTAAATACAAACCTTCGCGATCCAAATTTATTAAATTTAAATGGCTGATATTTTTATTTTTTCATGAGAATCATTACCGTAAAAGTATAGTACATCTGCCTAGCTGCAGAATCGCAGACAGTTCAGAGGCAATTTAAGCTGACAGTGACTAGATTTTGGCTGCCCTGCAAGGGGCGCCAGCTTGTACAACCCAAGACAGAAAAAATCCCACGCAGGGGATCGAGCTGGAATGTCATTAACTTGAAACTAGGAGCATAGCTATAACACTGGACCATTACAAGACTAGACCGCTGTAAAGACTGAAACTGGTCTTTGACAAAAATTGGACCAGAATTGAGAGAAACATTGAAACAACAAAACACTCCCTCAGAGAGGGCCGAGAAAAAACAAAAGAAACAAGAAAGGAGGATCAGATTACTCATCAGGAGCAACCTCCTCGATCCTGCATCCGAAGTCTTCTGGTTCGCTTTGAGCATGGGAGAATTCATCATTGTGGTGGGCAGCAGTGGGAGCTTCAGTGACAGTGGCCTGAACGCGAACTGTTTCATCCTGCAAAGACGCCCTGGAAACCTCACGCTGACCCCTCGTGTCCTGCTGCATCGTGTCCATTTGAGCGCCGTCGACTGGAGCTTGCTCTTCAGGCGGATTCTCCGGCATAGGCTCCTCCAAGAAGACCACGGAGATGGCCACAGTAACGCGTGGTCTGTTGAGAGCACAATCGAACGAGAAGAGGGCCGTGTGCGACTGAGCAGGCAGCGCATCCCCTGAAGGCGAATCTAACCTGCGGCCTGAACGGAGCAAGCGCCCACGGAGGAGGCGAGGGAGGCTGTCAGAGTGTGTAGAGGTGTCAGACGGGGAAGAAGAAAGGGAAGGAGAATGCCTTCTGGCAGTACGAGAAGACCCCCTCTTGCACCTCATCCTTTGCCTCAGCCTAGGCATTTTAGCAGCTTTAACCGGACTGGAGCTCTGAAGCACCTGAGGGCACGTCGCAGGAGGAATGCCCAGAACCACCGTCGCGGACAAACAAGAGCCAGCTACAGAAATGTGAATGCTTTCATCGGGCTGCAGACAACAGGTCAGACGGCTGCGCTTCCCAGTGGTGGTGCGCTCTCTGGCTCTGTCCAGAATTGAGTTACATCGCGAATTCATCGGCTGGGGGACTAGTGGTTCCATGGCTTTTAACGTTCCCTTCCTGCAACCCTCCAAACGCCGCATTGAATAACCAGGCTTGCAAATCTTATGCGAGATGTTGTTGCTGCAGTCGAGGCTGCCTCGAACCTCCCCTGCGATAATGAGAATCGCCTTCATACCAAACTCCATTAAGAGCATGCGGTGGAGAATTTACTACGGGCAAGTGGATTCAATGCAGCCGTGAGGGATGGCATGTGGCCTCCCGTCCGACTGCTCCCATCCTCTCACGCTCATTACGTGCACATGGGGAAAACATGCTTTATGAAATGGAGATGCGTGTGGCATCGGGCTCTGTCCCCTCTGCTTGTGCAGAAATTTGGACATCTGCAATGAGCTACATCTCTAGCTTTAATAATATTGATATTATAACATATTAATATGAATATTATAATTAATAATAATATTAGTATTAATATTTTAATATCAATATTAGGGTATTTGGCCCTTAGGCATCACCTAAATAAAAGCTCTTTTGTTAGTGTTCGTAAATATAAAGAGTCTGGAGTAAATATGAAAAAAGGTTTTATTTTTACCATACCTATGGTTTATTTATATTTATATTTATTTACCATACCTCTTTTATTTACCATGGTATTTGTCCCATAAGATTTTTATATACTTATATGTTGATTTCTAATCATATTTGATATTTTTTTTATGTATTTACCATACCTTTGTATACCTCTTTTATATTTAATTATTTACCATACCTCTTTTATAAAGAGGAGGAAACTTCTGCTGAACTTCGTCGTTGGTGAGCCACTTGCCATGGTGAAGGAGTTGGCCTACTTTGACAACTCCATATATCAAGATCCTTTGTTTTCGGGTGTGCTTGATATTTGTATCCATGATATGATCAGTTGTGGCTTGTTCCATGCAGTAGGGGTTTAAATCTTTTGTTGTGAGTTATTATTCCATGTTGGATATGTCTAGTAGAGGCAGAAAGTAGGGTTGAAGGTGATACACATTGAATACTCGGTGCAAACCATGGAATTTTGGAATGGTGAGCTAAATGGCATTGTCCTTTACAGCCTTGGTGTTGGTGTATGGCCCATTTCGGAGTGAGAGAATCTTGTGGCGAGTTCCAGTGAGCCTCTCCTTTGGCAAATGTAGACACACTTTGTCGCCCACTTGGAATTTATGTGTAACCCGATGTTGATCATGTCATTGCTTGTACTTAGCACTAGCTCTATACAATATGTCATGAACTTGTTGGCGGATGTGCTTAATTAGCTGAATGAATTTGTTTGAATTGTCAGCCTTACATTGGACACCAGCTGAATCTACCTAAGTAGCTTCAAATGGTATGGCTATGCTAAAGGGACACAGTGGTTCGAATCCTAAGCTCACCTGAAAGGGGACGTGGTTGTTTTAGCAATGGAGAGCCCAGTTATATTTATGTTGTACATAGGGGATGCTCTCATCCCATGCAAGTTGATGCTTTGAGTTGTACATGCGTAGAATGTGTACGATCATCCCGTTGATGATCTATGTTTGGCCATTAGTTTTCAGAAGGAAATTTATGGACTTGTTAAGCTTGGTGTTCACCGTCGACCAGAGTCTGGACCAAAATTTACTCGGGAAACTATTTTCTTGATGTCAGATGATAGACTGTGGGATCACAAAGTGAACCCACACTCGTTCAAAGAAGATTTTAGTAGTGGCTTCTATTGTAATATTCTTCTTGTAGGCTTTTATAATTTCCATCTTTGAGAATCTGTTAATGACCACAAAGACATAGTCATTTCCATGCTTAGCATAAGGAAGTCATGATATGTAATCCATGGAGATGGATTCCCAAGGTCCACTAGGGGTACACCGTGGAGTATAGAGGCCTTGCTTCTTGATGGCTGATTTGGCAATGAAAGAGGCAGTGCAAGACTTTATGTACTTCCCGACATCATGTCAAAGGTTTGGCCAATAGAAATAATCCTACAGTGCTTCCATTGTTTTCTCGATCTCGAAATTCCCGACGACCCGACTGTAGCACACTTCCAAAATCATCTTGGCACACTTGCTTGAAGGAGAAGAAAGGTGTCCCAAGTCACATAGCAGGGCATCACAGAGTTTTAAATTTGGAACTTACTTACCCTTCAAGAGTGTATTGTATGCATGGCTGAATTCTCGATCTCTTTGCTAGAGAAGCGTCCAATTGGAACTCTTGTGCCCAGAAGAGTTGAACACAGTGGTTAGCAGTACAATCAGTGGTCGACTAAGGCATTTTTCAACATTATTAGTGTTGTGCTTCCTATAAGTATGTGGACCACTTCTGATGGTGATCATTCTGAAACTTCCCCTGTGTCTGTATGAACTGCAGGGGTGAGTGGTTTGTGTGGATGACTGTTTCCTTCCCCAAAATGTAATGATTCCATTGTTAGAAAGCTTTCACAATGGAGTACATCTCTTTTTCATAAGTGGGATACTTTCAGACTATGTCAGAAAGTGTCTCATTGTGACATGCCATTGGATGCCTTTGTTGAGTAAGAACAACCATAATAGCATAGCCAGAGGCATTTGTCTCAACCTCAAATGGTTGTTGCAAGTTTGGTAATGTGAGCACTTGTGCAAAGAAGAGGTGATGTTTGAACTCTAAAAATGCCTTATGTTGAGATTTCTACCAAAATAATTCTTCATTCACCCCTCCCTTGCTGACTTGACTCAAGGGCCAAGTGATATGAGTGAATCCCAACATGAACCTGCGGCAGAAATTCGCAAGGCACAAAAATTTGTGGAGCTCTGTTAGAGTGGTTGTGGTTGGCCGATCCCGAATGACTTGGATCTTGGTTGGATCGACATTCACCCGCGGCTCATCAATAATGTATGTAACATATTGAAGCTAAGTCATCCCAAAAGTGAAATTCTCTGAATTGGGACACAAATTGTGTTGTTGTAGTGTTTGCAGGACTTGTCATATGTGGTGGAGATGCTCTTCCCAAATATAGATGAAGATCAGGATGTCATCTAAGTACGATAACACAAATGAGTTGGTGAATGGATGCAAGATGTCGTCCACCAACCTCATGAAGTTTGTAAGGGGATTCATTAACCTGAAAGGCATGAATAACCATTCAAAAAGGCTCTCCCTAGATTTGAAGGCAGTCTTCCACACTTCATAGAGTTCGATTGGTACCTGGTGATACCTAGACTTCAAGTCGAGCTTACTAAAATATTTCTCCCCCTTGAGTTGGTTTAGAAGTTCATCAATATTTGGGATTGGGTACCTATTCCAGAAAGTGATATTTTTCAGCACTCGATAGTCAATAAAGAGTCTCAAACTCCCATCCTTCTTCTGCACCAATAGGATCGGGCTCCAACAACGCGATGAACTCAACCGGATGTGACCTTTCTGCAACAACTCTTGAATTTGCCTCTTTATTTCATCATTCTCCACAACAGAGTGCCAGTAGATTGGTCCATTGGGCAACGGTGAACCTCAGGTAAGATTTATGGAGTGCTTGACTCGACAGTGCAGACACACCCCTGCTGAGGAGGTGATGATGTCCTCATACTCCTCCATGACCTTGTCCATCTATTTTTTCCCAGTGGAGGAGCCTTGTGTGGAGGTTGTGACCACAATATTCTTCTTTCCCTAAGGGCATATCATTAAGAAAATGATTTTTATGGTTTTCAAAATGAGAATAATACGTTGTTTTACAGGAACCAAAGAGATGGCGGTAGGCGGTGCTAGCTCTGCTGCCATGTACAACTTATTTCCAAAAGTAATAATCACAACACGAGGTTGTGAATCATGTACATCATGTCACTTCCACAATTATGGTTGGCCTAATAATATATGAGAAACATCAAGAGGAGAAATTTCACATAATACCTTATCCGTGAAGGGCTTGATGTTGTAGGAAAGGTGGCACTGCTGGCTGATGTGGAGATCCCATCCTTGGTGAAGCCACTCGATGGTTTCGGTTGTGGGTGTGTTGTAGTGAGGAATCCTAGCCACTCACGACACCTGCTGAGATGAGGTTCTTTTGACTTCCATTGTCAGCAGTGAACTGCAGCGGGGAACCCTTTACCCACATCTGGGAATTGAAGAGGAGCTCTCCCTCCTCTAGATTTTATGGTTCCTTCTTTTGGATCTTCGTGGTGGTGATGATGGCATTGGGCTCCGCATCGATAATACACTTCCCTTTGTCATTCCCCTTTTCAGGTTCTGATTCAGAGGCGGAGCATGCATCTGATTCAGAAACCTTCAACTCGACGACCAGTGACTACTTGGCCTAACACTCATTTGCGTTGTGAGCAGAGCTTCATGGTGTTATTATTTGTTTGTGTCTTTGGTGGGTTTTCTCGAGATGCCTTGCATTGTCTTTGTCCTTTTTTCTATGGTTCAGGGGCACCTTTCCCTTGCTTCTAATTTTCAGATCCAAAGTCTCACTTCTTCTGTTTGAAATTTTCTCAATCTTGGCAGCATACCAGTATGCCGCACTAATAGAGGAGATGTCGAGGAACACCATTTCCTCCTAAATACATATGTGAAGAAAATTGTGCTCATGGTATGTAATAACTTCGTCAGCTCATGGACATCTTGATCCCTTTGTTGCTATAGTGTATTCCATTATATGTATTTTTCCTCATAGCTCCTCACGGGATAATATTTTTCCTTGATGGCATCTCGAAAAGAATTCCAAGTTAGTGCATATGAGAACAGAGAGCTTTCCTCCTCTCCCTTTTTCTCCTAGTAGGTTTCTCACCAGTCCTTGACATGAGGAGTGGCTTTGAGGAGTGAAAAAGTAATACTTTCTTAGACAAAAAAGTATTGAACTGAGAAATATACTTCTAATAGATTCAACCATCTATCTAGGATGTCTACATATGTTTGGCCTTCAAATATAGGAATGTAAAATTTTAATTGTACCTTAAAAGGATTTGCACCTCCAGAGTGGATGCTAGATGTAGATGTGTCACTGGTGGGTAGCCGTTGAAGGATATGGGAAAATTTTTCCATCATCATGTTCCTGTTTTTCTCGAGGGCCTCCTCGAGCAATATTTTGATAGGATCTCCTTATCTCTCATCTTTATTTTCTTCCCCCATGTGTGGTCATCAGGGTTTACGAGGCTGATCTTGCAAAGGTTGAACCAGATAGATCCCTAACTCCTTATATCTCGACTGCGTTGGGGACATGCAAAGAAGGATTGAGAAAGAGCAGACTTCTCTGATACCATTGATCCAGATTTATGCACTAAGAAAATGAAATACAAAAATACACATAATGCAGAGATGTAGCAGAAAAAAAACTTCATTTCATTAATAACAAATAAATGAAATATTCTTACAGACAGAATGGAAATAAACTAGCTAGGGCACTGGTAACTTATCTCTGAGAAGATTATGGCAGCTACAGGCCACTAAAATTTGTTATAATGAGGCTCAAATGGCTATTTATTATTTAGGAACAATGAAAAATCCTCAACATTCAAATAACTAACCCTAGGATATGAATCACTAAAACTATGGACCGTGTTTGGGTAAATTGGTACATCAACTTCCCGGGGATGTAACTTTGGCATATGATCTCTATTTGAGGTGATCAATAACACATTAGAAATATGTATCCTAGGACTACAACATTGGATTGAGAAAAATATCTATCTATCTTGCTCCTATAAATCTTAATTGTGATACTTCTACTTTGACCCACATTATCTCCCTTTCAATTTAAATCACTGATTACCATAGTTATAGATTTATTTTAGTGTTCTGAACGTAGAGGAAGGAAATGAATTTTTATTTATCATATGAGATTAGAGGTCCATGCTTAGATATGGTGGGAAAGCCTCAAATAATCCCTAATACTAGAGGGATATCCTCTCGTGATTATGTGGGCGGATTCATGTCACTTCCACAATTATGGTTGGCCTAATAATATATGAGAAACATCAAGAGGAGCAAGGTCACATAATACCCTATCTGTGAAGGGCTTGATGTTGTAGGGAAGGTGTCACTGTTGGCTGACATGGAGATCCCGTCCTTGGTGAAGCCACTCGATGGTTTCGGTTGTGGGTGTGTTGTGGTCAGGAATCCTAGCCACTCACGACCTCTTCTGAGATGAGGTTATTTTGACTCCCACTGTCAGCAATGAACTGCAGCAGGGAACCCTTTACCCACATCTGGGAATGGTAGAGGCACTCTCCCTCCTCTAGATTTTATGGTTCCTTCTTCTGGATCTTCGTGGCGGTGATGACGGAATTGGGCTCCGCATCGATAATACGCTTCCCTTTGTCATTCCCATTTTCAAGTTCTGATTCGGAGTCGGAGCATGCATCTGATTCAAAAACCTTCAACTCTGCCACTAGTGACTACTTGTCCTGACACTCACTTGTGTTGTGAGCAGAGCTAATATGGAACTCATACCACTTGTCATTGTCCTTCTTTAGCTTCATGGTGTTATTATTTGTTTGTGTATGTGGCGGGATGTCTCAAGATGCCCTGCATTGTCTTTGTCCTTTTTTCTGTGGTTTGGGGGCACCTTTCCCTTGCTTCTGATTTTCAGATCCAGAGTCTCACTTCTTCTATTTGACATTTTTCTCAATCTTGGCAGCATACCAGTATGCTACACTAATCGACGAGATGTCAAGGAACACCATTATGCTCATGGTATGGAATAAATTTGTCGGCTCATGGACATCTTGATCCCTTTGTTGCCGCAATGTATTCCACTGTATGTATTTTTCCTCATAGCTCCTCACGGGATAATATTTTTCCTTCATGGTGTCTCAAAAATAATTCCAAGTCAGAGCAAATGAGAACAGAGAGGGTTCCTCCTCACCCTTTTTCTCCCAGTAGGTTTCTCACGAGTCCTTGACATGGGGGGCGGCTTTGAGGAGTGAAAAAGTAACACTTTCTCAGACAAAAAAAGTATTGAACTGAGAAATATACTTCTAATAGATTCAACCATCTATCTACGATGTCTACATCTATTTGGCCCTCAAATATGGGAATGTCAAATTTTAAATTGACCTTAAAAGGATTTGCACCTCCAGAGGGGCTGCTGGATGTAGATGTGTCACCGATTGGTAGTCGTTGAAGGATATGGGAAAATTTTTCCATCATCATTTTCTTGTTTTTCTCGAGGGCCTTCTTGAGCAATATTTTGATAGGATCTCTTGATCCCTCATCTTTATTTTCTTCCGCCATGTGTGGTTGTCGGGTTTATGAGGCTGATCTTGCAAAGGTTCAACCAGATAGATCCCTAACTCCTTATATGTAGACCGCATTGGGGACATGCAAAGAAGGATTGAGAAAGAGCAGACGTCTCCAATACCACTGATCCAAATTTGTGCACTAAGACAATGAAATACAAAAATATAAATAAATGTAGAGATGCAGCAGAAATAAAACTTCATTTCATTAATAACAAATAAATGAAATATGCTTATAGACATAAAGGAAATAAAGTAGCTAGGGCACTCGTAACTTATCTCTGAGAAGATTGTGATGGCTACAGGCCACTGAACTGTGTTACAATGAGGCTCAAATGGCTATTTATTATTGAGGAACAATGAAAAATCCTCAACATTCAAATAACTAACCCTAGGATATGAATCACTAAAATTATGGAACCTGTTTGGGTAAATTGGTACATCAACTTCCCGGGGATGTAACTTTGGCATATGATTTCTATTTGACGTGATCAATACCACATTAGAAATATCTATCCTAGGACTACAACATTGGATTGATAAAAATCTAAGGAACTTCCATGTTGCTACCTATTTTCCCAAAAAACTTTGTTTAGGCCCTCAAAACATCTCTCGAAGTGTAGGACCCGAAAAAATGCTAAAAATAGTGAATTGTTATATAATTAAGGGAACTAAAAAAAATGAAAGAAATGATGGTGGGGGTCCAGGTGGAATAGAAGGGTGGCCACCAATATCTACGTGGATCAATGTGATGGTGAAGTATCTAACAATAATAGTAAATTTTATTATGGATAGGTTTTTCTACCTTTATCTTTTCCTCCATGTTGATGCATCTTAATGGTTATTAGCTAGGATGGTCATGAGTCTTCAGTCCCAATTTTGGAACTAGATTTATTTCTAGGAGATTTTCCTATGATTAGGATTCGAATAGAGCATCAATTTTTGTCTTCTTGACTTGTGGATTTATATCTACTTAGATTCATCCCCTTCTGCATTAATGAATATACAATTTTCTCATCCACATATGAGCTTCTTTCCACCTAATTATTTGAATATATGGCCATCATATTTTTATTCTTAGCATCATTGCTTTGGTTCTTTGACTTGAGCTCTAGATGTAGCTGCCAGCACTTCTCATGCAAATTACCTTCAAGTTTACAATGTTTTTAGCGGTTGTTTGTATCTTTGCACTAATGTGTTATGGATATTGTATTTTTGTCTTTACCCCATTTATACTTCCTCTCTTGCTCCTATAAAGCTTAATTGTGATACTTCTACTTTGACCCACATTATCTCCCTTTCATTTGGTGCATGTTCTGTTGGTATTGTTCCTCTAGACAAGCCTCATCATTGTTATGGGTTTAAACATCTCTTACTTTTGCAGACAACTATTTAAACCCCTCATATACTTGAGGATAAATTCTTGGTTCTTTGGAGAGATACCCAAAATTATTTTCATCTTCCTAAATTTCATGTACTCTAATACTCTCAACGCTCGTCTTTGCTTGAAGTAATTCAGCTAAAACCATTAGTCATCTAGATACCTGATAGGGTAGAAATTTGACTTTATAAGAGTTTTGAAATCCTCCCACATAATCACTAGAGGATATCCCTCTATTATTAGAGCTTATTTGTTGCTTTCCCATCATATATAAGCAAAGCCCTCTAATCTCATCTGATAAATAAAAATTCTTGTCCTTCGTCTATGTTCAGAACACTAAAATAAATATATAACTATTGTAATTAGTGATTCAAGTTGAAAGCATCAATATCACCTTATATGGTTTGATGTATACCTTTGTTTCCATATTGAAGCTTTGAATGCTTCATGACTCATGAGCTAGGTTGTTCCTTTTTGCATTCTTTATTATATTTCCTCTTTGGTTTATCTCTATCCTCCAATTTCCCCTATGGTTTGGCCTCTATGTTTGAATATACATCCAACATGTTATCGCGAGCATCCATAAGGAGATTCATGTTATGGTTGATATCTAAATCCTATTCCTCTACCCTTGAGAAAATCTCCTTTGACACATCTTGAGGGTTTTCAATGTATTTTTCTGGCCATATGTGGGGTCTTAAAAGGTTCTACTTAAACCAATCTAGATCCCTTGAAAACTACAACAAAATACCCAAAGCTACCTACTCTGATACCAATATGATTCCTACACTAACTTGCACATCGCACTAGATAGTTCATCACAATACATTTGATAAAATTATACATAAAATATGAAATCTAAATTGACAAGGCATCTAGACTTCTGGATTTTCTAAGTTAAATTTTCTAGCATGCAATATATAAGATGTGGGAAATATAGAATAAACATAAACATAAACAACATCACTTCACTACTAGAAAAATAATTTTAGGGGAGCGTTATCCACCTCCAAAAGTGGAATTAGGGAGGCCATTAGGGATAGCTTTTGATATCCTCTTTAAGAGATATGAACAACCCACAAAAGTTATGTCCCCTTCTCTCTACCCCTATATCTCCCACCCTCTCTTCCTCCCCTCTCTCTGCCCTATCTCTCCCTCTCCCTCTCTAAGCTTTTGTATATCTCTCTCTCTCCCACCTCCATCTCTCCATATCTCCCCCTCTTTATCTCCTTCTCCCACTCTCTCCCTTACCCTCCCTTCCTCTCTCTCTCTCCCACAACCCCCCTCCCTCTCTCTCTCTCCCTCTCTCCCTCTCTGTCCATCTATACCTCTCTCTCTCTCTCTCTCCACCTCCATTCCCCCCCTCTCTCTCTCTCCACCTCCATTCCCTCTCTCTCTCTCTCTCTCTCTCTCTCTCCAAATACATTTCCCATTCCCTCCCACTTCTCTCCTCTCTCCCTCCCCCACCTGATCTCTCCTCCTGCCTCTCCATCTCCTCCCCCTCCCCCTCCACCTACTCTCTCTCTCTCTCTCTCTCTCTCTCACACACACACACACACACACACACACAACCATACACACACTCGCTCCCTCCCTCTCTCTCCCCACTCTCTCCCCCTGTCTTATCCTGTCTCTCTATCTCTCTCCTCCCTCCATCTCTCTCCCACTCTCCCCCCTCCCCATCGCCCCCCTCTACTGATCCCCCTCTCCCTATCCCACCCTCTCTCTTTCCCTATTCCCATCTCCCTCTCCCTCTCTCTCACTCTCACTTTCACTCTCCCCCTCCCCCTCTCATACTCTCTTCCCCTACCATATCCACCCTCTCTCTCTCTCTCTCTCTCTCTCTCTCCCTCCTCCTCCCCTTCAACCACCCTTCCCCACCCTCCCCCTCTCACTCTCCCTCTCCATCTTCCCTCTCTCTCTCTCTCTCTCTCTCTCTCTCTCTCTCTCTCTCTCGCCCCACTCCTCTCTCATTACCCCACTCTCCCCCTCTCCCCCTCCCTCACTCCACCCCTCCTCTCTCTCTCCCCCACCCCCTCTCGCTGTCTCTACTACTCTCTCCCCCCCTATATTTCTCCCATTCGTACCCCTATCTCTCTCCCTCTCCTTCTCTCTCTTCCCTTCTCCCTCTCTCTCTCCCTCTCTCTCCCCCCATCTCCCCCTCCCTACCCATCTCTATCTCTCCACCTCCACCTCCCTCTCTCTCTCTCTCTGTCTTTTTCACTCTCTCCCCTTCCCCTTCAATCACCTTCTCCCCACCATCCCCCTCTCCCTATCCCTCTCCCTCCGCCCTCCCTCTATCTGTCTCTCCCCCCACCACTCCTTTCTCTTTCCATTCCTCTCTCTTTCCCCCTCTCTCGTTCCACCCCCCCTCTCTCTCCCTCTCACCCTCCCCCTATCTCTAGCACTCTCTCCCACCATATCTTTCTCCCATTCCTCACCTATCTCTCTCCCTCTCCCTCTCTCTCCCCTTCTCACTCTCTCTCCCCTTCTCCCTCTCTCTCCCTACCTCTCTATATCCATCTCCCCCTCCCTACTCATCTCTCTCTCTATATCTCTCCCTCCCTCCCCATTTTTTCCCCCTCTCCCCCCTCCCTCCATCTTTGTTCTCCCTCCAATATCTCTCTCTCGCTCTCTCCCCCCCTGCCACCCTCCTCTCTCCGTCTCTCTCCTTCTCTCTCCCCGTCCCCCTTTCCCTCCCACTCTCGATCCTCACTCGCCCTCTCCCTCCCACTCCCTGCTCCTCGCCCCCTCCTCTAACCCTCTCTCCTTCCACCTCCTCCCTCTCCCTCTCTCCCTCTCTCTCTCTCTCTCTCTCTCTCTCTCACTTTCACTCTCCCCCTCCCTCCCTCATTCTCTCTTCCCCTCCCCTCTCCCTGTCCTCTCCTTGCTCTCTCTCTCTCTCTCTCTCTCTCTCCCCCCACCCCCTCCCATATCTCTCTCTCTCCTCCTGTACCCTCTTGCCTCCCTCGCTCTTCCCCTAATATATATATATATATATATATATATATATATATATATATATATATATATATATATATATGGAGACAAAAACCCACACATTTCGCTCCCTCCCTCTCTCTCCCCCTCTCCCCCCTCTCTTCTCCTCTCTCTCTCTCTCTCTCTTCCCACCATCCTCTCTCCATCTCTCTCCCGCTACCCTCCCTCCCCATCGCCCTCCCTCTCCTGATCTCCGTCTCCCTCTCTCACTCTATCTCCTTCCCTGTTCCACTCTCCCTCTCCCTCTTTCCCTCTCTTTCTCTCTCTCTCTCTCTCTCTCTCTCTCTCTCCCACACACACACACTCTAACTTTCACTCTCCCCCTCCCATATCCATGTCGCTCACCCTCTCTCTCTCTCTCTCTATCTCTCTCTCTTTCCCCACCATCCCCCCTCTCTCTCACTCCCTTCCCCTCCACTTAAAACACCCTATCTCCCCCTCTGTCTCTCCCTCTCCCCCTCTCTCTACCTCATTGCTCTCTCTATCCCTCTCTCTCTATCTCTCTCTCTCGCTCACCCCACTCCTCTCTCTTCCTCTCTCTCTCTCTTCCCCACCCTCTCTCTCCATCTCTCCCTAGCTATCCTCTCTCCCCATCGCCCTCCCTCTCTTGATCTCCCTCTCCCTCTGCGACCCTATCTCCTTCGCTATTCTCCCCTCTCCCTCTCCCTCTATCCCTCCCTCTCTCTCTCTCTCACACACACACACACACACACACTAACTTTCCACCTCCCCCTCTAATTATCCATGTAGCTCTCTCTCTCTCTCTCTCTCTCTCTCTCTCTCTCTCTCTCTCTATCTCTCTCCACCATCCCTCCTCTCTCTCACTCCCTTCCCCTCCACTTCAAACACCCTATCTCCCCCTCCGCCTCTCCCTCTCCCCCTCCCTCTACCTCCTTGCTCTCTCTCTATCTCTCTCTCTCGCTCACCCCACTCCTCGCTCTTCGCCCCACCCTCTCCCCCTCTCTCGCTCCAACCCCCATCTCTCTCTCCCCCTACCCCTCCCCCTCCCCTTGTCTCTACCAGTCTCTCCCCCATATGTTTCTCCCCTACCTCCCCCTATATCTCTCCATCTACATATATCTCCCATTCTCCCTCTATCTCTCCTTCTATTTACACCCCTCTTTCAATATCTCTCGCCCTCCCTTCTCATATCTCTCTCTCCCTCTCTCTCCACCTCCCTTTCACTTTCCCTACCATTTCCCCCCTCTCTCCCTCACCCTCCCTCTCTCTCCTCCTACCTCTCCCTCCACCGCCCCTCCCCCCTACTCTCTCTCTCTCTCTCTCTCTCTCTCTCTCTACCCGTACCTCTCCCTCTGTATCTACCGCTCTCTCCCCCCATATTTTGCCCTTGCCTCCCCCTATCTCTCTCCCTCTCCCTCTCTCTCCCCTTCTCCCTCTATCTCTCCCTCTATCTACCCCCCTCTCTCTATCTCTCGCCCCCTCCCTCCCCATCTCTGTCACTATATCTCCCCCTCCCTCCTCATCTCTCTCTCTCGCTCTCTCTACCTCCCTTTCTATTTCCCTTCCACTCCCCCCCCTCTCTCTCCCCCTCCCACTCTCTCCTCATACCTCTCGCTCCACTGCCCCTGACCCTACTCTCACTCTCTCTCTCTCTCTCTCACTACCTCTCCCTCCCTTTCTCTCTCTCCCCTCATCACCCTCTCCCTCTCCCCCCTTCCTCACACTCTCCCCTCCCACTTTCCCCCTCTCACCTTCCCCCTCCCTCTCTCTCCACCTACCTCTCCCTCAACTGCCCCTCTGCCATAATCTCTCTCTCTCCCTCACACACACACACACACACAGGCTCACTCCCTCCCCCTCTCTCCCCCCTACCTCCTACTCTCTTCTCCCCCGCCCCGCTCTCTCTCTCTCTCTCTCTCTCTCTCTCTCTCTCTTCCCATCCCCTTCAATTGCCCTATCCCCGTCTCCCTCTCCCTCTCCCTCTCCCTTTTCTCTCTCTCTCTCTCTCTCTCTCTCTCTCCCACCATATATTTCTCCCATGCCCCCCTATCTCTCTCACTCTCTCTCTCGTTATCCCTCTCTCTCTCTCTCTCCCTCTCCACCCCCCTCTCTCTCCCCCTCCTTCCCCATCTCTTTCTCTCTCTATCTCCCCCTCCCTCCCCATATCTCTCTCCCTCTCTCTCCGTCTCTCCCCCTTGCCTCTTTCTCTTTCTCTCTCTCACCCTGCATCCACCTCTGTCTCCCTTCCTCCCTCCCTCTCTCTCTCTCCCTCCTCCTTCCCCCCTTCCCCCCTCCCTCTCTCCCTCCCTCCCTCTCCCTACCCTCCCTCTCTCTCTCTCTCTCTCTCTCTCTCTCCCCTTCCTCCATCTTCATCTCTCTCTCTCTCCCTCCTCTCTCTCTATCTCCCACCCCTCACTCTTATTATCCCTCTCTCTCATTATCACCATCATATCATCTAAGAACTTAAAGCATGCCATTAAACAAACAAAAAACATAGTCATCATTATCATAAGCATATCATTTAAAAAATACTATCCACATCACATAGCAAACAAAAACATGTTATCAATTAGAAATCAAAAATCATCATATTATGTAAGAAACATAATCATTATATGATATTACAAATAATAAAACAAATACATACATAATCATATACAAATTAAACTTGCAAAAATTGTCAACATAATATTATCGTTCAATGCAATCATATCATCTAATTACGAAAAACACAACCATCATATCACATAAACAAACAAAAATTGCTTTCATTTGAGAAAACACATAAAATACACCAACATTTACCTATCAATATAAACAAAAAACTTCTATACATAAATATCAATGTCGTGTCATCTAAAAAATATGATATATTTTTAAAAATTACAACTTATAGATACATTTAAAAAAAAAAAAAACTTTTTTTAAAACATCTTTTCACATTTGAATAAACAAATGCATATATTTCACATATCATATATAAATAAAACAATTCTACTAATAAAACAATTTAAACTATTTTATATCATCTAATTTTCAAATGATAAATAGTTACATATAATAAAAGAATACAAAGATATCCTTTCACATTATAAACCATCACATATAAATCAAAAAATTCAATTCAAAAAAATATTCCTTTCTTTATTATATAATTTCAATCAATAAGTATTTATAAAAGTACAAATCTAACTAAACAATTCAAATATAATAATTAACTAAAAAATTCATGCAGTAATAACAATAAAAATATAAATATAAATCATATAAATCCAATATTATATAATATAGAACAATAAATTTAATTATATGATATTAATTTAATTTTATATAATTATCTATTGAATAACCTAAATATTTAAAATAACATAATCAAATATTTAAAAAAGATAAGATAAAACATGAAATTTATGGAATGTAAAGAATAATTTATACACAAATTTAAATGAGTAATGATATGCGAGTTCAAAATTAATGTTTAAAATCTATAATGATATAAAAATGAAAATTAATATATATATATATATATATATATAATTAGTGGTGAATAAAACAGAGGTATTGGATGGGAGACAATCGCTTGCAGGTATCTGTGAAGAGAAATGGAATATAGCTTTAACATCTATGACAAAGTGAAGAAGAGATAATCGCTTGCAGGCATGTGTGAAGAGAAGTGGCGTATAACTTTAACCTTTATGACAAAGTGAAGAAGAACAATGATTCGAGAAAGGGCTAAATATAATTATTTAGGGAGACTTATCTTGATACATGAGACAGTAAACTGATGATATATAAACTAAACTGAATAAATTAAATATTCAAAATAACAAAATCAAATATTTAAAAAAAGAAAAGATAAAACATGAAATTTATGGAATGTAAAACAATAATTTATACACAAATTTAAATGAGTAATGATACTGGAGTTCAAAAATTAATGTTTCAAATCTATAATGATATAAAAATGGAAAATAATATATACATACAAAATTAACGGTGAATAAAACAGTGGATGGGAGATAATCGCTTGCGGGCATCCGCAAAGGAAAATGGCATATAGGTTTAACATCTATGACAAAGTGAAGAAGAACAATGATTCGAGAAAGAGCTAAATATAATTATATAGAGAAATCTATCTTGATACATGAGACCGTAAATGAGACAGTAAATTGATGATATATAAATTAAACTGACTAATGATATATAAACTAAACTGATGATATATGTGATTAATAAGTACCAGAATCATAAAGTAATAAAATAACCATACCAAAATAAATACCAGAAGCATACCTATCATGGCTGCAACAAATATGACACAACGTTTTTCACTCGTCTCGTCCAAATCCCTTCTCTATCTATGAAACAACAACTCGGCTCTTCAATAACACATAGAAACGAACACACACAATATAGACACAACACGAAGTCACAGCCACACGGAGATAGACATGGGCTCTTCAATAATCCCTTCTCTATCGATGAAACAACTGGGAGCGGACTATCTTCGGAAGTTGTCTTTACAATGCATTGTGACTGATCATATACGTACAATGCCTAAATTCGTGTTAGGTTCCACCTGCAATCGAACCTAAAACTCAGCGATTACAATTGTTTTGCTAATTCGCCTGTTGATAGAAGCCTGTTTTGCTAATTGGCCGTTGAAGCCTGTTTTGCAATGTTGTCTCTCCTACTATTTTCGCTGGTTGTGTCTCCTCTACTTGTGTACCAGCCTATGAATGAGATCCCATAACTCCCCAGATGGTTGTGTCTCCTTTACATTGATTGTGCACTCAATCGTGGGGAGAATGAGATCCAATAACTCCCCAGAGTTTTGAAGACAACTTACGAAGATATTTCGTTTCGGACTATTCGTTTAAAAGGATCCTTCCAGTTAAAAAAATATTGATCGACCATTAAAAGGAGCGGACCACAACGTCTATAACCAAAAAGAATGCTTCAAAAGCTTTCAATGAAAAAAGCTGAAGATGATTTTTCAAGAAACAAGAAAAAATATCTGCACATATTTCGGATATTCTTTAAATGATCCTTCTCATTAAAAAAAATCTTGATGGACCGTTAAAAGGAGCGGACCACAACGTCTATAACAAAAAAAAACTTAGAATGCTTCAAACTCTTTCCAAGAAAAAAGCTGAAGATGTTTTTCAAGAAAAAGGGTTCAAGAAATTCTCTTCACCTCCACGTCATCTATCCAGGTCCCATGTGAAGTAGTTCGGTTCTCTTCAATTTGGAATGTTTGGTGGAATCTTTGATACTCGGTACTAAGTACTTCATGTAATCTTGCCCTTTTCTGGTCCTCTGCTTTTTTTGTGCCATCAGCGAGTAATATTATTTAGAGAAGTAGTTATCGTAGAGAGCTCGTTATATTTCCCTATTTCGATCTTAACGCATTCAATATAATTGCCTAAGTTTATTTTTAAGTTATATTTTATGTATATTTAATATTAAATTTAATTTAATATCAGAGATGAAAATGATTTTTTAGGCGCTGTTTCTTCAAAGATTTTAAAATGTTTTAACTTAAGTTTTTGAATATGTAGAATTCTTGCAAGTCATGGTTTATGGGTTTTTAAAGTACTGAATCTATTTATTCATTCCAAAATATATTTTAAATAAAAATAAATCATAATTTTTCTTAAAATTGAATCTCCAAATTCTAGTGAAAAATGACATTTCATCTATAAATTAAACCCTGCCCTAATATAATGTGTTTTCCAACTCAAAATTAAAATGAAGTCAAACTTAATTTGTAAATTTCCATTGGAAATATTTTCTTTTTAATTCTTGTATTGCTCATTTAAATGCATTTATAACATCTAAAATAAATTAAAGTCACTCCTTATATAGTTTTATTTTATATGTACATTTCATTGTACTAGATTTTCTTTCCACTCCTATTATTTTTTTTGTTAAATTATATTTGTTTTGTTTCATTTTTTTTTTTTTTTTTTAATTTGTTTTGTTTTGTTTTGTTTTGTATTAAAGGTATTTTTTTGTTAAAATAGTTTGTATGGTTTTAAAGTGTTTTTTCCTTTTTTTCTTCTACTTTTAGATATATTTTCTCTAAGATTATTTGGTTTTCTTTTACAATATGTAACAACTAAAATTTTGTTAAAATATTTATCCTAGAGTTTGGGAGAGAATATTTATCTTTTTATTCTCCAAACAACTATAATTTTTTCTAGAGCATTATGTGATTTAGAATATGATTCCTTTTCACTTATACCACAAATCATGTCCTTCAAAACATACAAAAAAATATATTTTCATGTTATACATGTCTACTATAGAGAAGATTTATTATTATTTTGAGAACAATCATGGTCAACTAAACCTCTCAAACCTCTCAAGGGTTACGTTGTCTCTACCCATAGTTTGATATATTACACATCACATCCATATAACAAGAAATCTCTCAACAATGTCTCTACCCATGGTTTGATGTATTTCACATCACATCCATATAAAATGAAATCTCTCAACAAGATTACACACCTCATAATAGGAATTCTTACCATTGTACCAAAATATTCCTTATACAGAAGAATTGACAATGAACCCATTTAGAGCATGGCCTCTCTCCTTGACGACCTCACTCTACATTTGATTCCTCCCTCTATGGAAAATATGTAAGAACTATGCTTTTCAACTATTCTAATCTATAGAGAATCTCCTCAATACTTTCAATGTAATTGACAACCCTTACATGTGTAGTAGGGTATGCCCTTATAAGTTTTGACATAACATCTATAACTCATTTAATTTTTAATTCATCATATTTGATATAATGCAATAAAAAACAATGCAATTTATTTGGTTTGAGGTAACATAATTTCCATATATGACCATAGTCATTTATACACATGATTTAAACAACCAGAACAAGTGCTCAATTCTAATTTTTGCATCTCTAGCTACAAAATATATAGAAATATCTTAGATTTCATTTTTAGGCACAAGACAGAGAATATAAATGCAATATACTTCCATATGATTTATTCTTAAAATTTAGCCAAAAAATAATGTTATTGTATCTTAAAATCTATTTTGATTTTTTTTTCCATGACCACAATCACTTGCACAGATGATAATAATAAAAATTGAGTTTTCATGTATTTTAGTAACGACTCTAAATCATCTAGTTGTTTCTTATGATGATAAAATACCTTAATCTATCTTTGAGGCTATTATCATGGAACTTCCACCACTTATCAAGTGTGTGCCCATTCAAAATTCAAATTTAGCAATGCTTGTTTCTAGGTAGGACATAATGTAGTGGTAGGGCTATTTTGTTACCTAGTTGGCTTCTAGTGCTTTGTTAATGGGATTGATATACATATTAGCGTAGATATATTTTAATCGAAGGTTTAATAAGCATTAAGATGGATTATAAGAAAATAAGAACATAATGGATCAATGTATAAAATATCTAGGTTAAAATAGATCTAAATTGATTTATTGTTTTATTATAGATTTTTAGTATTAGTACGGTAGGTTCTTGTTTTATTTTTATTTTACATTTGTATGAATTTTGTAATTTTTTTTTAATTTAATTAATTAGCATCAAGATTGCTCCCATAGCATGCCCACATGCATATGTCTCCACTTCAAAGCGATATTGTAATTTTATTAATGCTAGTACCAATGTTTGACTAATATTCTTATTTAACATTTTAAAGGCTCTTCGACCACCCTTTCCCCACTCGAAACTCTTTCAACTTGAAATTATGGTGTGGAGTGGTGTTGCTACTACTAGCAACAAGTTTATGAATTTCTTCAAGTACTATGCTGCCTCAACAAAACTCTTATCCTTAAAAACATTTAGTAACCCTACCGACAACTTCATGATGACCTCCATCTTGGAAGGATCTATCTTCAAATCTCCTTCACCTATCATATATCCCAAATACACCATAGTCTATTGTGATAAATCACAGCTCTTGAGATGTGACAATGATTACTGCTTCTTTAAAGTCTCTAACACCTACATCAAATGTGATATCTTCTCCTTGTAGGTAGCAATGTATACTAGTCATTAATCCAAATAAAAAATAAAAAATGAGCTTATACAAGTGCACAATATATCATTAATTAACTTTATGAAATTATTTGGTGCATTTCATAGGCTAAATATCATAACTAACCACTAATGCAAACCTTCTCTAGCTTTGAAGGTGGTCTTCTAGGTATCTTCTTCTTTGACTCAAATCTAGTGACCCCGTGATTGTAAGTCTATCTTGGTGAAGTATTTATCTTGTTACATAAAATATCCTCTATCCTATGCAAGAGGTACCCATTATTGAGAATAATTGTTTTTAAAACCTATAGCCAATGCACATCCACCAAGTCACATCCTTCTTAGGCACAATTATAATGGGAGACCCACATGTTAGGTATGGTTAAATAACACCATATTCCAATTGCTATTAAAACTACTTCTTCACCTCATTTCCCTTTATAAACAATTAACATTTGGTAATGGAGAGTGCCAAAAAAATTGGATCTCATGCTCCACTTGCCTCTTGGGTGGTAGCCCTTTAGGATTCTAGAGCAGAACCTTCTATACATGTATATAATCTTCCAATTGTGTTGTTTTTTCCTGGATAGACCCCCCTAAAGACGACCTTTTTTTCTAGAACTAATTATTTTCATCGCTTAGTCAGCGCTTACAAACAAATTTTTGGAGTTTCCCTTAAGTGTGTTTGAACCAGATTTATGCAGGAAAATAATGAAATGCAAAAATACACATAAATGCAGAGATGCAGTGGAAATAAAACTTCATTTAATTAATAACCAACCAAGATTCCTCTTAACTCTCAATAAAAGGTAAAAACGAAAAAGTAGAAAAAAAAATGAAAGAGAAAATACAATTAGACACTTTATTTGTGTTAAATTTGTATATTTACGGGGAGAAGTGATTTTTCATTAAGGCCAACGTTATATTAATTGTATTAAATTTTAAATGTTAAATGTTAAACATTACTTTTATAATTACATTTATGTTTACGTTTATAAGTGTGATATTCGATGCATGCATGTAGTGTACTTAAATACAAACCTCCGCGATCCAAATTTATTAAATTTAATAATATTAATATTATAACATATTAATATGAATATTTTAATTAACAATAATATTAGTATTAATCTTTTAATATTAATATTGGGGTAATTGGCCCTTAGGCATCACCTAAGTAAAACCTCTTTTGTGAGTGTTCGTAAATATAAAGAGTATGGAGTAAATATAAAGAGGTTTTATTTTTATCTCTTTTAGTTTTTTTATATTTATTTATTTACCATACCTCTTTTATAAATATGGTATTTGACCCATAATATTTAGCCCATGGTATTTGGCCCATAGGATTCACCTAAATAAAACCTCATTTTTTTGTTTTCTTTATGGAGTAAATATAAAAATAGGTTTAATTTATTTACCATACCTATAGTCTATTTATACTTCCATAGTATTTAGCCCATGGTATTAATAATAATTTGTACCATACCTCTAGTCTATTTATATTTTTGTTTATATACCATACCTCTAGAGTAATTATAAAAAGAGGTTTTATTTATTTACCATACCTCCAATTTATTTATATTTTTATTTATTCACCATACCTCTAGAGTAAGTATAAAAAGAGGTTTTATTTTGTATTTACCATACCTCGGTCTATTTAGATTTTTATTTATTTACCATACCTCTTTTTTTAGTGTTGGTGAAT